>OZ005655.1:183127225-183497225 GCA_963930645.1 Salticus scenicus | reverse complement strand
TATATCTCTATGAATATATGTGGTAACCTCAGAAAAATTTATACAGAGGATCACATGCTAAAAACAGATTGCAATTCAAGCATTACTTTTTACAGGGTGATCCCAAATATTTTTATTTTATTTAATTTTTTACTGGTCCCCTTTTTATTTTCAAGGTAAAACTTTTATTGAAATATATGAGGTGTTACATATTTTTCACACTCCTGAAGTCTCAAGATGATTCGGCTAGTACATTTTGAGATATATGAAAAACCGTCTGAAATCAAAAGTGTACGGTCATTTATGGAAAAGTAGTGTAATTAAACAAGCTTTATAGTTATGGTAACCTAATAAAAAAATCTACACATTTCAGAAATTGGTCTTAAAAATCACAGATTAAAGAGGCATAATCCATTTTTTTGGCTTCACCTAATGAGCTTTTTGGCTTAAAATGTTTAAAGTAGCTGATTAAAGTGAGTAATTAGATCTCTGTAATCTCTACCTAAAGTCGTTTTCAGAAGTAATTCAACAAACTAACAACAAAAAAAAAAAAAAAAAAAAAAAAAAAAAAAATCTAAATATATTTATAAAATTTTCATTGAAATGATAAATCAAATCTGAAACACATGAAATTAATGAAATACAGCTTTTCGGATAAATACGGATAAAGGTAGTAGCAAAGACTAACATATTCATGCAATAGTAGAGTTTTCATCAGACACTTACTCAAATGAAATCATAGTTAATAACTTAGATTTTTGCTTAATTTTAGGATCAGAAGTTATGGTTTTCGCTGAGTAACTGAACACAAATAAATAAAACACATGATGAGGATCTTAATACAAATAAATCGTCCATTGTTATTAGATCGTATCTGAAAGCTGAGTAACTGAATTAAAATAAGCAATAAAATTGTAGTTTTAATCATTAAAAGTCTTAAACAACTCTTAAAGCAACATATAATTTACTTTCAGTGGGAATCATCTTATATAGAACACTCTAGTTACGAAATAGTCAGTGTTCTAGGTTCTAGTTAAGAAAGGTTTCTTTGTTAATAAGAAAGCACCACAGAATTGGCGTTTTAAATTATTACTTACAAAACTTTAAGTAAACACCATAAAATGCAATTAATTATTGCATTTTATGGTGTTTATTCAAAGTTTTGTAAGTAATAAAGGTTTCTTTGGTCCACCAACTCCAAGTAAAATTCTAATCATTCATGAAATTCAATACAGAAATGAGATATCTAATCAACAATTATTCAAAAAGAAGAAAAAAAAAAAAAAAAAAAAAAAAAACTCTGCAATCTACTTTTGGTGAGAAGTACCAAGTGACTGACTCTTTTACCATCAATAGTGAAAGAGTGTGCGTCACAAGAAGGGACTTTGTATTCACTATTTTTTTAATAATATTCTCATTTAATCACAAATATTTATTGAAAAAAAAAAAATGGTTGGAAAATTTCTGTTTGGAAACAGAACTTTAGAAAACGTCCATTCCAATTTACAATACATGAAGATAAATATTCATCATGTAATATATATATGAATATGCAGTTTAATAATAATAAAAAAATCTTAGAACATCATTTTAAAAAGTTAGATGACCATTATACAAAATAACTACCCCCCCCCCCCCCCCAAAAAAAAAAAAAAAAAAAAAAATCGATATAAACTTAACAGTATTTAACTACCTTTGAATAATAAATTTAGTTTCAAGTAAAAACAAGTCTTCTTCTTATTATTTTTTAATAGTTTACATGAACGTTAACGTGCCTTAAAAGACCGTATAGTGACATTCCAGATAAAACCAAAAATTTTATGAGTGTTAGAATAGTGATATTTATTAGTGATAAAACTGACAAATATTAATTACATACCATTAGAAACAAATGGATTCATTTAAATAGCACTAATTTTATTTAAATAAAATTAATTACAGACACAAGAAAAAAAAAAAAAAAAATAGAAATCTAAAGTTATATGATTATTTTATGATTTTTTAAAAATATATTAAGAAGATTTATATACATACATATGTATAGATGTATATATATATATATATGTGTGTGTGTGTGTGTGTGTGTGTGTGTGTTGTGTTCCTTGCTTTCATACTAGTTTTTCTATTTTATCAGATCAAAATAAGCACATCATATCAATCTATTACAAAAATAAAACCTTTATTCAAAATAAGTCTACATTATTTTTAAATATTCACAAATTAAAAAAAAGAAAAGTATACATTCTTTTTAAAAAAAAGGAGTGTGCCCATCAAAGCAATTGGTTTTAAGTGGACTACTGACCAACCGAAGTCTCCGTTTTTTGTTATTTTTCATTCACTTAGAGAGAAGCAAATAAGGCCAAGCTGTCAAAAGATGCTAATATTTCTTCTCAAACCATGCATCCCGCACAGTGGCATGTTGCCAAAGTGAAGCTTCTTAGGTAAGCACCGTCTCTCACGTTCCGATATGATATCGGACGTAACAGCGAAATGACAGATCTTGAGAGATTTTATTCAAGCTATTTTAGTGACATATATTTTTGGAGGAAGAATAAAATGTAAGCATTGTTTTCAGAAATCTTGGAATAGACTTAACGTTGTTGTGAATAAATCATGTTTGGAGTTTACGATTGCACATGAAAGTAGTTTGTTGAGGCAATCAGAAAATCTTCTTATATATTTCTTTTATACAAATTCTTAAAGTAAGAAATATTTATGAAAATTATTATTTATTAAAATTTTTCCCATAAGGAATGCAGATGGTTTTCATCTCAAAAAAATGCAATGTTAAATGTTGAAGGAAAGTGAATTTTGTGCCCTATAGACGATATCTTAGGAAATCTTTTTTTTTTTTTTTTTTTTTCCCCTGAGATTTTTCTTTCTTTCTCTTGTTTTTTTTTTTTTTTTTTTTTTTTGTTGTTGAAGATGAAAAAAACGTGATACATTTATTTTAAATTATTAGAGATATATGGTTGAACCATTTGTTTTAAAGATAATGGTGAGCTTTTTTTGAAACACTTTCATATTGAATATTAGCACAATCCGCGTCAAGAGTATGTTTCTGCCGAGGGACGGAAGCAATGTTCCCACATGTAGAACATGTTTACTGTTTGGCTATCTCACTAATTAATACTTTTTTATTAATTTCACATTGAAAAGTTAAAAAATAATTCTTATTCTGCACATGAAGCTTTTGTGTGAAAGCATTTGTGTTAAAAAAAAAAAAAAAAAAAAAAAAAAAATACTGCGCCACCTGTTAAGCCCTTTTTGCCCAAATATGATTAAATTCCGTTCATTGGTTCGTGAAATGCAGCGTACTCAAAATTTTGGACAGACAGAAAATCTCAAAACGTATAAATCTATAGAAAACCGAAAGTATTCATATATCCAATGCTTACTTTCTTCTTATGCATACCGAAAAAAGTAAAAATAAAAATAGAAAGAAAAGGGAAAGAGGGAGAGATTATAAGGTCAACTAAAAATTTCTAAGATTAATATTTATTAAGCTTAGTCGATGCTCTCGTTAGTCTCTTATTTGGAAGACAATTTTTCAAACTGTGAAAAAATTCATTGAAGATATTTCTTATCAACCTTTTTTTTTTATTTTAATCTCTTTTTAGTCCTCAGTATCGAAGACTTAAAATTATTTTTAAATAATTGGGTAATTGTAATAATTTTTACCACTATTTTATTACAAAAGTTCTGTAATCTGTTCACACAAGTAAGTTCATATTTGTCTAAATAATGGAATGAAAAATGTGCAATGTAACTAAAGATATTAAACACTCATTTGAGAAATAAAAAAAAAATTAAATTCAGAGCTAAACAAAACAAGAAAATTCCGCTTTTCGCTCAGACTATAAACCTTTTTCCAACTGTTCTTACCATTTACGTCTAATGGTAATCATAAGTAATCAACGTTTTAGAAAGCGTTAAAAATGCATTATACAAAATATACAGGGTGTTTATAAAGTCCCGGACCCATTTTGATGTTTAATAGCTCATAAAATAATAAAGATAGATTAAAATTAATAACATAAATGGTTAGATAGACTCAAAAAGTTTCATGACCCTTGTCAATGAACTTCCACGTGTGCCCCCTTCGTCGCACGGAGAATATCAAGTCGATAGTCAATTTCACGTCAAATAGCGGCAAGCATGTCGCCATCCACAGAGGCTATTCCGGTTGTAATTCTGACTCTTGCGTTATTTCAGGTGATCTGGATGTCCAAGGAATTGGACCCTCTCGCCCAATCCTTCTTCCTGGAAAATGGTCATTCAAATAACTACGAACGATGGTACCCCAATGAGGTGGTGCACCATCTTGTTGCAAAAAGACATGTGGCTGAAGCTCTTCTAATTGTGGAAATACAAAGTTTTCCAACATGTCTAAGTATACGACTGATGAGACCGTCTTTTCTGTAAAAAAGAAAGGCCCAATGACTCGGTTGTGCATTAGTCCACACCACACATTAACCTTTGGGGAATCCCTTTGTGCCTCACGGTATTCATGGGTTTTTTTCTTGGGGGTGGGGGGGGGGATCAGAGAAAAATGCAATTAATAAGCAGACGATATTTAGAAAAGTACAGATATTTAGACTGCAAAATGAAATTATCTGAAATTAACCACACGCGCAGACGATATTTACAAAAGTAAAGGTATTCAAACCTGAAAAGAAAATAAGAAAATATATGAGTTATTCCATCAATAAATACCATAAGTTTGTTTATATCTTCATTATTTTATGAGTTATTAAACATCAAAATGGGTCCGGGACTTTATAAACACCCTGTATTATGCTTTAAGAAATATTTCCAGTTATGTATCATAATGTGTATGAACCTTTATAATTTTCATTCTCCTTATATTATTAAACACATGCTCTATTTTACAAGAAAATTGCTGTTGTGCGTATAAATATACATATTAATACCATTATGTTTTATTTCGTATTTAAACAGTATTTAGGTGTTAAATAATTTATAACAACACAACAAGCACAGACAGACATATAGACATTGTCTTATACAGACGGCAGCAAAGTTATTGAAGCGCTTGCAATAATTCCTATTTAAAAGATGTGCACCTAATACTGTTATCGCGATCTTAGTCCTGATGCTGTTTATAAAAAAATAAGTTGATGATAAAAATTAGTGATCGAACTAAAAAAAAAAAAAAATGAAAGAAAGAAAGAAAGAAAAAGTAAAAGATGAATATGCGCTTTAATAATTTTGCTGCTGACTCTATATATTGATGTATATACATACATGGGTGCCAAGTCTATTGTTTTTGCGGAAGACTGCAAACCGGAAAAATTTTATAGCTGTTTTCGTTAATATTAATCGTCGAAAATATATATAACATTTTCCATTTAAAAATACTGGTGTCAATTCTGATTTAAAAATTTAAAAACTTGGCAGTTCTGTATATATAAAGATTAAGAATTATCTGCTTTTATTTGTTAAAATGTTCATAATTTCTGATTTTAATGAAATATTTTATTTTTTATAAATAACATAATATTGGTTTTCTTAGGGTAATATGTTATTTTAGCCAAGCGCTACATGTCTATAAATTTGGAAGAAAGTTCTATATTGTTAAATTTCGTGAAAATAGTTTTGTTCACAGTGTAAAACCTCGGAAACAGATACATAAATGCACGATTAAAAATTAACCCCTTGAACTGCAATTTATTTTCAGTCAGCACTGCTCATGCAGACAATTTAATTTTCTTAGTTTTAAGAAGAGGGATTGGTATAGAAACTTACGGTTTTGCCGCTCAAATAATTTGTTATTATTTAAAATAATATTTGTTTCACACATTTATATGAATGTTTATTGTTATATATACAGTCGGTAACAAAAGTGTCCGAACACAAGCAAAAATTTTTATGTAAAAAAAATATGCTTCATACGGTTTTGTTAAATAAATCCTTATCGAATCATTTTCTTACACTGACTAAGAACTGGATTCGACAAGGATTTATTTAACAAATCCGTATGAAGTGTACTTTTTTTACATAGGAATTTTTGTTAGTGTCCGGTTACTTTTGTTACCGACTGTACATATAAGAACATAATTAGTATCGGGAAATTCATGACGAGCTGGACTCGTCCCTTCAGCTCAAGGGGTTAAATATTTATTATAATAAATAATTTCCTGAAAGAAAACTTCAAATAGAACTTTTCAGATTTATTGATAAATTTTGTTGCAAAAAAGTTCTGCAATATTTCAGGCTTTAACCCTCTATTTACTGCGTTATTAAATTAAAGGGTAAAAAAATTCACTTGTAATCTATTTTTCTAGTAACTTAAGAATAATTTTTAAAGATATAAGCAATACAATTTATACATATCATCACATCCTAATATTTAAAGAGGATATAGTGAAGTGTCACTTTAGTGTACCTTTGGTACGCAGAGGTCGAAAAATAAATCAAAACCCTTATAAAATATGTAAAAAATAATATTTTTTATGTCGTTTATATTTTTTTCGAAGACTGGTGGTGAGATTATTGATGTGATACAGTCGGTAACAAAAGTGTCCGAACACTAGCAAAAATTCCTCTGTAAAAAAGTACACTTCATACGGTTTTGTTAAATAAATCCTTCTTGAATCCTGTTCTTAGTCAGTGTAAGAACATGATTCGATAAGGATTTATTTAACAAAACCGTATGAAGTGTACTTTTCTTACATGGGAATTTTTTCTTGTGTTCGGACACTTTTGTTACCGACTCTATATAAATGAATTATAATATGCGTGAAAGATCGTGAAAAATGTTAACCAAAACCAGCAACAGCACTCCATAAATTCCTTTCTTGAACAAAATGGTCTCATCTAGCATCTAGTGCCATGTCGTGAGGTTAAAGATAGGTATATACCTTCTTTTCTTATAAATCTCTTTGACAATTTTTAAACCAATTCGATTTTGTACGATTTTTATTCTAATGGTACTTCAGAGCTACCGTCATTTGGCAAAGAATTAAAGAACTTGCTGATTATTAATATGTTGAACAATGCTTGATCGTAATATCTTGATGCGCGGACTCATTTTAGATGAGTAAGAAAATGGAAGCTAGAAATAAAATCTGTCTTTAAACTAATAAAAGTCTTACTAATTGTACAACAGTGCATACTAAAGATTGTTTTAAGAATATCTTAAAAAAAGTACTTTCATATTAATAAAACTGACGAAGCAATAAAATAAGAAAATATTTTATTTCTAATATTTTTAAAGGAATAGAACCCTTGTTCAGTTGATAGATAGCTGAGATTCTAGAAAAGAAGGCTGTGTGTGGAATCCAAGGTCGGATCCTTGGATCTGGATGTTCATCCAAGTCCACATATCTGTACTGATAAGTATAAAGTATTTAAGTCCAAAAATGTCGATTTTGAGTTAAGTAGATAGTCAGACTCAGAAAAAAATTCTCTATCGATTGGTATAAAGGATTTAATTCTATGTCATTTAGTTTTGAGAAAATCCATTGGTAAAAAAAGGACCAATTTAGAAATTTACCATTCATGTATGGTATAAAATATTTAATTCAATTTTTCCCGTTATTAAATGAAGGTTGACAACCACTGAATGGTATAAAGGGTAAAAATCAACGAAATACCTTTTCCCTAATCCATTCTTCTGATTTGTTTTTAGCTAGTTAAACTTTATTTTTCTTCTCCTGAAAAATCAAGAATATGGACTTAAATCCTTTATACTTATCACTACAGGTATGTGTGCATGAAAAATGTGCATGGCTATAGGTTAAATTTATGTATTATGGATCATTTGAGAAAAAAGTCATTGTCACCACTGTCACTGTAGTCTATTATTATTTTTCCTTCGACTTTTAAAAAGCGCGTTACTTAAACAGCACAGTTAAAAGTTATTCAAGTTTTGTTTACTTTCGGGTAACAGAATTGCACACAGAGCCTTCATAAAAGATAAGCATTTTTTGTATTAATTCTTTCTCTTTTGTATTCATTCTTTCATCTTTAATTTCTCCATTATATTAAAGATGTATGAAGAACTTAAGTATTTGTTAATAGTTTCGACTTCTGCAATTTTGTATTTAATTTTAATTATAATTTTTTAAAAAATGTTTTAAGGCTGAAAATCGCCCAATTGATATGGTGCCCTTCTACACGTTTGTCAGTTTGCTACTTTGTTAGCTGTGTAGATATAATCTCAAGAATGAATAATTGTAAAAAAATCGGACCAGTTTTAAAATATTACTTATGATACTGTGAAGAACTCTATTCGTTTTCGACATTCTAATTTGAAAATTATATAAGTTATTCGAAATTTACGATTTTCTTAACATGGAAAATTAGGATAAAATTTCTCAATAGGGCATTTTATGGATTATTTCCATTGTAAAAATGTCAGACCAATTTTAAAATATCATTTGGAATACTGAGATGATCTTCATTGAATATAAACATTCTACTTAGAAAACTTCGTAGTTTATTATAAGCATAGGATTTTCCTAACCTGAAAATTTAGGGCAAAAATTCTTAATAAGTACATTTTAGGGATTATTTCCATTGTAAAGATGTCAGACGAATTTTAAAATATTATTTATGATACTGACTTGGAAATCAATGACAAAGAATAGTGTATTTCGAAAAGTTCGTATGTCATTCGAAGTTTAATATTTTCTAACATGGAAGAATAAGGAAACGTTTCATATAAATATGCATTATAAGGATTAATTTATCGTTATTATGTCGGATTATTTTTAAAATATCATTTATGATACTGCTATGCATGTTGTGGAATAACAATATTCTACTTTGTATGTTTTATAAATTATTTTAAATTAAATGTCAGAATAGATGTTCAGTTCATATAGACTTGCATTATATTGATCATTGCATGGAAAATGTTATGGAACTACGTAAAAACTAAAATGTGAAACTGGCACTTATAAAATTATTGAAAAGTTTATGATAAGGTAAATGTATCGAAGCGGAGGAAGGATAACCTAAGCTGGGCCATTTTAACCAATTAGCATACTTCATTTCGCATAACATGAATATACAGTAACCGCCGTTTAATAAATTCACTGGTTAATAAAATCAGCCGTTTAATCTGATCAAATTGCTAGGACCGGAATCAAATCAATGCAAACTAATTTTAAAACCGCCGCTTAATAAAATCAGCATCGCCGGTTAATAAAATAAAAAAAAAAATCTCTTCAGCAGCAAAAATGTCATTTAAGCACACTAAACACATTTTTATTTACGCTGTGATTTTTCATTTTTGACATAAAATAGAAAATAAAACACAGGAATCCCTCCGTTATCTCTCTTTGTCGAAAAATTTACATTTATAACAGTATATTTTACATTTACAGCAATTAAACACGTCCCATTACTTGTCTTAGTAATAATTTCAAGGAATGTATTCTTCAGAGCGCGGTAATAAGTTAAAAATTTTATTTGATTCGCAAGTGATTTTTTTTTAATATATATGTAATGTTTAATTAAAAGTCTATTTTTAGTTCTTATTCTGAAATAACTTAGAGGCAAAAACATTTAAAGGAAAGATTTTAAATTTAAAAGAAAATCGGGAACCTTCGGCAAAGTATTGATGATCTTCCTCAAAGGACAGTGCATCGGAACTTGGGATGCGTTTAATTCACTTATTTTGAAGGAACAATCAAATAATTTATCTGTTAAAAATTAATATTGTTTATTAGTTCCAATATTTGGTACCTTTTGAAATTTCTTTCCAAATTCAGGTAAATAATACTTTTTTCTTTAGTGCAGGAACATTCGCCGGATATAAAAATCAGCCTCTTAATTTTGCTTAGAATAAATGTGATTTTAATAAGCGGCGAGTACTGTATTAAGCTGCTTAGTAGAAACCTATCCGAACAAATGCATGATAAAGTATTAAGCAGGATCCATCTACTCAAACTAGTTTCAAATGTTATACAAATTTTCGTTTTACAGTAAAATGAGCACATTATAAGCTATAACATGAAGTTTTATTGATGTGGATACACATATTTTCAGAAAATGATACGACAATTTATTTTTGGAACTAACAAAAATACTTATTTATTACAAATGCTTAATCTATTCATCTGAAAAGATTATTCAGTTCATGTATTATTCAATATTTTATCATGTGTTATATACACCATAGATAAACTTAATTATGGGAAAAGAATTTGTGATTATATGAATAGCATTTCCTTTTCAAGCTTCAAATTTATGATTATGGCAGGTTGAAAGATAGTTTGCTCATCCGTAATCTATTAAATAAAACACAGAAAGTAAAAAGACAGTTTTATTATGTGTTTTATTGGGCTGCAAATGGCTGTAGTTTATTGTGTTGTAAATGGTTGTAGAGATTGTTCACCTGGGAATGAAACTGTAAAGATCATACACTGTAATTAAATCACGAAGAATAAATACTTGAGAAAAAATTTATACTTCTTTTAGTATTTTCCTGCATTAAAATATAAAATCATGTCTTTATATTAGTATTAAAAAATATTTATTATATTTTTAAATTAATGCAAATGCTGAATGTTTGAATATATAAAAATAAAATTAAGAAATAAATTACCGAAATTCTAAAATGCATGAAGGTCTTCAACAGGCAGCTTCTTCATGCAGGAAGAAAAAAAAATCCGAGAAGTTTTTAAATGCATTCCTATTGCTAAATTTTGCACATTGGTCTATAAATTTACTCTTTACCCTCCATTTAATCTCTGTTTTAAATTTATTTTGTTTTCATGTTTCATTGCTTACGTCTGGTTTAGGTAAATTGAGTAGCAATATCTGTAAACTGTTTTGGCATTAAGCTTACATATATGTCGAAAATCACATATTTTTTGTATATATTATTCAGTCACTGCCACAGAAGAAGTATTGTTTAAATGTATGCTTTCATTCTTAGATTTTGATTATCTTGTTTAATTAAATTCTCTTCATACAATTTTATTTTATTTTTTCTGTAAAATGATTAAAAAGTTTTTCACACACACACACACATAAATATGTATATATATACAAGCATACTTGCCAACATACTAATTAATATTCCGTAGTACTGTTAGCTCCGCCTTTTTTGCACACCGGTATCTTTTTAGAGTATTTTTCTTATTATTTAATCACAACTGCATATGGAGAATATTACTCTAAAAATTTACTGGTGGGAAAAAAAAGGGCGGGACTAACAAAACTACGGTATATTAGTTAAGATGTTGGCAAGTATGTACAAGTATGTGTGTGTACTTAAAAAATTAAAATGAATGTAGGTAAGCAAACTTAGCAAATTTAAAGATGTAATCAGACAGGAAATGATAATTAACTAAAAAACATGGAAGCCATCATCAAGTATCTCACTTTTTTTTTTTTTTTTTTTTTTGGTTAATCCAAAAGTTATCATTTTCAAACACTGATTTGAATATACTCTTCCCGAATCACATTAAATTTTGAGGACAAAGAAAACTGTATTTGGGGACCTTTTCGAGGACATAACAGACCAATATCTATATGAATTAAAAAATAAATAAATAAATAAAAACTCTGATTTATACATTGCAAAATGCACGGAAACACTCTTTTCTATCAAACATTTCTGAGCTTAAAGTACATTTATGCAAACTAAACTATCCCAGCATTATTAAAATAGTTAAATCTATAGAACAAATTTACATTTTATTATTATGATGAGCGATAACACAAAACAAGAGTATACAAATTTAATATTCAAAATCCCCACTCACAGAATTAGTTAAATTATTCCCTATATGCCACCAAAAATAAATAAATAAATAAATAAAATAAATAAATAAATAAATAAATAAATAAATAAATATTTTTCTCTCCTATCAATGCAATTTGTGGTGGTCTTACAACTGCTATTTTTTTCAAAATTTTATTTTTCACTTCACATAAATCGGGCAAGATAAAATCCATATGCTGATGAGCAGTGCACGATTCATGCATTGCTTATAATGTACGATGGTGTTTATTTCACAGTTTTGTTGATTCTTAAGATTATGCAATTACTACTTTTGCATTTGACTGCGATTTTGAAAGAAATGCATATCAATAGTTAAATTTGAGGACATTTTGTGTCTCCAAGTACTCAAAGAATTTTTTGGGGAAAAAATAAAGATCGTCGAAGACGTATGGTCACCTTAGTTAATTCTACTCCGCGTGTTGAGTCTTATAGTAGTTGGAATACCACATGATTGGACGATTCCAACGTCCTAGCTCGATTCGCCTGGTCTTTGATGCATTCAGCTTATTTCAGTTTTGTGCTTTTTTAAAAATTATTTTTAATAATAATATTTTAATTAAAAACAATTAAACGTATTTTAATATAAAAATTGAATTTTCTTTAAATCAAAGTAGTTGAACTGCAGCTAAAATAATCTATGTGGGTATATTTACATAAAAAATGAATATCACTTGCAAAGTAACAGAATATTTTTTTTTCTCCAAAAACATGTACTTTGAAAATTAATTTGATTATTAGCTTTCGATAAATGATTTAATATTTGGTGTGTTTAACGATTCACGTTCATAATTATCTAATATTTTCACTTTCTTTTTTTCACTTTAATTATTCTCTATAATTAGAACTACTCTTAGATATTAGTGTAGTAACACTTTTTCCCTTTTATTGAACTAAATAATTATTTTATTAATTTAAAGTTTATTTTTATATCAAGTAATCTAATTTTACTCCAAATTTTTATAAATCTTATATTTACTATTAGAAATACTCTTTTATAGTTTTACTCAACTAATAAATACCGCAACTAATAAATTTTACAGCATACATAAATAGCTGGATGAATCTATAAAAATTCTTAAATAAATGCTTTTTAAAATTCAAAAAATGTAAATAAATCATGATTTTTAAAAATTCATCTATATTTTTTAACAAAATTATCCAAATGCAGAAAACAATAGGATAAAACAAAGAACCCAAATGAGAAAGAAAAGTGTCCGACATATCTACTAAAATAATTTTTAATGGATTCTTTTAATAGAGATTTCACACACCTTTTTCTATCTGTGAAGATAAATACTTCTCTATTCATTTTATTAATATAATGCTCACCCTGCAGAATTAACATTTATGTACTTTTTTTACTTTAGTTTTATGTTTGATAAAGGTGAAGAATTAAGCTTTTTGGTGGAGAGCCAAAAACTGGATAGATTGCTTGATTGAGAATATAAGACTGGAGTAATACAGAAATGGTATAAGGGCTGTTTAGATAATGCGGTAAAACATGTAATTTTCTTTAATAGCTACATTAAATTCTAAACATTAAGAGTGAAACAAGTTATATGAAGTATAATATCTTTAATTAAAGTGTTTCGGCTTATAACTTATTTTTCGAGAAAATAATTTCATATTTCACAAATTTAAATAGAGATTATATTATCTGTGATTAATTATACAGGGTCACTTAAATTCTTGCCCGATTATAAAAAATGATTACAAAATAACCACTGAATTTAATAAAGTAAATTTTGTTGCATTGTATAATTCAAATTCAGCAATTTTTTTTTACCACTCGCGCGGGGTGAATTTAGTTGAATATACTTGTTCTTAAAAACTCGCCAACAAGACACCATTTCGTATCATGTAGAAATTGCGACCTTCCACTGCCTGTACGTAAGAAAGTGTGATTTTCGTAAAAAACGTTAAGTACCTGTGGGTTAGATTGGATTCATTAATGTCGCACAAGATTTGCACAGTGAGGTATTGGAGGAAGTCTGTTGTACAGACGAAGGGTTCTAAGTACTTGTGGAAACAAAAATACGAAAGAAAGGCATAAAAATGTATTAAATTCGACGAAAATTAAATGTCTTCCCTAGAGTAAGGTGACCATATATTCCAATTTTCTGAGGACAACGCCTTATTTTGAGACAAAGAAATTTTTCTAAATTTTGAAACTAAACGAAGAAATTTCTTTTAATAAACTTTTTTATCTTATTGTTCCTTATTTTTAATAATAAAAAATACAACCATGTAGACTAATTGTAATAATTTTTAACTGTATTGTATTATAAAGGTACTCTAATATAGTCACCCTACCGTTGAGAATAAAAATTCTAATAGTACATTTTTCGACTACCCCTAATGGTCTATCACACACTATCCCAATACTCTACTACAGCTGTGTACCCTTGCTTCCATGGAGAAAAAAAAATTGTTATGTTATGTCTCCAGACCCTCTTTAGAGTCGTGTCAGAGACAGTCGTTAGTTCTACATCGCGTAGCTAAAGTGCGACGTTCAACTCGAATCTCCATCAAATCTATGGCACTGAGTCACAGTTCTAAGAGGAGGATAGGTCAAGCAATATGTCATCTGCTTCGAAATTTAAGAGGAAGCAGAGCAAGAATTTGCGGTTTCTATGTGAATAGGAGGATAGGTTAATGAGCAGATTATTGCCTTGATTAGATTCAAAACAACTCCTTTTCGTGAAGACCACTGCTTTTTTATATTACTCAGTAGGAAGTTTTTAATCTTTATTTCATAGCACAGTGGTCGTTCGCAGGCTACTTAGTTTTGATTTGGAAAATTCCTCTGAAGAAAACTTTTTTTACGCTGAAAATCTCACAACGTAATAGGATCGTATTGGAGAATCACTTTGAATAAACATCTTAACAGAACTTCACCTAAAAGATTTCAATCCATATTAAAAGCTCAGCGAAAGAAACAACTTTGTTGAAACTTGCAATTTTACTAAAACTGGTAATCCCCACCGCAACTTTCTTCACAACACTCCAATTTCCCCTAACATCCAACTTTAACCAGTAAAATCATTCAAACTAAATAAACCTTCACCGCTTCTAATATTATTACGAAATCTGCCTGTGAGCGTTGAAAAAAAAAAAAAAAAAAAAAAACACGATCAAGGACCATTCTGCACTTTAATAGTGACTGACATGCGTAAAATCCATCGCGGTTGCATTGCTCTCCATGTTCCGTAAAAACAGGAAATTTGGGAGATGCTGAAGCGGGGACGTCATACTTTCCGCGAGGAATCAAAAGTGTGATAGCATGTATCCGGACCGCTACCAGAAGTGAACCATATGACATTGCCAATTGACAACTTCGTAGATCTAGTGCGAAGTTAAACCAACTCAACCGGAACCTTAAAAAAAAAAATTAAAAATCACAAATAAGAATCACTCGTGTTCAACTTCTCTCAAAATAAATAAATTAATTAATTGATAGCGAAATAAAATATTTAAACCTCAGATTCATTAATTTAATTATTACATCACACAATACAAATAAAACTAGATAAAGACTAATAAAATTTTACTAAACGTCAAATTTTGCATTTCAAATCTGAATCTCATTCTAAATTTCAAATGTACTTTGCAATTTACTATCGTCATTCTTGGTCAGCATACCCTATGGTTAGTCTGGTTAGACATACCATTATGATTTTAATCTTCTACGGAAAGATTCATTTTTTGGTAACACTACGACAAAGTCGAGAACTTATAAAGCAGAACAGATTAAAGTGCATCAGATAAAGTCAATCTCTTGGACCCTTCGTAAAATAGTCAATCAACCTTCAAACACTAAACCCAGTCAGTGCTATTTCACTGTCTGTGGGAACCGAACTCAACCAACTTACCCAACACAGAATCGAGAAAAATCTCATAAGAATATCTTGAGATTTTCTGGCAATAGAAGTGAATTTACATTCCATTCCATCTCCTAAACTTCGAAGATTACCGAGCTGAGACCACTACTTGTCTCGCTTTAAAAATGAAGGAGCCAGTAGTGGAGAGGAGTGTCCACTACTTTTCATGATGACTTTTTTCGGTAGCAGTATTGGACACCTATAAAAATATATTATGTTAATACAAAATTAAAAATTTAGAACGATAAATGAATCATGCATACTTGTTTCAGTTATATAAAATGATAAGTAAAGTTAGAAGAAATCAGTTAAGAATAAACAGAAGCATAGCAAGCGAAATTTTATTTATTGTTATTTAAAAGTGCAAGAAAAAAGGCGAAATGACAAAAAGTTAATTTATTTTTTAATTAAATTATTCGTTTTCCAAAACTTATGTCTGAAAATATTTGTAGTTCGAAACATTTATAGCATTGGCGTGTAACACCAACCCTGAAAGCATCATCATCATCACCACCATCATCATTATCATGGCACTTAGGGAGTACATATAGTGGTCGAAAAACACTACCTACCTCAAACAGAAGATGTGGAGAACCTAAATAAGAGTTATATACTATAGATTATCGGCACACATAGCTGGGTGAGTTCCGAAGAACTCTCGCGTAACGATGTGATGCTTTACGCGTCTATGTTGCATAGGAGAGAGAATGCGGGAGGGACTAACATCTGAATACACATATTGGCATACCAAAGATCCTAGCATACACACAACCAAAATAAAAAAAACATTCCCTTCCCCCCCACCCCCCCGCTAGTTTTATTGAAGATGCACTTAGCCTGCGTTTAGCCGGCGCTCGGTCTGTCAATGACAGTTTACCTTGATAAAGGCAACTTTCCGGACTGAGGCAGAATTACATGCTATCCTTTTTTTTTTTTTACTTTTTTCTCCTGAATACTGCTTGGGCCCATGCAAGAATTAGGAAGCTTGTTTTCAGAGATTAAATTTAAAAGTATCCACTACTGGTTCTCTTATCCTACTACAAATCTAATAAGTATGCCGAAAGAAATACGTAGGATCTCTCTGTCTCTCTCAATATAAATATTATAAAACCAAAATAACCACGTATTCTACATTTTGACCATGTAACTAGTATGTAGGTTAATTAAATTTTATAAAGATTTCTCTTTAAGCTTCAGCTTTTGTTTCTTTAATTTTTATTTTCGAAGTAATTATTATCTCCATTATTACTTTTTTCTTTGTTATCATAATGTCTTGCAGAGGCTTTGGGGAAAGTTGGACGTCTGCCAAGTTGCTTTTACTCGCTCCATCCATCTTAAGTCATGGTGTTCTCTACAGTCAGTAACAAAAGTGTCCGAACACTAGCAAAAATTCTTATGTAAAAAAAAGTATACTTCATTCGGTTTCGTTCTTAGTCAGTGTAAGAACATGATTCGATAAGGATTTCTTTAACAAAACCGTATGAAGTGTACATTTTTACATAGGAATTTTTGCTAGTGTTCGGACACTTTTGTTACCGACTGTATCTTTCTTCTAGTTATTATTATTATTATTATTATACCTTTTTCAAATTTGTTACATATGATCGCATCTATCAATGTCTCAGATACAATTCATCTATTAACTTCTTCAATATTTATTGTCTCGTATTAGGCTTTACTTCCATAACTGATTAATTTAAGTATTCCTTCCTGGTGTTTGATCATTCCAATTACAAATTATTATTATTATTATATATAGCACTTTATCGCTATTTTAGAATCTTAGTATTATCTTTTAAATAATTAATAAAAAGATCAAAAGTGTTATTCTTTTGCACTTAGAAAAAAAAAAAAAAATCTGTTGCTCTAATAGCGGTTACACTTAATGCGTAATTTATTCCGAACTCATTAACGACCCTGACTTTCAATTCAAACCCAATTAATTAGTTTCCGAGCCATACTTAAAAATCATTAAGCTAAGATTTTATTGATATCACAACAACACATCTGCAGATTCGTGGAAATTAATTAAAGTGAATTTCTCGGAAAAAGAGAGAATTAAAAATTTATTTCCTTAGTCAACATTAATAGGGCATTTATTAAGCCATCATATCTATTTTAAACAGATGCTCGATGTTAGCAGTATCTTGACGTAACAGCTTTAGAAATCATCTCTTCTGGGAAAAGGAGAGTGAATTATCTTGTTTACTAGGATGTCTAGGGGGATTATCTTGTCCAGCAGTTTCATCGTCATTTTTCTTTCTTTTTTTCTTAACATCATGTGAAATTAAAGAAATTAATATTGTGAATAAAGGTCAAATAAAAGTAAATTAAATAAAGCTATTTCACGTGAAATTTTGATTGTAAAGAAATAAAGTAATTAATTCAGTTTAAAATAAGAAATTTTTCTTAAGATTTTCGTTCTTTATTTTAAACTTTACAAAGCTTTGTAGATTTTTGCAAAGCAGATGTTTTGAAATAAGGCTTTGTAATATCTATAAAAATATCTCAGTGTCCAAGAAAAAAAAATTAAATATATACATTTTAGGATTATTAGAATTAAATTTAAATTAACTAGTTTAATATGCATATGATTTTTTTTCAATGTTATTCACACGTCAGCTTTACACGGATATGTTGGAAGGGAATGTCGTCTTTAAAAAGATGCTACCTTTTTTTTGGATTAAATAAAATTGATTTTTAATATAAAGTTAAAGCAAATAATATATATATATATATATATATTTCTAAATATGCGTTTATAAGCTACACTTCAAAAGAATAATTTTAATTGTGATCTTATTATAATCACATGTTTTCGTTCGTCAAAAGTGCATTGGAATACAGTAAAAATTAAGCAAATTGTCTTAAAAAAAAAAAAAAAAAAAAAACCGAGCTAGATTTTAGGTATTTTTCAGAGTTGAAATTTCATAAACAATTTTTCACATGCCGCTTATTTATTTTGAAGAACCAATTATTTCAACCACTTTGCAAAAGTTCTTTTTTGTGAAAAACCCCTTTAATAAATTTTTATTTATTTAAGGTAAACGCACCAGTAGTGGACCCTGTACCAGTTGTGGACACTTTTAATTTTAAACTCGGAAAAAAGAAATCTAAAAATTCTGAAGATTCGGGCAATTTTCAGGAAGAAAGTTATAGTCCTCTACTGTTAAACCCTTTAACTAAAAATAATTCCGGCCATTAGTTTTAAAATAATGTTAGTTTAACTAAAAAAAATTGCACTTTTTGTGATTTTGCCGTTTTCTTCTTATCACTTTGAATAAGGAAATGAAATTTCATTTGCTCTCTCTCTGATTATTTTTAACTGATTTCTTCTACCTTTTTCTTTCATATGACAAAAATAAGTATGCAGAATTCTTTTCTGCTGCTGCTTTTTAAATCTTGTATTAATACATAGTATTTTTATGGGTGTCCATTACTGGTACCAAAAAAATGTCATAATGACTAATTGTTTACAACCCTGTCAACTACTGGCTCATGTGAATTTTAAGGTCAGATCCATTAGTGGCCACAATTCTGTAATCTCGCAATTTTAGAGTTGAATTGAGTGTTTTTAAATGACACTCTAAAGCTACGCATTTAGCAATTGGCGCCGGTCTGGGACTCACTCCTAGAAGGGTAAAGAGACATGCTATCACAATTTTGATCTTCTGCGCAGAAGGTGGATCCCAGACTTTACCAAATTTAGAAAACTGAATAAAATGGAAATTCTCTTGAATCATGAGATAATCTTGGGACATTTCAGTTTTTTTATTCGTATTTCTTTTTTTGGGTTCAATATTGGACTAATTGATTAAGTTCGGTTCCCACTGAAACATCCGCATTGAAATAGCATAACTACAGTCGGTAACAAAAGTCTCTGAACACTAGCAAAAATTCCTATGTAAAAAAAGAACACTCAATACAGTTTTGTTAAATAAATCCTTGTCGAATCCAGTTTTTAGACTGACTAAGAACAGGATTCGACAAGGATTTATTTAACAAAACTGTATTAAGTGTACTTTTTCTACATAGGAATTTTCGCCAGTGTTCGGAGACTTTTGTTACCGACTGTACGGTCAGTATTTAAAGAGTTGAGCATGAGTGAATTTTATGTCGCACTAGGGCTACACTATGGGCAGTTAACGACGGTCTGAAACTCACACCTCCGGAGACATTTGATAATCCTCAAAAGTTTAACTTTGATGGGAACATGGAGGGCATTGTGGCCACGAGGAGAAAATTGTGATGGGATGTCTTCTGACTATCCTCATTAGTGATTCCCAGACTGTCTCCAGTAACCAATAGTGTAGCACTAGTGCGACGTAAAATTCCCTCAGATTTTAGCCCTAAATGTTATCCCCAACGGGGATTCATGTATGTGAGGACAAACTGCTAAAACGGGTCTGCCCCCAAGACATAGAAACATTTGGTCACCTTAATTTTAAAGCAAAAATTCAAATGGGTACGCTACTGGAATAAAAAAGGGGGGGAATAAAACCCACTACTGGGTTTTTAGTGTGTCCACCACTGGGTTTTTAGTGTGTCCACTACTGGCTCATTTTAAGCTTTCCGGATTTTTGATTTTTTACATATATATATGCTACAATTAGCAATTTTCATAATACATTCGTATTTAGAAAGATTTAGTAAAGATGTGAAATATTAATTATTTTTTGCAACTCTAAAATTTAGGAAATTACACAAAAAATAGACGGAAAATGTCTTTAAAGTGTTCACTACCGTTGCGTTTACCTTACTAAGATTTGAACTCACAAACCTTAGTAAATAAAAAAAAATATCTTACAATTACAAGCCTATAAGGGTTTTTTCAGTAATAAGAACTTTCGTAACGTGGTTAAAAAAAAATTGGATCTTCAAATTAAATATGCGGCATGTGAAAACCCGTTTATGAAATTTCAACTCTGGAAAAAACACAAAACCTAGCTCGTTCAAAAGTTGCCCAATATATCTAGCTTTTAAACAATGTCATACTATTTTTCTATTTTTCGCGCATGCGCAGTAAAATAATATTTACTAACATAAAATATAAATGGTCATATCTCAGCGAATACCACACGTGGGAATTTTATGTTTCAGAGTATTGTTTCTCTAAAGTTTGTCAAATTTCCTGAAATTTTGTAAAGTTTTAAGGAATCCCTTGTAGTTATAAGCAAAGAGCTTAAAAAATAATAATAATGATAATATACATATATATATATATATCTGTTTAAATAACTGTGCCATGTCCACAACGAAACGTATAAATATTATACATAGTATGTGCAACAATGCATTCAAGTTACAAGTTATTTATCACTTTTTAGGATGCAGGGCGATCCAAAGTATTTGTGCTCTTCTTAAATTTGTGGTTGGTCCCATAATTGCATTCTGAACTAAACTATGTCACTTTGATATGATATGTATAACCGTCCCCACCTCTAATCCCCCCCCCAAAAAAAAAAAATAAATAAATAAATAAAAATAAAATAAAGTATTTAATACCAAAACAAGTTTATTTTTATATTAAAAAAAAATGCGCTTATAACGAAATCTATAATTTTAAACTTTAGTTTCTGACTTTAAAATATAATACACATATAAGATACATAATATAACTATCAAGTAATTTTTTAAAACTATTTCTTTACTATGTAAAACATAATATTTCATTATTAAAAAAAAAAAAAAAAAAAACTTTCAAATATTTTTTGAAAAAAAAAAGAGAAAGAGAAAAAAAAAGAGAAATTTACAGATAATGCTGATACATTTACGAATAAAAATTTGTCATCATATTTAAAGATTAAACTTTGTAAACTCCGTATTATATTAACACTTTTTTATACTTTATCAACTCATTGTGTTATAGAAAAAAAATTATAATTGCCGAAAAGATAAAGTACGTTTTTTTCGCAATGCAAAATCTTTTCTTAAACAGACGATGGATTAGGGTATTCTATTTCATAAAACTGATCATTAACTTAATTGCGATTTTTAATACTTTCAAAAGATTATGGTACACTCCCCTTTAGATTAAATAAAAAGGCTGATATTTTTTCATTTTTGTAATATAAAATTCTTAAAAAAAAGAGTTTTAATCCTAAGCGAAGTCTACCTTCGCTTAACAATATCGCTTAAAATTTGAAACTGACTTTCGTGTCGTATTCTCAAAGATAAGATGGAAGTATATTTTAACTTGTGAGACAACATAATGTCAACAAAATGTTTAAATTGTTTAAGTTAAATTACATGTAATTGTGTCAGAACATATTCATTCTTTATTAAAAAATATTTGATTTATATTCTAGTTATATATTACTAATATTAAAAAATAAATAAATATAAAAAATGATGCTATCTAAGGACAAAATGACTTGAAATGTTGTTCTCTCTCTTTTATTCATTTCTTCCTTTATTTATTTACTAGCAGGCTTTGCCCGCTTCGCTGGTCACTATATTTAAAGGAAACTCTTTTCTTTATATCTTTATGAAGAAAAATAAATTAAAGAAATTAAAAAGAAATACTTAAATTGTTCTAAATCTCGCTTCAGGCCCCTGTTGCCTTCGGCAGCGATTTGGTCATCCACTGAATTTCGGGTGCCTGTCCTTATTACTTGCAACAGTAGCTTACCAGTAGGTTTTTATTTCGGTGTTTATTAGATGACAGTTTCGAAACAGATAGTATAGAAAAAATTGAAGTATCCCTTTTATATTTGAACTCAAGTTACATATGAACAACACTATACGTGGTGCACATATTTGCTTTTACGTTATTTCTTATATTTATTTGATTTATCCGATCAACTATAAAATGGCAGCAATTTCACGACAAATATTACAATTTGCTATGACCGGCTGCGTCTATCGCATGAGAAAATTTATTTTTTGAGGTTATATATACTTCATGGTTAGTTAATAGTAGTTGGTATGTACAAAAATTAAATAAATAAATATGTAAACCTGACAATGGTATAGCTTTAATATAGTTCTCTTTGGCGAATTTGAACTTTTGTTGCCAGTTTAGACAAAATTACATAATTTATGAGATTCTTGTTTCTGTTTCTTTCTTTCACTTTTTTTCCAATATTTTATATTTTATTTATATTTTTAAGGTGCTGTTCGGCTACTTGTCTGTCGCGAAAGTAGAGTACTTGGCGAAAAATGTCCGATCTACTCCATTATCAAAAAAAAAAAAAAAAAAAAAAAAAAAAATGCCTATGGTTATCAATAAGTAAAGCTCTTTAATATAACACTGAATTAATTTTCATTCCAAGCGTGAATCATCCGTACCAAAAACATAACTATTTAACAAACAACAACGACAAAAAAAAGGTTAAAATAGAAGTATATTTAAAAAGATTTTGAAACAAAATTCGAAAGAAATTTGATAGATTTTTATTATTATTAAAACCAAAGTAACATTTAAAATAAGATAAAGAATACTAAACTTTTAAAAGTTTAAAAATACATTTTTAGTTAAAAAACATTAAAATACACGACAGACCTTTCGGCTAAAACATTAGCCCTCCTCAGTGTCAAAATGGTCTTGTTGTATTGTATTATTAATTTTTTTTTGTAATTGTTGTGCTTTGTATGTTTGACACTGAGGAAGGCTAATGTTTTAGCCAAAACATCTGTCATGCATTTTAATGATTTTTAATTAAAAATGTATTTTTGAAATTTTAAAATTTTAGTATTTTTTATCTCCTTTTAAATGTTACTTTGGTTTTAATATATTAATGAGGCGTATGGATTATCTTTAATTTTATAAATTTATTATTATTGTTTGATTTTAAAGTTATAAAGACACCATTTTTCATATGTATGAGTAAATTTAATATTTGGCAATTTTTTTATTTTTCGCGTGGAAGCATATTTTATGTTGAAAAAAAGAAGAATAATAATAACTCGTAAAATTTTTTGGCAACAATTAAAAATTTGAGTGGCTAATTTTAAAGCAATTACCAGCTTATTGCTTTCATATTTAAATTAATTTTTTTAAATGTAATCAAAAATTCAAAAATTGGGCTTCGAGGTGCATCAGAACAGGTCATAGTGAACCATCATGCAAATTTGTGCAGTGCTGGGATCAGCCGTTTCCTTATAAATAGCTCCGTATATATACACACACACATATCTTATTTTATTATATAATCTAGCAGGCTACGCCCACTTCGCTGGTCACCATATTTAAATGATTTTTCAATAGAATTGAATTACTATTTCTTTTTTATATCGCATTATTAAAAAAAAAAAAAAAAAAAAAAAAAACCTACATTGAAATCGCCCTAAACCTTGCATCTGGTACCTGCAGCCTACGCAGGTCTTTTTTCGCCTGCACTGCATTGGGTCCAGGTTATCGCTGTCTGCAGAAAAGGTCATTTCCGGGTATTTGAATTTCAGTATTTATCAACGGCAGGTAGATTTGTTATTATTTAGGAACTACGATTTCAAAGATGACTGTATCTTAGCATATAGTAAATATTTAAGTTTCATTATTCAATAGCAAATTTTTCATTATTCGCGTAAAAATATATTTATTTTTTTGTTGAAAAAAATGAACTGGAAAACTTTTCTGGCAACAAGTAAATTTAAAATTAATATTTAAATGGCTAATTTTAAAACTATTATAAAGAAATTAATTTTATTTTTTAATTAATTTTTTTAAAAATCAAAAATTTAACAAATATAAAAAGAATCTCGAATGTTGTTCTCGAATGCTTTTTAAAATATTTTTATTACTTAAAATATTTCATCTCTTGCAAAAATGAAATATGTATATTTTTCATTAAATTTTACTTATTTTGATGAAACGTTTATATTTTTATAACCATGTCTCTTCAAGAATAAATATTTATTTTATGATTTTAGGGCTCCAGTTTTTTTTTTCTTTCTTTCACTTAAATTTTTATTTTGTGCGTTTTAGTAACTAATAAAAAAGTAATAAGATTTTCGTAGGATACTGCTTAGACAATGAAATGTTTTCTTTTACAATTGACATCCTACCTATTAATTTATCTGCAAGAGAAGTAGCACATCGGCCACTGAGTATCGAACCCACGACCATCGCATTAACAACTTGACGCTGACATTGACCGACTTAACAGAATCCCCACATTTACTTCAAAACGGAAACGCCTTGTTTTTTAGTGTGACATGGAAGCACTCTGGTAAAATCTAATTTCAATAAAACAAAAACTTCTAATTAAAAGAAAACTTATCAAAAATTCGAAAATCGGACTTCAAGGTGCATCAGGAGAGGTCATTATGAACCTCATTGCAAATTTGTGTAGCTCTGTGATCAGCCGTTTTCCTAAAAAGCTCCGGGCATTCATACACACTGACGCACACACAAACATCTTATTTTATTATATGTATAGATTTCCTTCATGTATAAGAATATATTTCTCTACTGGCGATTATGGCGTCATATATTCTGTCATCAATGACGTCATATAATATTCACTTCTCCAAACATTTTACATTTTAAAAATCATCAATATTTTCTTAAAAAATATATATATATAATTTAAAAAGAAAGACAAATTACATATTTAATAATTATAATATTATGTCTTTAATGAGAATTTATTTTTGGATAAAAAAATGATTGCGTAAGTTTTCTTTTTGTAAATAGTTATAAACTATTTATTTTTATTTGATTTCAAAGAAGGAAAAAAGAACATTAGAATTTCCTCTTTTTCAGTATTTTTTTTTCTTTTTGTCAGTACTTAACTATCCAATTCGTGCTTTTTCTTAATCTTTGACTGATTGAAAGTTCTTTTTTCATTAAGAAAGGGAATTATTTTAAAATGCATTGTGATTCTTAAAAATGTTTAGTGGTTTTCAAAGCAAGTTTTGCATATATATATAGTAATAAATATTATCAGTGCAAAAATTTGAAATTTAAAGATGATTTAATTTCAGTATTAAAACAATTATTCGAATCATAAGCGAAGACTACCCAAATCAAACCAAAAAAGAAATAAAGTAAAATCGAAATGAATTATTGGAAATTGGAATGAGAAAAAAGCATTATTTGCATTCTAACGTTTTCAAGGGCCTGGTAGAATGCAAATATGCTAAAAAATGGATGTATATATATATATATATATAATGGGGTGAATGAGTAGGGATTGAAGTCAGTTGTCTGTTCTAGGGACCTAGGCCTGAATGTATTGCCCTCTGTGAATGTATTTCGTTTTTAATAATTTATTTATTTATTTATTTTCATTTTTATATTTAAAAAACTTTTTTACATAAAAATGAAATGAGAAATAATTATTTAAAAGAAAAAAAAAATTCGACATGCATACGTTAATTTATCAAACTTTTAAATGCTACCGCTGAAGTATTAATTGAAAAAGCCCATTGCTTTGAAATTATAAATAAAATTATAAGATAGTATTTAATAGGTGCATGCAAGTTTTATTGAGTTATTGCATAAGCATAAGTTTGTTGGCAATTCCATTTATTACTTTATCTATGATATAATTAACTTATTAACTATACTCCAGGAATTATTACCGAAAACGTTATAGGGAGGTTAAATATTAAAAATTCTATTGTTTTTTATCATTTAAAGGAACTTGAATACCATTCTAATTTTCTGCAATGCCACTAGACACATTTTCATCGGATGATACTCGGTCTTTGCCATAAATTCTGCTCTTCCAGCTTTTTTTATTTATTTTATTCTGTTTTTATGAGAAACCCACATTGATTCAAGAAAAATTCGTGTTTTGTTGACCATTTTAAACATTGGAAATACAATGCAATGTGTTTCATTTTGTTAAAATTTGCGGAACCCATGTATCGGGTTTTTAACTGAATTGAAGCTCTTAAAATGACAAAATAAATAAATAAAATAAAATAAAATAATCATTATTTAATCTCTCAGTAATCTTTACAGTGGTAATCATAAAGTATAATGATCTCAATAGTAGATAAATCATCTAGGAATTCCAGCGCGAAATTTGCAGTCACAAAATACTTTTCAAAACAGCTTAGATTAGATTAATAAAATATTTAAATTTTTAATATACACTGATGTCCTAAAAATAGGTGTAATTGGCAATTATATAAATAATAAAGGAAATGTGTAAAAATAACAAACAAACTTATGTGATTTAAAGAAGAAAACAAATAACAACAATATTATTATTTTTAACGAAAGAGACAGTTTGAAATGAACGAGGCGAAGAAAAAGTTCACATTTTAGAGAAAAATGCGTAATGTAAAAATGTCACACTGAAGTTTAATACGCTGTATGGTCACCGCTGGTAGTTAGGCACATTGCACAACGATTTACTATACTTGTTATAATATTTTGGATGATTTGTGAGAACAGAAAATATACTAATTTGTGTATTCTAATATTTCAGTATTTTTCCTTCATCAAACATGACCATTTGGCATCTTGTACTAACATGTGTAAGGAATTATTCCTAAATGTTCCTTTTGACACCAATTGCACAAAATCTCTCTGCGCTACATTTTTCCTCCTGTACAGTCGTTTTATATTCTAAGATACTTTTTTTTTCTTGACAGCGTGGATGGAATTTAACAAAAGGTTCTACTTTAACAATTTACAAAGAATTAAGATTAACTTTTGGATACAAGTATATTTCTTATAAGAATAACATTTTTTTTTATTGTAATGTGCGTTGCCTGCCTCCTGGATCTCCAGGTCTCGTGGTTGGTTTGTTGGTTGGGTTTTACGTCGCACTAGTGTTGCGCAATGGGCAATTGGCGACCGTCTGGGACTCACCCTAGAGGTGGTCCGGAGACATGCCATCACAATTTTGATCCTCCACGGAAGGGGTGGCTCTCCCGCTTCGGTGACCCCCAGAGGTATAATTGTGATGGGAACATGGAGGACATTGCGGCTACGACAGATTTTACGTGCACCAGCCACCATTAGTGAACACGTCGGTGTTTGGACAGCTCGAGTACCGAACTCGCAATCTTCCAATTACGAGCCCGGCGCTCTACCGACTGGGCTGCCTTGGTTCCTTCCAGGTCTCCAGTTCGAATCCCGGTGCGAGCATGGATGTTTGTGGTGTCCTATGTGTTCAGATATTGTGCACTGCTACTATGAATTTTAATACGGATCATTCGAGATAAAAGTTATTTTAACTATAGATCTCAAAGCTGTCAAATAAATAAATAAATATTTCATCAGGTGATTGGGTACTTTTTTTCTGTTTTGCATACAAAAAATTGGTATCAGGGTAGGAATGAGAATCACTAGGCAGCAGAACTGTTTGTGTTTCCGTGCATGAATGGAAATATCATCGCCTACAATGAGGTGGGTTCTGATTCGATCTGGCTGGTAGTATTGGATAATTTTATTTAAAACAAGAATTTTACGGTGTGTACTATGGAAAAAATCGGTTGTGAACGAATATTCTCTGTATTGTTCAGTTGCACTAATATTTCTCAATGTATTTTTCGTATAGAATCCGGATATTTTCTGGCAGCTTTGTTGCAAGGAATTTTCTGTAATATAACAGTTTTTATACAGTGTAGTTGGAAACCACTGGAGGATATTTTTATTTTACTACATTAGAATGTGTTTTTGCAATGAGCAATAAATGTTTCAGTTTGTTTTGAGAATACATCAAAAAATCTTTTTTTTTGCTTATATTGTTTAATTAAGTGTCTTCATTTCCTTTTCCCTTTTCATTTTGTGGCATTTTTCTCAATTGTAACTCACGTTTTAACTTGCTCTAGTACATATGTACGTACAGTCGGTAGCAAAAGTCTCCGAACACTAGCAAAAATTCCTATATAAAAAAAAGTACACTTAATACAGTATTGTTAAATAAATCCTTGTCGAATCCTGATTTTAGACTGACTAAGAACAGGATTCGACAAGGATTTATTTAACAAAATTGTATTCAGTGTACTTTTTTTATATAGGAATTTTTGCTAGTGTTCGGAGACTTTTGTTACCGACTGTATCAAATAAATTAGCATAATATTCAAAGTCTAATGCTTTCCTTTTTTCACCATTTTTGAAATATATTAGAATCTTTCATAAAACTAACAAATATTGTTAATTTTTCCGGTGTAAATATAAATAAAAATTAATTAATTAAATCTAAAATCAGTCTTATTTATTAATTTTTCAACTGGCTTATTAAAATATATCAACTTAAAAAGTATCGACGCATCATTCATTTAAGAAATGTACAACAAAATTAAATTAACTGAGTGCTTTTTAAATATAAATAAAAATGTCATGATTCTTTGGAAAAAAAAAAAAAAAAAAAAAAAAAAAAACAGTTATATAAATCTAAAATTACGTTTTATTTTATTTATTTGTTTATTTGTTTATTTGTTTATTTATTGTTATTCTATTAATGAACACAACAGAAAAACGTGATTTATGAACTGACATGAAATGATGAATGTATTTCAGTGGAATAGATTAATTTGTCTGAAGCTTGAAATACATCCTACAATTTATTTTTATTTTTATTTTTATATTTATTTATTTTGTTTTATTATTTTTTTTTTCAGAGTGTTCCCAAACATGAACCTTATTTTGTCATGAGTATATTTCAAAGATTGTGATAAAATTGTAAGTAGAAATTTTCCATTTATGCAATAATATATAATAATTATCCTAAAGTCAACTAAAGTGACTTAAATGAAAAATCCACCTTTTTCTAATTTCATAGAAGAATTATTATATATACATTTTTTCATTTATAATATAGTATGATATAAATGGTATACGTATTTAAAACTGAAAAAAAAAAAAAAAAATATATATATATATATATATATGTTTTCAGAAATATTTTATCATTCAACTTTCAAGAGCTAACGAATTTAAATTAATAATAATAACGATAATGATTATAGCAAGTCACTTTAAAGAAACTTCAAAGCATTTTTTTTTGTTCTTCATTATACGTATGTATGTTTACAGATTTAGAATTTTGTATTTAAAGGAGTGCAAAGATGCTTCTTTTTATAAACTTTTAATGCTTTGGCCTAATGTACGATTAAAATTTTTGCTATGCAATGTAAGCTGAAAAAAAAAGGAGGGGGGGGGGACTCAACTTAAATGTTTATTCTAAAATTAGCAAAATCAGTCCCACAGAGCTTTATAGCATAGACTATATTTTATGATTTTTTTCTTTAAGTTAATAGTTTCTTTTGAATTTTGAAATTATTTTTTCTTCATTTACGAACAATTTTTTGTTTTTTTTTTGTTTATGATTCACAACTTCTTTTTATGACAAAAAGTTTTCTGTATTTTAATAAATTTCAAAATAATTACAGCTCATGTGCTTGCAAAAAAGCAAATATCAGAATGATATATATATATATATATTAAAAAAAAATTTTTTTTTTTAATCAATCAGGATTTATTATATATATATTTATTAAAATTTTTTTAGTTACTTAAATATGTTTATTAAAAACGAAAGTTGACAATTTTCATCATTAATCATTGGAGCTAAAAGAAAAAAAAAAGAGACTGAGGGACGGATACCGACAGAAAAAAAGAATATTTAGCTATAAAAACTTCAAAAAAGTTATTGATTGAGACATTTACACTAGAAAAAAAAAATATTAATGGTACCATTAAATAAATAATAAGAAGCCTAAACGTGATAATTCATTATACGGGTGAAAAAAGTAATAAAAATTTAATTGACACAGAGCTATATTTTTCTATCCTCGCGTATGATGTATAATGATAATGATTTAATAATTTTTCTTCTTCAGAAAAGTTAAAAATTTCTCTTGAAATATTTATTTTAATTTATCGAAGGAAAAAAAAAAAAAAAAAAACAGTTTGAACTATAAACAGTTATGAATTATATATATATACAGGGTTAGCAAAAAATAAGTTGTCCAATTCAGAGGGCTCTAGAATCCGTCCTATTGGTCCAAATGAGGTAAAATTTTAGCTACAGATAATTCAAATGATGCGCTTGACATTTATTTAATAGAAAAAGTAATACAAAATTCCACTGATAGAGGGCGCTATAACACAAATGGTACTTATTTGCATATATTCAAAATCAGAAACAGCATTTGTGTTTCAGCGCATGCCTATTAGCATTATTCTTTGGTTAAAGGACAATATCAACAGTCAAAGACCATCAACTCTGCCTGATCTGAAGGACAACATTCGGCGCCATGTTTTAGATATTCCGGCAGAATTACTCCGGTAAGTTGTTGAAAATATGATTATGCGATTGATTACAGCACATTCTTGAACATGAAGGGTATCACATTGAGTAGTTTTTATTAATGTTACTTCATTTATCACGCATATTTTTAAAGCATATTAAATATGACTATGTGCATTACAGCGCCACCTACCGGCGAATTTTGAATATTTTTTTTTTTTTTTTTTTTTTAATAAGCGCAACATTTGAATTATCTGTAGTTAAAATTTTATGTTATTTGGACCGATAGGATGGATTCTAGAGCCCTCTGAAGTGGGCAACTTATTTTTTGCTAACCCTGTATATATATACATATAAAGCAAAAATATAATATTTATAAACTTTCTATTTAAATTTGTATGCAAAAAAAAAAAGATTAAAAGTGGGTTATTAAAATGTAATGTAAGTAAATTTACATGTAATTAATGTCTTTATGTGTTGAATAATTTTTTAAAGATTAATTTATTTGCTAAAAGTATAGTTCAAACATGAAACATAAATAAATATGTAATAATAAATAAATAAATACAGTTTTATGCATATAATACACACACACACATATATAAGGTAAAGGTAGGAGAGATTGCGCGGTAGGAGAGGTTGCGCACGTAGAGGATAGGAAGAAAAGAGTAGGTTATGAGCACTGTTACTCCAGGCAGTTGTACAAAAACAATAGTGGAGTGCTGACATGAAAGTTCATGTTGATTGTTTCAATCGATAAGAGGGTTATACTGTCTTGTTTTTAAAAATAAACGCTTGAAATTTCCTGTCACTTCCTTGGAATTTCTATAGAATGTCTGAAGTACAAAATATTTTTAAATTAAAAGATTTCTCCTAAGCTACTAACCTAAAAGGAAGGTATGGACACCATACGTTCTCTATAAAACCGAATGATTATTGAAAAATAGACTGCGCTATCTCTCTTACCGAAATAGGAGAGTTCGAATTGATTACATTAAATTCTATACCAAAATAGATTATATAGCTTATTGATAATAACAAGACAATGAGGATGAGTTTATTACATATCTGGAACTGTACCAGTAGACAACATTTCCGAGTGACTGGGCTAGTGTAATCCATTCGAGGCGGCGCATCATTTTTGAAACCGCCCCCAGAATCCGAAATTGGACATTATTGAGGCGGGGAACAGTTGACAAAAACTACAACTATGGAAGTTTTTTACCTCTTGAGTGCTAGCGTCAGCCTTTGGAAATTTATGACAAACTACTTAATGTTATCATATATCTGTTTAGTTTTGCAATATTTTCAAGTATGATGCTCAAGTTCAGTGCAGCTGTCGGCTGCTTAAACAGAAGCAGTAAAATTGTATGCAAACAAAAACATAACAGACTTCTCAAAAATGTTTAAATCGTTTAAATTTCAATAAATTAAATGAAATTAAATTAAAGATATTTAACCTTTTGCCGGTCCTATTTAATTTTACTCCTCTGGTCAGTGTTGCCAAATTTAAGGAGATTTTTATTCAATAGCCACCACTAAATTTTAACTGTAATGGTTGACTAATCATTTCAAAGGATATTCTTCCATTTAATTATATATATCAAATATCTCTCCTTGAAATTATTGGTAATAGTTGAATAACATAATCCCTAAATTTGGCAACAATGTTTACAGTGTTTTTGCATAGCCTCCAGAACTATAATGCCTTCTGCGTGGCTCGGAAACTTGGTGGTAGATAGCGCCACCTTGTACAGATTTTGCCACCTTTTATATTCAATAGCTACCAAAAATTTTTAAAAGTGGGATTTGATATACATAAAAGGCGAATAGAATCGAAGAAACATCGACTGTATATATCATTTATCACTTCTTAAAATTATTGATGGTAGTTAAATAAAAAAGTCACGCAATCTGTACCAGGTGACGCTGTCTCCCGCTTAACTGTTGCCAAGTTTCCGAGCCACGCAGAAGGCATCTAGTTTAGGAGGCTATAGTTTTAGAGTGTTAGGACCGGCAAAGATTTTAAAACTGAAATGAAATGATTTCAAATTAAGAAAAGTTTAGTTTTGTGTCTTGAAAAATTTGGTGCGGAAAATTTTGATAAAATAAATTTAATAAATAATAAACTTTGGGCGGATTCTCTGCTTAAAAGTGGGCGGAACCAGCTATCTAACATTCTACACATCGTTCGCTACTTGTCTTTTTGACTTTGAAATGCATTACATACACGGTGGTGTGCAATCCGTCTTGTATGGGTTAATTAATGGCAGGTGGTTGACGAAAGCCTAACCCTTTAGAAAAATAAGTGCGATGATTGTGGACAACGACACATTAGGTAAGCAGACAAGAAAACATTCAAACTGAAAATGAAAATGTACTAAATTCAAGTTAAACGTGTTATCTAGTAACTTAATGTGATTTTGCAATCTTATCTAATCTTGTTTTTTATGATTCTTTAAGATTTTTTCTTTAAATGATTTTTCATCATTTTTAAAATGTACTTTATTTTTCTGTTTTTTAATTGTTAAATTCTAATATCTACTCTTAATACAAAAATAATTGTTTACAATAACCTTGCAACAATGTCATTTAAGTGCAATTATTATTCTTTACAATTCAATTGTAATAATAATTAATCGCAATCTTTCCTATCCATGTGCACAATCACTCCTACCCCGTAAGCATACCTGACATTATTTTATTTTATTCCGGAGCATTTTTAGCTCCGCCCTTATTTCGCATCACTTTATTTTTATAATATTTTTCTCCAATACATAATTATGATAATATAAGAAAAAAAAAATTCTTTAAGAAAAAGTGGTATGGAATAAAGGCGGAGCTAAAAATATTCCGGAGTAAATTAAAATATTGACATTTATGTGTAAAGAGAGATTGCACAAAATATATTGGTTTTATTACAGCAGTTAATTTAATTAGCTTTATAAGCTTTTAAATTATAGCATAAGCAAAATAGTAATGGAAATGCAAATTTAGATCCTGTTGATAAATTTAATTATTTGAAATCATTTTTAGCACCTGACACCTTAAAATGTATAGAAGGATTCTCTGTTACAGCGAGTAATTACATAAAAGTAGTAGATATTTTAAAAGAAAGATATGGCAAACAAGACCTCTTAGTGAATGTACATTTGAATAAATTATTAAATATTGCCCCACTAAAACATTCAAGTGATATTAAATCGCTCAGGAAAATTTACGATGAAATCCAAACTAACATTAGAAGTTTAGAATCATTAGATGTTTCTTTAGACAGGCTACGGCAGTTTATTGTCACCGATATTACTAAAAATATTACCTAGAGATTTAGCAATACAGTTTAATATGGAATTTCATGGTGTTAATTTTGGCGTAAAAGATATATTATCTTTCTTAAATAAACAACTCGTATCGCGAGAATGCTTAATAACTACCAGACAAGAGGATAACAGCGCTGGCGCCAGTCATTTCCACCCCCACCCATCCGAGCTCAAAGATTAGATAATCAAAATCGTAGAGATGTTTTTTCCCCCCGCGTTAATAAATTTGATACTCAGAATCGGAAATTGCCTACTGCTTGTGATTTATTAAATGAGAATAGAAGTGATAGGTGTAATTTTTGCTCAGAATCGCATTTAAGTAACAAATGTGTCAAAACTCGTACTTTACCATTTGATGAAAGAGTTAATCTATTGCGTAAGAAAGGATTGTGTTATTTATGCCTTCAATCTTCACATTTAGCTAGACACTATGTATCAAAAACTTTATGCAAGTTATGTAATCGTAGACATTCAGACATAATGTGTAATGGAAATAAAGATTTGAAACAGGAAATAAGTAATTACGAGAGAAATGATCAATCTAAATTGGCGTTGTCGAATCATAATTTACAAGCGAATGTTTATTTGCAGACGTTAATAGTGGCAATTTCTAACAGAGATGATAGTAAATCATCATATATTCGGTTAATTATTGACTCCGGATCTCATAATAGTTACATCAGTAAGTTTGCAGCTGATAAGTTAAAATTAAAAAGAATGAATAAAGAAACAATAAGACATGGTCTTTTGGGGGGCATGGAAATGTCAGATGAACATAATCGTTATTAATTTACGATCGGGAGTTTAGATAATAAGTTTAAGTGTAAAATACAAGCACTAGATCAAGAAAAAATATGCACAGGCGTGAATTTATGTCGCGATGATAAATTAGTAAAACTCTTAGAAAAGGAAGGTGTATATTTATCAGATGTCCCTAGAAATAATAAATCCTGTTTGTACCAGAAAAATCCAGACGAAGTACATATACTTTTGGGAGCTGATATGTCCGCTAAACTGTTCACAGATGACATAAAATATTTTCCAAAATTGGGATTAACTACATTTAGAACTAAATTGGGTTGGACCATTTTGGGCAAGACAGAGGGTCACAAGAGTGAGCAGGACAATTCTTTGGCGGGTCTATCGTTGTCATTACACGTGTCAAACGCCAGTTTATCAGATTTATGGCGCCTTGACACTCTAGGAATTATTAATGAAGATAATAAATCGAAACAGGATTTAGAACAAGAAACCAAGAATCATTTTCTAGAAACTGTTAAACGAGATAAAAGCGGTCGATATGAAGTCAATTTACCATGGACAGTTGACCATTCGATTTTATCAGATAATTACTCGTTAGCAGAAAAGTGCCCGTACAAGACGGAAAATAAATTAATCAAATCTGATAGGAAAAAGGAACATAGGAAAATTTTTGATTTCTGGGAAAACAATCAGATTATAGAAGAGGTATTGGACCAGAAAAGGGACAAGGTACATTATTTAGCACACAGACCGGTGGTTAAAGAATCTAGTGAAACCACTAAAATTCGTCCAGTATTTAATGACTCGCACACACTAGAAACAGTCCCTCCCTTAATGATTGTTTAACAAAAGGACCTAATCTTGTAGAAATTATACCGAGCATTTTGAATAGATTTCGCAGATACAAGATAGGAATTTCGTCCGATATAGAGAAAGCAGTCCTGCAAATTAAAATAACAGAGAAAGATCGCGACTTTTTGAGATTTTTTTGGTTTAATAGCGAAAATAAATTAAAAATTTATAGACATTGTCGTGTGGTTTTCGGCCTAACTTCAAGCCCTTTTTTGCTTATGGCAACATTAAATCACCTTTTAGAAAATGTTCCCGAACAATGGCGAGAGACAGCTAGGCTCTTAAGAGATTCCTTCTATTTAGATAATTCCCTCATCAGCCTGAATTCGATTCAAGAAACAGAAAAATTCATATCAGAATCTCAAGGAATTTTGGCTTCGACACATTTCAATTTGAGATGCTGGCGATCGAATTATCCCCAGGCTATGATCGACAAAACTGAAGATGAACCGAGGTTTGCTCCCGTGTTAGGATTACTCTGGGATTTGAAAAATGACAGTTTAGTTTGTAAAATTGAAGAACCCCTAAAGATGAGTGAACCCCTTACAAAAAGAAAACTTTTATCAGTTACCCAAAGAATTTTTGATCCTGTGGGATTCACAGCACCTGTCAGTTTAGTTCCCAGACTAATCCTTCAAGAAACCTGGATTCAGAAGGTGAAGTGGGACGAAGAGCTCCCTGAAACTTTAAAACAACAATCTTCTAATTGGCTGAAAGAAATAATTTTTTTATCCCAAATTAAAATACCTCGGTGGCTTAACATTTGCCCAGAGAAAGAAAAGAAAACATCATTACATGTTTTTTCTGATGCAAGCAAGCGAGCATATGCCACTTGCGTATTCATAAGAGTAGAGACCTCAGAAGGAATCAAGATCCAGTTAATCAATGCTAAAAGTCGAGTTGCACCTATGAAGGAATTGACCATACCCCGCCTTGAACTGTTATCTTGTCTTATTGGCTCTAGGTTGGCCAAAAATGTGCAAAACGATTTAAATTTACATGTAAATACCATATTTTGGTCAGATTCAACCACTGCTTTAGGTTGGGTAAGAAGAAAACAAGAATGAGGTACATTTGTACACAATAGAGTATTAGAAATCCGAAATCTGACCGAAGTTTGCAATTGGAGACATGTACCCGGACATTTGAATCCTGCGGACCTCCCGTCTAGAGGATGTTCCTTTGAACAACTACAGAAATCGAGATGGTGGGAGGGTCCGAGTTGGCTTTATTTACATAAAAATGAATGGCCTCAAATAGAAGAAGACACAAACGAAGAACTCATAAACAGCGAAAAAAGGAAGACAATCCTAAATCTTTTAGATAAAAAAGAAGATAATTTCAGTCGATTTTATCAGTATTTTTCCTCTTACAAGAAAACAGTTAGAACCATTGCCTGGATATATAGATTTTATCATAATTCGAAGATATGAATATTCGAGAATATCCGAATTGGATATTTCAGTTGAAGAATTTTCGAAAGCAGAAAATGTACTTCTACGATTAGTACAACAAGAATCTTTTTCAGGGAGAACAGATCCAAAATTAAGAAATTTAAGGCCTGTCGAAGATAAAGCTGGTCTCTTAAGAGTACGGACCAATATAATTCAAAGAAACGACAGTGAAAACTTCAGATATCCTGTGATCTTACCTTACAAGCATCCCGTCGTCCAAAGATTGGTATTCGAGAAGCATTTAGAAAATCAGCAGGTTGGAGTCAGCACTCTAATGACACTACTTAGAGAAAATTTCTGGATAATGAAGTCTAGAAAATCCATTAGAAATTCAATAAGAAAATGCGTGATTTGCAGAAAACTTCAGACTTCCAAAATAGATGTTGAACCTGGAGTACCACCCGAACACAGAGTACGAGAAGCAGCCATCTTTGAAGTGGTGGGCGTAGATCTAGCCGGTCCTTTTCATCTTTCTGATGGATCAAAAGCGTGGATAGCCTTATTTACTTGCGCTGTCTACCGAGCCATACATCTTGAAATCATTACGTCTCTGTCTACAGAAAGTTTTATCCAGTCTCTGAGAAGGTTCATAGCAAGGAGAGGCAGACCCTACAGTCGGCTGCAAAATTATTCGAGCACTAGCAGTAATCCCTTTCTAAAAAAAGTACACTTAATACTGATTTGTTAAATAAATCCTTATCGAGTCATGTTCTTAGTCAGTCTAAGAACATGATTCGACAAGGATTTATTTAACAAAACAATCTTAAGTGTACTTTTTTAACATAGGAATTACTGGCTAGTGCTCGAATAATTTTGCAGCCGACTGTACATCATCTATTCAGACAACGGGAAGAACTTCCTTGGAACCAGCAATGCTCTCTCGAGTGTAGATTGGGAAACCATCTGCAAGACAGCTTCCACCCAGAAGATCAGATGGAAATTCAACCCTCCTGCAGCACCGTGGTGGGGAGGTTGGTGGGAGAGGCTTGTTGGAATGGTTAAAGGAATCCTGAAAAGAAACTTAGGTCGTGCATCTTTGAATTACGAAGAACTTTGCACCATACTGTGTGACTGTGAACAAGTGATTAATTCACGGCCTATAACCTATGTTTCCGAAGATAACACAGCTCCCTTACCTTTAACCCCAATGATGTTCCTAAGAGAACTACCAACATCAGGAGTACCTGACCTAGATGCTTTGGATTCTAAAGATCTTAACCGCAGAGCCAGATATAGGCAAATAATCAGAGAAAACCTAAGAAACAGATTCAGAGCTGAATATTTAGGACAATTACGCCAACATGCATCTAAAACCAAAAGATTCAAACAATTGAAAGTCGGCGATGTTGTCCTATTAGAAGATTTCAACTGGAAACGTGTTCACTGGCCTCTGGCAAGAGTGATCGAAATTTACCCAGGCAGGGATAATGTCATACGCCTAGCTAAGGTGAAGACCGAAAATGGACTTTTTCTGCGTCCATTACAAAGATTGTTTCCTTTAGAAATTGACAGTACCGAACTTAAGAATCACCCCACTTTACATAAATATGTTCAAGAAAATTTAAGTCCTTCGACTTCCGAAAACAAGAACCTCTCACAGAAACTGATACTCAACCCCAGAGAAAAGGAACCTGTGAAAGACCCTCCAGAACCTACCAGTTCCAGAACCCATGATCCCACTTCCAATTCCCCGGTGGTCTCCCGAACTGGCCGTGTGGTGAAACCCGCTCAACGACTTCAACTTGGATTGTTGAGTTCCTCCGATTATTCGGAACTCAAGGTGGCAGGATGTCGGGAATTCCCGCTCATTTTTCTGCTTTGAGAACAAAATGACTTTCCAGACAGACGGGCGCCTCTTTTTTCGAGAAAGGTGCTTTTTTAGAATCAGAAGCAGAACAGAAAGGAACTTGAACTGAGATGGGGCTACGTTAAGATCGTTTTGTTTACAGACGAACTAAAACGTCCTAAAACAGAACTATTAAATTTAACAGAACAATTAAGACTTTTAAAGAAGTAGAATTAATATTTTGAACTATTAGAACATACAATTTTAATGTTAAGAAAAACTTTAATATTTAACTGTAAATAGTTTTTGTTCTGTTTTCGTTTTTACATGTATGCTAACAAAGCATTAAAAATTCTGTTTTCATCTAAGAAGTGCTACATTTATCGAGTTTAGTTTCTTTAATGGATGATAGTTGCTCCATCCACATCCGGACCTTTGGATTAGAAGTTTTCAGTTGAGACCCATCCATATTTTATTATTTAGAAGAATAAATATTTTATCAGAAAATTTAAGTAGCAACTGTAAGAAAAGAGTTAAGATATGAAATATGCTGTATCGGGTCAGTAAGAAGAATAAGTTTTAGATCAGAAATCTGGTACAGCAATAATAGCATAAGCAAAATAGTAATGGAAATGCATAGAAAATGAATGAATTCAAAATTATTCTGCAGTAGCTTAGCAAAAAATTATTGTTTGGATTTTTTGTATCATTTTGTTGAATTGTACGCAAATTCTTCTGGTTTTACCGTATATATTGATAGATAGATCAGTATAGATATAGATAAATATTACCTTTCTCTCTTCTTTTCTTTCTTTTTTCTTTCTTTTTTTTTTCTTCACGTGAGCTATCTACGATTCGTGGAACGTAATCCCATACTTTTAATAATTCCCATTTTACCGGGTATAAAGGGAAATAAATCCACATATTTTTAATATTTTATGCTAATTTATAAATATTTCTTTCTTTAATAAGTTAAGCCAATAAACACAAGTTTAGCACAAATAGGCTTATTAAAATTAATCTCACTGATCCATATAACACCGGCTATGCTTAAAAATATCAAGATAATTTATTAATTTATTTCGAAATTTAAGCTTATTTTTTCTTCACTCAGGACGAAAAATTGTTTGTTTAAGTATAACATTTTTATTTCTGTGAGAAAAAGTTTTTTTTTTTTTTGGTATTTAATTAATTTAAAAAGTAATTTTAACTCGTTTGCTCGATGAATAATTATAGAAAATTCTTTTCAAAAAATGATTTCTTAAACAATATTTCCCGATAATCAAGGTTCACGTAGAGATAATAATTTTTTTATTTATTTATCTGGTATGTTCAATAAAAACGAAAGTTTACAAGTTCCATCCATAATCAATTCTTGTTTGCTATTAAAAAAAAAAAAAAAATCGAGATACATCAGAGGAATATATATAAAACTCGGTTATATATATATATATATATATATATATATATATATATATATATATTAAATTAACTGACTGAGACAATTATAGCAATTAAAAAATACTAACGAAGATTATTAAATATATAATAAGAAATTTAAGCTGGTTAATTCCTCAAATCAGTGAAAAAAAGTTTGACACAGAATTAAGTTTTTGTAGCCTAGCTTATGATTCATAATAATATTGATTTAATACACGATTTTCTTTTTTAGAAAAAAAATTAAAACCATAAAATACATTTCGTTTAATGTATTGAAAACGAAAAATGTTTAAACCATAAAAATTTAGCAACAATAAATATTGTGTAAATATTTGGAAAATTGTTTCATAAACTTTATTTTTTAATTTGTATTCAAAAATTTTAAAAGTTTTTGAACACTTATACTACTGAATCATTAAGAATAACTTTGCAATTATGTATTAATCATTTATCTGCTGACGAAACTATAAAGCATCGTTAGATTAAAAGGTGTATAATCAAATTGGTGTAAAAAATGCCACAGGTATAGAACATATATAACTCCCTTTAACCTCATTCCATGGCACTAGACACTACATGTAGATTTTTTGCTCAGGAAAGTAATTTATAGATTGATGTCTTTGTTTTGTATTGCCATTTTTTCATGACCTTTACTCATGTTACACTTAACTTATATATAATTTCAAGAATCTACCATCAATCTTAATATATACATATATATATATATATATATATATATACATATATATATATATATATATATATATAAGACGCACATATATACACGTAAAAAAACTATATATATATATATATATATATATACAAAATAAGAAAAAGTAAATAAATAAAAATATATAAGTAGTTTTCGTAAATCAATATTTTATGGTAATCAGAATTTATATAAAGAAGAAAAAAATCATATTTCTTTTATTTACTTTAGTTTGTTTATAGTTGACAAAAGTTGACAATTTCTCTCATTAATCAATCCATATTTAGTACAAAAAAGTCTTGGTACGGAAACAGACAGAAAAAAAATGTGGGCTAAAACTCTTTCGAAAAATTATTGATTGGGACGTTTGTGCTAAATAAAAAAGGAAAAATATATTAATGGGACCATTAAAAAAATAATAAGAAGCTTAAACTTGATAATTCATTATAAAAAGTGAGAAAAAAAAAAAAAAAAAAAAAAGAATTAATTTTTTTAGCCTAGCGTATGAATTATAATGATATTGATTTAATAAATTTTCCTACTTTAGAAAAATCATAAACTCCCTAAGGAATATTTGATTTAATGTTTCGATAAAAAAATATTTATGCTATAAATATTCTCCAACTATTGACATTGCATAAAAATTTGCAAATTTGCTTTATAAACATTAATAATCTATTCAAAAATTAAATAAATAAAGGCAATATAAGTAAATAGCTATGTAATTATATATAAAATAATTATTTAAGATTAAATTTATTGCTAATAAAAAAAAGCTTAAACATGCTCCCCAGACAAAATAATTAAATAAATAATTAAAAATAAAGCTATATTTTTAATATTACTAGTACGTTATTTTTAAACGTATGCTATACCTTTTATTGGTTGATTTTATTTAAAACTCTTCTGTTGCAATCATTTAATTTATATATGCATATAGGATGGTTATTTTGAAAGTAAGGTTCGACTTCTTATAAAACAAATCATCAATTTTTTTTTTTTTTTTTCAAAAACTTTTTTTTTAATTTAATCTTTTACATATCTATTTTTACTTTCCAAACATACATATGTAAGGAAAGTACTGTAATCATATCAAAAATCCGACTTTGAGGTTTTGGTGTTTTTCTACGTTCTGAGGTCCCCTAAGTTCATTTTTGTTAATTTTACAATGATGTATGTATGTATGTATGTGTTCGTGTTTGTGAACACGATAGCGTCAAAACGGTTTGTTCAAATTAGCTGAAAGTTGCTACGTGTCTAATAGATCACCATAGCACGAAATCTATTTGATTTTGCTGAATCTAGCACTTATAGATTTTTACAGGGACACAAAGAAAAAATCTTTATCATTATAGCTTAAGGGCCTAAATTTTTTAACGTGAGATAGCGACTAAGAGCCTTATTGGATTCAGCTAAAATTTTATACAGATGTTATATATCACAGTTGCACGAACTGTATAGATTATGATTAATCTAGCATTTATATGTATTTCTTTTTAGAGGAACACAAATAATTTTTTTTATCATTATGACTATGGGCTCAAATTTTTTAAAGTGCGATTAGCGTCTAAACGATTGAGCTAAAAATTTATAAACATGCGGTGACTGTCACACAAATTGTATAGATTTTGGTGAATCTAATTCTTATGGAATTTTACAAGGTCACAACGAAAACTTCTTTATAATTATGGGCTCAAATTATCTGAAGTGCAATGGCGTAAAATTAAGCAATATATTATTGGGTGAAACATATTCAAACGCAACCTATTATAATTTTCTCTCTCTCTTTTTTTAAAACGACTTCTTTTACTTTAAATTGTTTATGCAACTGTTAATTACTAGTATTATATATAGTTATGATTAGTATTATATGTAATATTAGACTAGTATTAGATAATTACTAGTATTAGGTGTAGTATGATTTATTTATACAACTGTTAATTACTAATATTACTGCTAATTACTAGTATTTTGTGTAGGGAATTTCTTAAAATTGTTCTCGGGAGGGCTCCCAAGCTGCTAGTACTGCCACTCATATAGAACTTTCCTATTAAAAAAATGTATACATAGCATTTAGAATTATTTTACAGTTTTGCCATATAAAAAAAAATTGATTTATACATAACGATCTATAACCAGTTAATGTCTGAATTGTACTTCAATAAACTAAAACCGTTAAAAATAGAAAGGAATTTATACATGTAATTGAAACTTACTAGAATATAATATGCGTGGGAAAAGTATAAGCGCCATTTAGCATATATTTAACAGAATCATAAAATGGGATTCCAGCACAATATGGTTTACAAAAATTAAGTGTTTTTTAGTTTTGTAAATGATGTTTTGGATTTAAAATTTTGTACAAGTGCATACTATTCAGTTTTTTTTTCTTCTGGACCAAAGTGAATCTATTGAGTAAGGGCTTGCTGTTAAATTGTTGTAATTACATTTTGCAAGTTACTGGTTGCAAATTTAGGGAGTCAAATTTTACATTTGGGGTTTCTCATATTCTTTATTGTATAAATAATTTCAAAATCATACATTTTTAGAACACACAATGAAATTATTTTTTTGAAATATTTTCCAATCAAGCCATTTTATTTGAAGTGGTAACAATGTTTCATTTGGCATTGACGTAAAGAACCCAGCAAAATGCTCAGACCAGAAAAAGTACTTCTTTTCTTTGATATAATTTTTCATCAAAAATAAAATAAAATAAAAGTTAAATTTAACCAAGAAAAGCTTGACTGTAAAGCAAATGCGGAGGGTGGGGGAAGACTTTCACATTGTGCCCCCAATGAATGTTTAAAAAGTCGGCGCCTATGAATGTGCATTTTAACCGCTGTTATATAAAGTGATTAAAAAAAAAATTGTGACGGCCAAAACATACTATATATATTTTTTTAATTTCATTTATAATTTTGAACAATAAATAAATCTCGTTAGTATTTTGATCAACAGCATCTAAGTGTGAAATTTCCAAAATTTCGTAATTTATTTCCGGGGACGCATTTTCCATGGGACGTTCTTTTCAGTACACGTTTTATGGGGGACGTTTTCTTCTGATGCCATTTTCAACGTTGTGTAAATATTTATGTTACAGATCTCAATATTAATAAATAAGTTCTTTTCAGAAGCAATACTGGCAAATCTGATAATTCAAAATATATAGAACGTTTAAATTAAGGCATGATGTATGTATTCTGATAGCAAGGTAAAATTAAAACCCATTTTTCTCAAAACGGGATTTTATATATAAAATCACTATTGCAGCCTATAAGCGATATATTGTTTAAATGAATCAATAAACAAAAGAAAAAAAAATAATTTACTTTGCATTAAATTCTGTAAGATTTTTAGAAATTTAAGTTAAATTATTCAATTTTAAAAGAAGAATGTATTAGCTTATAGTTTCACCTGAATCGCTTACATTATAATTAAATCTATGAATAACAAAAAATCCCTGTTACATACATTATTTTGAGGTTACAAATGTACTAAAACAAACATTTATTGCTCTATAAAAAAAAGTTACATTTCTGTGAGCACAATAATAAACCATTATAAAGATTTATTGAATTACAACAGGATTTTACATAATTTTCTTACAATACAAAAAAATTAATCAGAATTTGAAGATTCGAAAACAATAAGTATTCATTAATATATAGAAAAAATGTTTATGTTGAAAAAAGAAAATTTATTTTGTTGACTGATTTTACAGATTTATTACTTTCTTTTACCCATAGGGTCGAGAAAGTTTTGTTTTAGGGTCAAATTTTCGAACTTGAGTCTTTGTTATATTTACATGTTCTGAGGTCCCCTAAATACGAAAATCATGTTTTTAGCGAATGGTCTGTGTGTCTGTCTGTGTGTGTGTCTGTTATCAGCATATCTCAAGAACAAATAGTAGCAGAAATTCCAAACTCGGTATTCTAAATGCGTATCATATAGGGATGCTACATTAAGCTTTTCGTTGAGATGAAGCCAATGGTTCGTGTACAGGGACACTCAAAAGTATTCAAATACATTACGTCTATGGGGGAAATTACAGGTAAGTAGAGTTTAACATCTATAGACTGCACTAAACCAAATGAAGCGAATATATATTTTGTGTAACAGAGATAGTCGACTGAGAAAATAATTTTGTGTATGTAGGAGCCTCGCCTCCCCCCCTCGAGGAGAGTAAATTTTCATGATGGGTATCTTTTAAAAGAGCTCGCCAATACCTATAAAACGAATGGTTGAACCATCGGTCTGCGATAATTTAAAATAATGTTATCGATTTTTTTCATAAAAAAAAAAAAAAAAAAAAAAAAAAATTAAATGTAACATTGAGAATAAATTCAACTTTTTTTTAATATATATATATTCAGTGTTATACTATTTCTCTAATATGGAAACCGCGTGCATTATCATGGAAGATAATTTTTTTTAAATTATAATTTTAATAAATTATTTTTACTGCGTGAATTTGTATAAGAAAATACAGAAGAAAGTCGTGCGGTGGTCACAACACACTAGTTATTTGTTGTTAGTGTATGTACTTTACTAATGATATTTTACCATTTCCAGGAAAGCTGTTCGGGAATTCAAATAAATTCCTCATAGAGATATGGTAAAAAATGTATGTTTTAAGCTAAATATCCATCGATTGTTTCTTCTACATTAACGAAACGGGGGGTTGAGTGGGGTGGTAGCCCCCCTCAAACAGAACTAATGATCAGATAAAACTCTTCCTAAGCCTAATTTAAATTGTTTTACATAGGTTTACATAACAGTACTCGTTATGTTACCTCTTAATCTCCAAACTGTTTTTATAGTATTAAATTTCAGGGTAAGAGAAAGTAGTGTGAGTGACACAAAAGATTATTTTGTCATTTTAACAATCAATTTATGCCGTTATCCAAATCAACATGCTTCGATTGACCAAAAAAATGATGTTGAAAGAGGAGTTCTTGTCACTGGATTGCCCTGTAAGTTACATCATAAATATCTATGTAAGCAGCCAATGATCAAGCTATACACTCTTTTCGATTCTGGTAACAGAAATTATATTGAAGCAATAACAACAAAACAAGCCGATTAACGTAACACTTTTTTGTTGCAATAAATAATTTTATTTGCTAACAGACGGTAATTTATTTTAAAAGTAACAATTTCTTTTCATTCCTTATGAAATAAAGTTTTCAATTTTTATCAATAATAATTTTAACAAGATTGAAAAATTGATAAGGGTACTTTTTAACAAATAAATCACATTATATATATATATACATATATATATATATATATATATATATATATATACATATATATATTATATATATATATATATATATATATATATATATATATAAATTAAGAATTATAATATGAGGTGCAGGGATGGAACACGAGCGCAGAATTCATACCACTATCAACATAAGAAAATTTCATAGATATAGTAATATATATAGATCTATCATCCCCATGTTATCGAGCAAAAATTTTTGATGTCGAAAAAAAGTTCTAAAGTCAGCCATTAGAGAGTATTGAAAAAAAGAATAAAAAGAAAAATGAATTTGAAGCTGTGTCTGGAGTTTTTCCTTCACCTTTAGTAAATAAATTATTCATAAATTTTATTTACTAAATTATCCGTGTGTATTCCTGTGTGTGATTTACTCGGGGAAAAGCAGCCATTAGAGTGACTTTTCCCGAAAAAAAAAAAGGCATCACTTTTTCCCTCTCGCTGATCAATCTATGTCTTATTACTATATCTATGGAAAAATTTCTACTTCTTAAATCAACGATATTATAGTTAGAGAAATTTCTTTTACAAATACCGGTATGAATTCTGTGCCCGCGTTCCATGCCTAGAAGTATTTCTAGAATATCAATTAACTTTTAGTTTTGAAGGTTTTGTATTCATTCCGTCCATTTAGCCTCAATTTTGAATTTGTTTTGTAACGTCTATTTTAACGTACTTTTAATTACAAAATACTTTTATATGGACGTTATTTGTTGTAGTAATCAAGTATTTTACTGTCCATGCAGATGTTAATCACACTCCATTAATAAGTTCTCTTGTAATTGTTAAAAAAATAATAATAACTATAATAAGAATTATAATAAACTATCATGAAAGTAAATCTTTACGAGAGATAATTAAAAATAAAATACTTTTTTCTTCTTTTTTGCGAGAAAAAAGTAGCATTTTTAAAAATGTTATAATTATATAAATTTAAAATTTTAATTAATCAGATGAAAAAAGGCAGTGCAATAAAAGACTTAGATTAATGCCTTTAATTGACAACACCAGTATGTCTTTTTTTTTTTTTTTTTTTTAAGAACAATATGTTTCATTTTTTTCACAATACTCTTTTGATATTTATGAAAAAAAAAAAAAAAAAAACTTTCATTAATAAATTCCATTACAAAAGCTTAAATATTATAAGAAATGTAAAAAAGAAGTCAAATTATACAGGATAACAATTAAAAAAAAAGACTGTAGTAATCTCGTTAATTCATGACATAAGTTTTCATGCAATTTTTACTGTAAAATTTAATTGTAACTTTCAGTGTTGGAAGACAACATTTATTATTAAGGAAAAAAGTTAAAAAATTGTTTTATTTTAATCAGTTAATTTATCATTTATTAAAAAAAAAAAAAAAAAAAAAAAAAACATCAATGATAACCGTTAAAGAAACTTTGATAAAGTAAATAAAACTTTATTTTTCTAACACGATAAACTAACAAAATTAAAAGAAATTTATAATTAATTATAGAAAAAAAAAGTAAAGTTATTTTGCCTTTGATTTATTACATTAGTTTTAATAACACTTTTTATTCAAAAATAAATTCCACAAGCATGTTAATATTACAGAATAGATGTTATTAATGCATTAAAAAAAAAAAAAAAAAATCTTGTCTGATGCTTCAATTTACCGGTGGAAAAATCTTTAGAAAAAAAAATATGTAAATGGGATGATACTTTATTTCTTTACATATTGACATGGATATCAGGTTTTGTTTGAGAAAACAATGGATTTTATTTAATAGCTAAAAAGTAATTAAACGTTGTACTAAAATTAAAAAAGAATAATTACTAATTTTAACTGAATCTTTGACAAGTAAGAGCATGTAGAAGATGTGGAATAAATGGACTGGAAAAAACGACCTTAAAAAATATTAATATATTAAATTTATATTGTTGAAACTTTTACGTTAATGCACTCTCAGAAATGGATACTCAAATTTCACGAAAATTTCTTCATTTTTGACGAAATTGTTTCTAGAGATATGCTCCGAACGAACATTTAGTCAAATTGACGAAATTTGTTTCGTTACCTATTTGAGAATACGAATTTCGTCGAAAATAAAAAAAATATTTTCTCCTTCTTATTTCGTCAAATTGAGAAAAATACTTTCGTCACTTGTTTGAACACTCGAATTTCGTCAAAAGCAAAAATACATTTTTCCATCTTAGTTTTGTGATACAGAATAAAATACAAATTATAAAATTATAAAATTACTTGCAAGTTCGTTTCTTTAGGCATTAAATTCTAATTATATTTAATGAAAATATAAATAAAACAGAGCAAACAAATAAAAATCATTTGGATATTTATTTGACAGCTTGGAGACCTATAGTTACAATGATTTTTGTCTCAATTGATCCATATTTTTACAGAAATTCACAGAAACAAGCACACACAATATTTTGTAGACATAGGACATCACAAACATCCATGCCCGCACCGCGATTCGAACCCGGGACGTGGGTATCCAGAGGGAAGCGCCGTACCGACCGAACCACAAGGCCGGCAAATAAGAGTCATTGTAACGTAAAGTCTAAACAACACAAGAAAAAAACCAATATGGCGGTAATGAAAGCTAGCACATGCTATTGTGAGTAAAAAGCTTCGTCAAATATTTGAGAGTTCACATTTCCTCAAAAATCACGTGATCGCTTGATGAAATAGTTGTCAAAAACAACGAAGTTAAGCCCTAAGATGTCTGAATCGTCAAAATTGAGTATATTATTTCTGAGAGAGTGAATTCCATTATTATGTAGATTTTGATATAATACGGTTAAGTGATACAGTTACGCAAAAATTCACTATGGTGTTGGAAATCTTCATTTAATATTTCGTTTGGAAAAACAAAAATAAGTAATACAATAAATAATAAAAAAAAATATTTCACTAATTAAGGTTTACATACAAACGGAACGCTTGCAACTTCGATGACATAAATTTTGCAATTTTTTTTGCAAATACAGTCGGCAGCAAAAGTATTCGAGCATTAGCAAAAATTCCTATGTAAAACAAGTACACTTAATCAGTTTTGTTAAATAAATCCTTGCCGAATCCTGTTCTTAGTCAGTCTAAGAACATGATTCGGCAAGGATTTATTTAACAAAACAGTGTTAAATGTGGTTTTTTGCATAGGGATTTTTGCTAGTGCTCGTATACTTTTGCTACCGACTGTAGTCATACATTTGGAACGATTGCAAACGGCTTTGCAACTGGAAGTGTTCTCATTTGTAAGTACCCCTTGGTAACTAAATTGCTTAACAACACCTTATCTTATATAATAATAATAATAAAATAAAATAAAAATTAAATTCTATTTTCTTACATGAAACCATAGATATAGTAATATATATAGATCTATCATCTGCATGCTATCAAGCAAAAATTTTTGATGCCGAAAAAAAGTTCTAAAATCAGCCATTAGAAAGTATTGAAAAAAAAAAAAAATGAATTTGAAACTGTATCTGGAGTTTTTCACTCACCTTTAGGAAGTAAATTATTCATAAATTTTATTTACTAAATTATCTGTGTGTATTCCTGTGTGTAATTTATTCGGGGAAAGACAGCCATTAGAATGACTTTTCCCGAGAAAAAAAGAATTACTTTTTCCCCCTCAATGTTCAATCTATGTCTTATTACTATATCTATGCATAAAACTAGTACAGTCGGTAACAAAAGTCTCCGAACACTAGCAAAAATTCCTATATAAAAAAAGTACACTTAATACAGTTTTGTTAAGTAAATCTTTGTCGAATCCTGTTCTTAGTCAGTCAAAAAACAGGATTCGACAAGGATTTATTTAGCAATATTGTATTAAGCGTACTTTTTTTATATAGGAATTTTCGCTAGTGTTCGGAGACTTTTGTTACCGACTGTATGTTGTGGCCACCACAATTCTTTGTTCTATATAATCTTACACAAATTTGAACTGCATAAATTATTTATTAAATTATTATACACTAAAATTGCTTTCAATGCTGAATGCAGACGATTTTCATCCTAGAGAAATATAACAATAAATGCCGAAAGAAAGTCAATTTTGTGCCAATATGAGATAAAATGTAATTTTATTTTAAGACCTTTTTTTATTGATAAAATTCAATAACATTGTTTTAAATTATCACAGATCTATGGTTCAAACATTCATTTTAAAGGTATTGATGAATTCTTTCGAAAGATATCCATATTGAAAATTTCCTCCACCCCTGAAAGGTACTTCCCCCCCTGTGGGAGGGGGAGAGAAGCGATGTTTCTAAATGCACACATCCCCCCCCCCCCCAAGTTTACTACTACTACTATTATGAATAATCCACATTAATTTTAATCTCATGCGTCAAAAATAACTTTGAATATTACATTTATACGAAATTTTGTCCTGTAGTGTTAAAAGTAAAAAAAAAAAAAAAAAAAAAAAAAAAAAAAATCGTAGAGCCACCTGTTGAACCATCAAACCCCAAATATAATCAGTGCCAGTTTAGGTCAGGGTCCAACTAAATACTAAGTTTGGTTAAATTTCATTCTTGGGTCCGTGAGATACAGTATACACAAAATTTTTGATACACACAAACAGACACACACACAGACATTTTCTAAAAACTGTCAAATTGTGTTCAGAACATCTCAAAATTTGTAAATCCGTAGGAAACTGGAGTTTTAAAATTTTTATGAATCTAGTGCTTTCTTTTTTTGTAATTTTTTTCTCTGTGTAAGTAAAAATAAGAAAATTAATAATGTCGTAAGTAATCAGGTATGAAAGAAAATGATAATTATAATGTCTAATATAAATATTTTTTTATTTCTTTAGTCTTTCATATTAGTCAGGGCCAGACAATGACACGGGAACACGGGACACTGGCTCAGGGCCTCCAAATTTAGGGGTCCTTATTTCCAAAAATTGAGATGTATTAGTGCAATGTTTTTTTTTCATTATATGTCTATTAAAAGCAAAAATTGATTAAATTTTTCTTTCTATATTTTATTAGAGAGCTTAATCAATTATTAAATTTTGTGACTAATTTTCTAAACGTTGGCTGATCAATGTGCTTCAGTTTTTCCATGTGTTTTGAACTTAAAACTAATGATTTTGTTAAAAGAATGAGGAAATAGAAGGTATAATTGAAGGAAAATTTTTAAAAAATGCACTATTTTTATTCATTTATTTTTGTTTTCAGGGTAAGGAGGCCTCCAAATAGCATCAGTGTCCCGGGTTTTCAAAAAGCAAAGTCGGGTCCAGATATTCGTGAATATATATATATATATATATATATATATATATATATATACATATAAAGACTTAATTAAATTTGTATTGCAATATTTAAAAACTAAATTTACACTCACACACACACACACATACACATACAAAAAAAAAGGTCTATCTATCAATTTTTTTTTGTCTTACTTATCTTAAAATGTGGCATTTCTTTCACCACCAGTTGATGTATACACATTTTGACTGATGTTTCTTGTTTCTTTGACAAACAACAATTCCCACATTTACAGTGTTGCATTTTTTTTACTTTGTATGAAGTTTTAACTCCTCCTTCCCCTTTTCTTTTATTTTTTTATTCTAAACTGCGATGATCACATATTAGGCAAGACGAATCAAGCCTCATCAATAGTTCCATGTCTCAGAGCCCATTCGTCCTGTTCGTTTTTTTTTTTTTTTTTTTAATATATATTTTCTCCTTTTTTCAATTGCAGAAAGTACTGGATTAATAAAAATTTTTGGCTTCTGGGTATCGATGAATTTATACATTTTGAGAGGTCGAGAACACGACTTCCCCATTCTTAAAAAAAAGACTTGTCTGTCTCTGCATGAGTGACAAAAAGTTTGTGCTAATTGTATTCTCAGGATAAACTACGGCACAAAATTGCATATAATTTTATATGTAGATTCACCTTGACATAAATTAGTATCAATTTTTGGTGTCAATCGCTCAGCAGATGGCGCTGCTATACAGAGATATCCAAAATTTAAGGGAAGACTCAGGAACTACTCAGGAACTACTAAACAGAATTGTATATAAATTTCTACGTAGATACACTTTGATATAAAATAGTTTCTATCAACTTTTTGTGGAAATTGCTCAAGAGGTGCTGTTGCTATCGAGTAATTTCCGCAATTTAAGACAAGGCTATATCTCAAGTTCTATTGCGTATAATAGAACAAAATTTGATATGTGAAACGACCATTATGAGATATTATGTAGATTCTAAGGTACATATAGGACGATTGCAATCGGCGCTGCTATATTGAAGTTTTCTTCGAGAATGGAAAGGCTATATCTCAGGTTTTATTGTATATAAATGCACAAAACTTTGTTGATAATAAAGCCATTATGAAACACTATACTGAAATTATTTGGGTGTATATCGTCCAATAGATGGCATTATTGCACTGAAAATTACCCCGTGTATAGGAAGTCAAAATCTCAACTTCTATGGTGTATAGCTATGCGAAACTAGCTATGTGAAATGAAAATTATGAAAACAAATGCTGATATAACTTAAATATATATAAGCTGATAGGTGGATCTGCTATTGTGATACTTAACATTGCTACATCTCAGTATCTGTTCATTAAAATTATACTAAATTTCATATGTAAAACTTTTATTGTGAGAACCTATGATTAAACTTTTGTATACTTGTTAATCAGTATGTCGTACTGTTATACAGAATAATACAGAAGAAAATTTTGTGATGTCTGTCTACAACATATTAGATTTTTTTTTTTCTGTCGACTATTTTTTCTGAAATTTCTCACTGGTAATAGTTCTTTTCACGTACTTGTGAATATTTTTATGCTATGTTTCGTAATTTTCCCCCACGTTTTTACCAGATTTCAAACTGTGGAATTTATTTTTTAATAAAAAATATAATTAAACTAATGCAATAAATCAAAGGCAAGACAATTTTACTTTTTTTCTGTAATTAATTATAAATTTCAAATAGGGGTTTTTAGAACTCACTAGGAAAAAATCAGAATTGATAAGGATGACATGGAATTATTTTTACTAGAACCACAATTTGCTTTCTACATGTCAGTCACATTCTTTTCTTGTGTTTACGTTTTTCTATGACACATTTTTTTTTTCATACAGTTAAGATGATAATATTATTAAAAAAATGTTGTAATTCAATATAAGGTAAAATTATAAGGATAAATATTATTTATTCATTGATAAAATTATAAAATTTTCGAATTATGATTTATATACATGAGTATACTCATAAGGTTTATCACATATTTGAAACTAAACAACGTGTTAAAAAATAAAAAAAAAATATGTAGTTTTTAGCAACAAATTATCCATCAATAAGAGATAAAATTTGTAAAGTACTGGGAAATATTTTAAAGCAATCTATACTTTGTATTCCAAAACAGACAAAATTCCCACCAGCAAAATATTCTTAAATAAGCCTTTAAATAAGAAAAATATTGGTAAAATATTCAGAGCAAAAGAATAAGTCAGAAAACTTGGTTTAAAGTATGCCATAAGACCGTTCGCCGAACATATAGATAGTTCATGCGTAACAGTTTCAGACAATCATGATATGAACCACTGACTATGGTATATTACATTTCCAGATAGTCCCAAACAATGGGTATTATTATACTGAACATATATCCATTGTAGGAGCAAATTGCATATATTATATATACTGGTTCTCATAATTATAAGGACATCATTTTTTTTCATTTTTATTTTTATTTTTTTATTTAACTGAACATTGAAATCTATTATTGAAATGTACTTTTTATTAATTTGAATCACATTAATAGACGATATTTATAAAATTTTGTCTTTTTTCTGTCTGAAAGAATTAAAATAACTGTCGAAAGATATTCTTTTTCCTACGTTCACAATATTAAGGACAGCTCGATAGTTCATACTTTTTTTTTCAGTTATTCTTTGAATTAATATTTTGTGGAGCTTCTTTTTAGGGTGAAACAGTCAAAAATTCTGTCTAGCATAGTTTTTTTTTTTTTTTTTTTTTTTTTTTAATTTGTAGTTTCAATACCATTTCATACACATTTTCAAAACCTTCAAATGAACTAAAATTGTCTTCCACTTCCATGAACTTTTCTAATATGATAAGTTTAGCATTTTTCAAATTTTAGGTCACGAGAAAGTTAAAAATAGAGACGTTTCTTTCTCCAAACCATTTTTTACTGCTCTAGAAGTAGAACAAAAATATTATTCTTGTTGAAAAGAATATTACCCCACCCATTCTCTCTTTAAAAGTTAAAAAATCTTAGAATTCCAAGGTTAAAATTTGTGGATATTCCTTTGATAGCAGTAGGCAAAATTTCTAAATCCATTTTGCCTTTAGCTGAAACTGTTCTCAAAGAGCACCGTATATCCACCTTTAAAATATTTGATTCATTTCTGCCCTTAAAAGACCTGCTCTGTTTTTAGCTATTCTCAAGTCGTACCAATAATTATTAAAAACATTTGGTCAATCGAGAATAAAATGTTTTTCATCCGAAAAGGCAACATTTTACAATTTCATATTGCCATCATTCCACTATTTTAAACATGCATAAAGGTTGACCCAGAACCTTTCCATAAAAATTACGAGCAAATTCAACAGCAAAAATTTTTAGTAGAGCAGTAACATGGATTATATGAGACTTCGATCTTTGTAGTGAAACAACTCTGATTTTGCACCAGATCTCTCTTCTACCAAACCAGCAGTTCCACGTATGATCACACGTTTTTTAGCAGTTTTAGATCTTCAAATTTCATTAAATATAAGGTCAATTGAAGTTATCCTCCCGCTTCAAAAACATGTTTATCACGCTACACTACATGAACGTTATTTTTTTGCGAAGAGTTATCTGTAATGTCAGTTCGAGATAAAATTGAAAGCTTATCAAATATAATTTATTTCCTCGTAATTTGAAAAAAAATCTTGGTTGTACCTATATTTATGAACATCTAAAAACGTAGAACAAAAAATATTTTACATTTTTTATTTATTATTTTTGTTTTACGTTACAACATTTATAACAATTTTGGTTTCTAGAATGCTAGATACATGAGGCACGCTTAGCATAATCTCGTTCAAAATTATTTTTAGATTAGTTATCTCTAAGCATCATATATCCTTATACAGTCGGCAAAAATATTATTGAAGTGCTTGCAATAATTCCTATTTAAAAGATGTGAACCTGATACTGTTTTTTAAAGTAAATATTCGTCGAGTCATCATCTTAGTCTCACGCGTTTTATAAAACAGTAAATTGATGATGAAAATTAACTATAAAACTTAAAAAAAAAAAAAAAAAAAAAAAAAAGAATGAAATATGTGGATGTGTGCTTTAATAATTTTGTTGGCAATTGTAAATATGAGAAGAGTGGAATAAGTTTCAAGATATGTAAGAAATTGTTGAAAATAAATCAGTAAGCGTACATACTAGGTGAGTCGTATTAATCCTGGACGATATATTTAACGCCCCAGCCCGCCCGTTCCCGCTCTTCGATGTCCTTTTCTAGTCAATTTTGTCCTTTTATTACTTCCGGTGGGAACCCTTTTTTTTTAAACACACATGAGACATTGTGAGTTTTTTTTTGGTTTTCTTCCCATGCTATTTCTATGGGTTTTTTGTTTTTCCCCCCTCTTTTTCTACGTTCTAAAGTAGCGGTGGAAATATAAGAAAGTCAATCATCGTATTAAGCGCTATATAAGAAAGTCAATCATCGTATTTTAAATTGCTATGTCCTACTATGATCCAATATTAAATGTATATACAGGGATTAGGCAAAATATTGGATCTCCATTTCATTTTACACTTTTGTTGAATATTTTCAAAAATACATGAGGCATTATCGTGAAAGATGAGGGATGCAACGAATATGTTATATTTAAAACAAGAAGTCTGATGCTTTTAAAAGGATGGTGGACTTTAAAAATTATTTTTGTAAATTCCTGTCTTACAGATAAAAGAATTCTATCAAATATACATTGAAATATAAAAATAATATGTACATGAAAATATCTAGGAAACTGTTTAAATTAATTAAAAAATAGTACAAAACCTTTTAGAAAAAAAATAACATAAGCTCTCGATTAATTTTTAATATTCTTCTATTTTACATAAGCATAGATTACTATTATATTCTAAACACATTTTTAGTTATTTTTATTATTATTATTATTATTTTTTAATTTGTTAGTAATTTGTAAATTTTTATGAATATTTATATATTTGAAATGTGAAAATTTGGATTAAATTTCAGTATTTAAATATAAAAATATTTAAAATATTAACCTTATCACACATATGTCAGAATATGCTGTTAAACTATACTGACCCCTTTCCGGCTTAAAGGATCTCAGACTTTCTTGCCTTCTGCATTTCTCCGACCCTTATTTTAGGCAAGCGAAATACAGAATGCGAACTTTAAAGGTATTTTTTTTTTTACTTTTATTTAAATTTGAATATATATATATATATATATTTAGGAAATGATATATTCAAATAATATGCGTTTAAAAAAATATATATATACGAAAATAAACATAAAAAACTAGTTGGCATAGGTGGACTCTGTTCAGTTCCCCATCATATTTATGTTCTCATAAATTTCTAGTGCGAGACATATTATAATCATGTTAAAAGAAATGAATTTGACCAAAGCTTGATACAGTGACAGAATGAAATCCCCGCCTAATAGGCTATCCACCGATCACTTCGATATATTCATCTTATTCTAATCTATTAATTTATTTTATCAGGGTCGATTCCGTTGTTTTCCTTTCATGCTACTGTTTCGAATGCAATAATCCTCAAAATTCATATTTATATGAAAAATTTACAATTTCGCTATGTTGATAAAATCGTAAATTACGATTAATTTACGATATTTTCCTATTAGAGTATTTGTATTCAATCATGTTCAAACAAATATCATAAATGTAATTTTGAAGTTGTCTAATGTATTTATGATCCTCAAAATGGAAGTTTATGCTCAATTTTGCCTTATTCTGACATGTTAAGTAAATCGTAAATTCCAAATAACTTACGAAATTTTTAAATTGGAAAAATCATAGTCTATGATATTCATGCCAGTATCCTAAATAATATTTCGAAAGTGGTTTGACATCTTTACCATGGATCCCTCATAAATATCCCTCAAGATTGACGTTTATGTGAAATTTTGTTCCATTCTGCCATGTTAAGACATTCGTAAGTTTCCAATAACTTACGAAATTTTTATATTGGAAAATTCATAGTCATTAATGTTCATGCCAGTGTCCTAAATAATATTTCAAAAGTAGTCTGGCGTCTTTAAGATAAAAATATCACTCAAATTTGACGTTTATGTGAAATTTTGCCCTATACTGTCATGTTAAGAAATTCGTAAATTTCCAATAGCTTGCGAAACTTTCAAAGTAGCATATTTATAGTTACTGATGTTCATTCCGGCATTAGAACCGATATTTTAAAACTGGTCCGACATTTTTACAGCAAAAAGTTTCCATTTAATGCACGTTTAAGTGAAATTTTGTCCTATTCTCCCATGTTAAGAAAATCGTAAATTTTTAATAACTTACGAAGTTTTTTAATAAGAATGTTAAAAATGAATAGGGCTCTTGCCAGTATCGAAAGTAATATTTTAAAACTAATCTGACCTCTCTGCGATTATTTGTTCGTGAGATATCGTGAAAACAGACTAACGGACTAACACACTGACGGACTGACACACTAACGGACTGACACACTAACAGGCACCATACAAATTTTGTCATTTTCGGATTCCTCACACCTGAAAACGTATAAAAAAGTTAAAAAACCTAGGTCGAAATTTTTCACGATTACCTAAGTCCCCCATACCTATAGTATGATGGGGAACTAATATTGTCATTTTTCACTTAAAACCCGGAATAAATTGAGTTTGGATTTGGTTAATGTAACATCGAGAGGAGAAGGGGGGGGGGGAGAATAAAAATTAATTAACAGAAAGCCTTTTAAAATTTTTAGAAAAGATAAATATTTGAATTTGATTTTAATAAATTTAAACAGGTATCTCAGAAACTTTAATATAATTAAAATTTTTATCGGAGAAAGTTAGTAATAGCAACACTACCTTTCAGGTGATAAAAATATTACAGCTTTACCTAATATTATCTTATATATTAAATTTCGAGTAATTTCATTTACTAGATGTCGATTTTAAAAATCAATGATTGAAATATCGTGAAAAGCGCTGAAAAGCATTAGCAGAAAATCTACCAAATGATATTCGTCAAATTTATTCTACATGATTTTTAGAGTAAGTATTTAATACATTAAATTTAGTACGATCTACGGAATTTGGGCTACAGATACCAAGGATTTCATAGCCACTTTAATTTCTAATTTCATCATTAAATGCAAAAGTTCTTTATAAATGTATTATAAAATAATACCTTCGTTGTTTAAATTTGTAAGTTCTAAATTGATGCATAAAAACTTTAAGTATTATTTATAATTTCTCTAAACTTTTTTTAATTAACTTTATTGACGTATAAGATAGTGCGATTTTTTTAAAGATTATATTTATCTTTGTAGTTAGAAAAAAGTAAATTGCTCAAAAGAATTTCATTAATCAGTCTGGTTATGTCATCTAAAAATCACAAAAGAAGACGGTAAAAGTTTGTTCAGAGGGGAAAAAAATCACAAAAGATAATTAATTATAACATTTATTATACGACATAACACGGAAAAGGAAGAAAACTTTTATTGTTTTAAGATTAAATAAATAAATAAATAAATAAATAAACATAAAACAAAATTGCTTTAATATATATGACGTGCTTTTCGTTTTTAAACGATTTATTTATAAATTCAATGTTTTATAAAAGTATTAAAGTTATGTAATAAAATTTATTTCTTTTGGCTATCACAATTTTTTTTTTGTATTATTCTACAGAACACGGCCAACTACCGTTTAACATGAGCAAAAGTTTAATGAACATATCTTTTTAGAGTGATGGTTTTACATATGCAGTTTGGTAAAATTTAACCAACAGATGCTTAGATATAGCTATATGGAAAATTACAGACTATGACAGCGTCATCTTTTGGTCGATTTGCAATTAAACTCATCCAGCATTCTTTTTATAATAATAAATTCCCAAGTTTGATACGTTGATATCCTGTAGAAGATATAGCCTTTCCCTACACAATGAAAATTGCAGCATGGCTATGTCGCCTGTCGGCTGATGTACAATCAAATTCAGTAAGTATTATTTTTCATATTGACCATGTTTTTTATTAAATTTGAATTATTAATATGCACTTGAAACTGAGATATAGCCACACGATACAAGGGGAAAATGCAGCATAACAGTGACACCTGTCGACCTATATGTACCAAGATTAAATCGCCATAATTTTTCACAATGATCCTCTCATATATCACGTTATGTGCGATCATAAAGAATATAAGCTGAGATATAGATTTGATTAAGCACAGCATAGTAGTTCCATCTATTTTTCAGTTAGCACCAAAAGTTTATAGGCATCAATTTGTGTTGCAATGTAACGAAATATAATATTGAAAACGCCAATGCAAACAAATATTAAAAGCAAAGTATAGTTTCGTAAGAATCAGGCAAATCGTCATCAGTGCAGAGTGACAAAATACATCTTTATCATTCTCTACTGATGACGGTACGTTTATTGCTACCGAAACTGCAAGTTTGCTTTTAATATTTTTTACATTGGACTTTTTAATCATTTAAAGTTTTTTGTTATTTCTCATTCTAATGAAATTGAGTATTTTATATGAAAAAGAAAAATTATGCTTTGAATAATCGTTAAACATACCTGAAAAGATTTTCGTAATAATAATAATAATAATAATAATAATAATAATAATAGAAGAAGTTTTTTTTTTTTTTTTTTTTTTTTTTTTTTTTTTTGTGGTTGTGAAAATTATATTATAGTGATTTAAAAGATGTGCTTAAATATTTGTGTGTAAACGTTTCAACCATACAGTTAAGAAAACATATTTTTTATTATTCAACATAGTTTAATAATTACGTATGAAAATAATTACAAAATAACATGCACCCAGCAGTGTTGAGGATCGAATCCACAAATATCGGGCTCACAGAGAAACGCTCGACTTTTTATTCAACCTTATATAATGCATGCGCTTCTTCCATTTGTAACAAAGTAAGATTCATATTTTCCATTAATCTATCGAAATTTACTTATGTAATGGAAAATGACTGGAGTAAAAAATCAAACAAAAAAATATTTAACATTCCGTATGTACATAAGTCTGTAGATATTAAAAAAAAATCATAACTATTGACTGAATTTAAAGACTTGAACATGGTTTGCGAAAAAATCATTCTCATGAAGGGAGATTTTTTTTTCGTAAAGAAAAAATAATAATTAAGCTATTTGTCACTAGCGGGCGCTGTACGTGACCAGGTCACAAATTTTCCTAAAAACTATACTTATTCACACGCAAATCTTCACAGGATTAAAAATCCAATTCTATGTGACCGTCGTCACCACAAACTATAGTTTGCAAACGAGTTGTAACACTGCTAACTGCAGCTCCAAACGGCGGTTGTTACCTCAGGGAAAATATTCTCACGAATAACGCTTTATCCACCAAGTCAACATCGTAATTAAAATTTAATGTATGCACAAGTAAGAGGCAAAATAAGAAATAAACTCTTCTAATCGCCAAATTGTGCAATTTATAGGACTTTCAGTTGCATATTTTTCTTTCACATCCGTGCGAAAAATTTAACGATTTGTCTAACTATCGCTGACGAAAAATTATATATATATATATATTACAAAAAAAAAAAAAAAAAAAAAAAAAATCCCCCTTCACGAGAATGATTTTTTCACAAACCGCGTTTAATTATAACAACTCATTCAATAGTGATGAATTTGTAAAGTTTCTACAGACTTATAGGATACCTTGTATATTGTCTAAATATCTCTTAATCGATTTTGCTAATATTGTTTAAATTGTGTCCGATAAATTACAAAATTGTGTCGTCTTGTTGTAAAACCGGCCAACTCCTTAAATTTAGAAAATGCGATTTTTCCGATTTTTCAGTTCTAAGTAAACGTTTTCACCATCTGGAAACAAGAAACTATGCCAAAGACGATCCATACCTGTGTTATTTGCGTTTAAAAATCACGATGCGCTGTAATATGGTCAAATATTAAGGCTGGTGAGTTTCAAACTTGGTCATCTCCCTATATGTGAGATCGAGATTCTGCTCAACCCGGCTAAAGCAACACAATTGTTGATTACATTAGTCTTATAGTGTTTTCTCTCACCTGTGACTGCTCTTTTTTGGTGTACAGAAAGTTTCTCATAATTGAATTTCATGCTTTCTTTGACAATGAAGACGTTTGTAGACGAAGATATAATCTAATTAATGAAGGAATAAGAAAAGTAACCCTACGACGTGTAAAACTAACAAATCCAAAGTTCAAAGGTAATGTATACAAAAACTTTGTAATAACATAATACAAATTGGTAACATAATAGGATCTTAATTAGCATATTATGATTAATTAATCAAATGTTATTAATTTAATAACATACCTATGATGATTTAGTAGGTTATAGCAATGCGCTTATGTAATTTTGTTTATTTTTCGAATGATTTTCCATTTTCTTAAAGAATAGCAGGTTAATAATGCATTTAGGACCATTTGTGATACATTTTCATAATTTTCTAGAGTTATATTTGCTATAGATATCAGTTATTTTTAAACAGATTTTTATACTTTTACCAGTTTGTTTTTCCCAATGAGATAACATTAATCAGTTATTTTAAATAAAATTTAATTGAACAGAACATTTTGTGTATTTTCAGCCATGAAGACCCAATAGTCACATAAAATTTAGCGAAAATTAAGTTATGGTTTGTTGCAAAACCGGCCAACTTCAAAGTAAGTTGCAAAAGCAGCCAAATCCAAAACAAAAATTTAAATAACCCCTTTTCTTTACGTGCCCCTGCTACTTTTTTTCGAGTTTTCAAACATACTTCCCTATCTATATATTAATTTGAAACGTGTTTTTGTCTGTCTCCACTAAATTGAGAGAATGGCTAGGTGTAAAAATTTGGTTGAGGTGTCTAAAAAAAGGTCTGGGTCTGTAGATGTGTTATGAAAAGAGAAAAATGAAAAAAGTCGAACAGTTCCCCCCCCCCCAGGGGGAAGGTGTTAAAAACACGTTTGCGAGCTTAACTGAGCTCTAAATTTCTTCACGGTGAAGAAATTGTACATGGGGGGACTAGAGTTGAATACTAAAAAATCACTTTCTGAGAATTTGGAATTTTCGATTTTGAAGGGAGGAAAAGGGGGAAAAATAGATTTGGAGCGGGGGAAAGGGAAAGGGGGAAATTAGTTTGAGAGGGAAATCCGTTCTAGACCCACACATGTAGCACCTCATTTTAAAGGTCTTGAAATTTCATGTTGATTGGAGATGTTTGTATACAATATAGGACAACCCCTGGTGGTGAAAAATGAAACTAAGTGATTTTGTAGTAGGCCCTATCATGTTACACATTATTTTAAAGGTCTTGGTATTTCCTGACCGCTGCTGATGTTCGCACAGAACACAATGTGCCCCCTGGTGGTGGAAGGTGCAACTAAAGGATTTTGCAGTTGACACCAATATGTGACACCTTATTTGAAAGGTCTTGGAAATTCAAGAAAATTGGTGATAAAGGTCTTAAAATTTCATGTTGATTGGGGATGTTTGTATACAATATAATGCGCCCCTGGTGGTTAAAAATGGCATTTTTCATGTTATTAGCGGCCTGCATATATGCGGCCGCAGGCACCGGGTCACGAGCACGAGTTCCGTTGTTTGAGGTTTTTTTTTTTTTTTTTTTTTTTTTTACAGATGATTTTTTTTTTTTTTTTTTTTTTTTTTTTTTTTTTAATTAAAAATTTAAACAAAATCGACTTAAAGATATAAAACCATACAAATTTAAGGATCATTTAAAGTTATTATCATGGGCCCGGGCATTGCCGGGCGGATTCGTTCGGTTACAGGTTAATTTTTTGGAATTTTTTTATGTTATTAGCGGCCCGCGTATGCGCTGCCGCAGGCACCGGGTCACAAGGCAGAGTTTCGTTCGGTTCGAGGTAATTGTTTTGTTACAGCTGATAATTGTTTTCGTAACGCTTTCATTTAAAAACAGAAATTCAAACAAAATTGAGTTAAAGGTATAAAAACATACAAATTTAAAGTTTATTTAAGGTATCATGGGCCCGGGCAACACCGGGCGGGTTCGTTCGGTTCCAGGTTAATTTTTGGTAATATTTTTATGTTATTAGCGGCCGGTGTATGCGCTGCCAAAGGCACCGGGATCACAAGGCAGAGTTTGGTTCGGTTCAAGGTAATTTTTTTGTTACAGCTGATTATTTTTTCGCGATGCTTTTATTTAAAAATAGAAATTCAAACAAAATCGAGTTAAAGATGTAAAACCATACAAATTTAAGATTATTATCATGGGCCTGGGCAACGCCGGACGGGTCAACCTAACATGTACAGTCGGTAACAAAAGTGTCCGAACACTAGCAAATATTCCTATGTAAAAAAAGTACACTTCATACGGTTTTGTTAAATAAATCCTTATAGAATCATGTTCTTACACTGACTAAGAACAGGATTCGACAAGGATTTATTTAACAAAACCATATAAACTGTACTTTTTTTACATAGGAATTTTTGCTAGTGTTCGGACACTTTTGTTACCGACTGTAGTCTTAGTATTTAACGAAATAGAAAATAAAAGATAGCAACTGTTTATTTGGAGTCAGTTTGACGTCACATTGCAGTACTTTGTAGAAAGTGATATTATATATAGTATTTCTATTTATAAGCATTTTTTCGACATACTTTTTTGTAAGTGAAATGTCGTACATTATATTAGATGTTTTAACTTGAAATACATTTAAATAATGATGCGACGATTTTTGAAACATTACGGTCAATAAAGTGATCGTCGAATTCGACGGGTTCCAGCTAGTTGAATATAAAACTGAAGAGTTTTGTTTCCTATTTTATTTTTGTTAAGTGTGGCAAAAAATCAGCTTTTTTCAATTTTTTTTTCCAGGAATGGCCGATTTTGGAACTAGATGGCACAATTGGTCTTTAAAAACAGCCGAAATCTTAACATCTGAAAGAGAAAAAACCTGTACAGAACGAAATTTTTGTTGAATTGAGCTAAAAGATGATATATTTCTGTTTTTCGAGTTACAAAATTACTTTTCCGTCAGTTTTTGTTTAAAAAATTATTAAAAAACATAATAGTAAACATTTTCTTTTCAATTTTTTTGTTAGATTTTAATGGACGAAATTAAAATGCCCTATATTGCAATTTTAACAAAAGTGTGTTACTTATAAATCGTTTAGCTACTCTTAAAAATTAATTTTTCTCATTTCAAGAATAAACAAGATGATGGAACCATCCTAATTTTTATCTTAGAAACTATTTTTTAGGTATATAAAAAATCATAAAGAAAAGTCTTTTACTCTATTTTGATAAATAGATATATTTTGAGTAAAAGTATCAGCGGCAATCCCAGCACCAAAGAAAAGGTCAGGACAATTTACATTGTGATTGAAAGGCTTTCTGTTTAATTTAGGAGAGGACTGTGGCCTCGAGAATATTTATCAAAATTTATTTGGTGTGATTATTTTGTTTTTCAATTATTGATTTATGTAATTTCAATGTTTTGTGAAATTATAAGAATTGTCAATTAAAAGGAGTAAACTGATGTTAAAAATGTTTACCATAAATCATTTATCAGAACCTCTACGCATAAAAAAAAAATAATAATAATAAATAAATAAATAAATAAAAATTAAAAACGTGTGCGTGTGTGTGTCCGTAGCTTTGTAGGCAAACGGCTATTCGTAAAATTACAGAATTTCACATGGAGGTCCATATTGACCTTCTTTGACGCACCTCGAAGTTCAATTTTAAAATATTTGATTAGTTTGGTTATTTATTTATTATCTAAAATTTTTACGCTAGGAGATTGTATGTGCTGCTATCCGTTGTCAGTGTGACTGCCAAAATCTCTCCGAGATATGCCTGTCAAAAAAAGAAAAAAAAAAAAGTTTTTGAATAATAAAACTGCTATTTGTCATCCAGTCAGCACCTAAATTGAGATGTCCGGTTAAGACATATATGCAAGCAATTGGGACAAGGAAGCGATACATTGCAGGTAGAGATCCAAAGTAAGGTTTTAAGCAATTTTAATGAACTGTTACGTGTGTCAAACCGGTCGGATCACATATCGCAAAACGAAAAAATGCCAATCTAAAACATTTAGTGCTAAATTAGAGCTACTTAGTGCTAGAACCTTTGAAATAGTGCTGTATATTTAAACAAGTTATTAAGAATTTAATGTAGTCCGGCTATCTTGTCGTCAAGCTGGCCAGCCATGTATAGAAAAAATAACTTTTTTCAAAAAACATTTACATAGAAAATTAATGCTAGACTAGTGCTGATTAGACACAAAAAGTACAGAATTCTTCCTCAATACTTAAAAAAATTATTAAGAATTTATTGTCTCCGGTTAACTTGACGTCAAGCTGGCAGACCGCGGCCCCACATAAAATAAATTACTTTTTTCTAAAAATATTTATATAGACAATTAGCGCTAGATTAGTGTTGATTAGACTCCAAATTACAGAATTTTCGATCAACAATTAAAAAAGTTATTAAGAATTTAATGTGCTCCGGTTACCTTGACGTCAAGCTGGCTGTCCCCGGCCAAATATAGAAAAAAATTACTTTTCCTTAAAAACGTTTATATAGAAAAATAGCGCTAGATAAATGCTGATTATTCACCAAATTACAGAATTCGTGCTGATTAAGTAAAAATGGTATTAAGAATTTAATGTGCTCCTGCTATCTTGACATCAAGCTGGCCGGCCACATATAGAAAAAATTAGCATTTCTAAAAAAAAGTTTATACAGAAAATTAGTGCTAGATTGGTGCTTATTAGGCACCAAGCTATAATTCGGGCTCAATTATATATATATATATATATATATATATATATATATATATATATAATTAAGAATTTAATGTGGTTCGGCTATCTCGATGTCAAGCTGGCCGGTGACATACAGAAAATAACTTTTCCAAAAAACGTTTATACAGAAAATTTACACAGAAAACTGGTGCTAGATTATGGCTGATTAAGCACCAAATTACAGAATTCTTGCTATATATTTTAAAAACTTATTAAGTATTTAATGTGGTCCGGCTATATTCACATCAAGCTGGCCGGACATATATAAAAAAAAAATAACTTTTTCAAAACACGTTTACATAGAAAATTAGTGCTAGATTAGTGATGATTAGGCACAAAATTACAGAATTCGTGCTCAATATTTAAAAAAGTTATTAAGAATATTGTGCTCCGTTTAAATGACATCAAGCTGATAAGCCGCGACCCCACATAGAAGAAATTACTTTTTACTAAAAACATTTACATAGAAATTTAGAGCTATATTAGTGTTGATTAGGCTCCAAATTACAGAATTTTTGCTCAATAATTTAAAAAGTTATTAAGAATTTAATGTGCTCCGGTTACATTGACGTCAAGCTGGTTGACCCCGGCGGATAGGTTGTCCCCACATATAGAAAAAAATTACTTTTCCTTTAAAACGTTTGCATAGAAAATTAGTGCTAGATAAGTGCTGATTAGTCACACATTACACAATTCGTGCTGAATAATTAAAAATGGTATTAAGAATTTAATGTGCTTTTGTTGTCTTGACGTTGGGCTGACGGTCACATACATAGAAAATTAGTATTTCTAAAAAACGTTTATACAGAAAATTAGTGCTGATTAGGCACCAAGTTATAAAATTCGTACTCAATAAATCGAAAACTTATAATTAAGAATTTAATGTTGTCTGGCTATCTCGACAACAAGCTGGACGGCGGCATATATAACTTTTCCAAAAAACGTTTACACAGAAAATTGGTGCTAGATTAGTGCTTATTAGGCACCAAGTTACAAAATTTGTGTTTTATATTCAAAAAATTTATTGGGAATTTAATGTGGACCGTCTATCTTGATGTCAAGCTGGCTGACCGCATGTAGAAAAAAACTACTTTCTCCAAAAAAAAATTGCATAGAAAATTAGTGCTAGATTAGTGCTGATTAGGAACCAAATTACAGAATTCATATTCAATATTTAAAAAAGTTATTAAGAATTTATTGTGCTCCAGTTACTTTGACGTCAGGCTGGCCGGCCGCGGCTACGTGTGGGAGAAATTACTTTTTTCTGAAAACGTTTACATAGAAAATTAGTGCTGATTAGGCACCAAATTACAGAATTCGTGCTCAATAATTAAAAAAGTTATTAATGAGCTAATGCTACCTTGATGTCAAACTGGCCGGTAACATATAGAAAAATTACTTTTTTGAAAGAATTTTTGCATTGAAAATTAAATGTTAGATTAGTGCTGATTAGGCACCAAATTACAGAATTCGTGCTTAATATTTATGAAAAATTTAATATGCTTCAGTTATCTTGCCGTCAAGATTGTCTATTGCGGTCATATATAGAAAAAAGTACTTTTTCCAAAAAAGTTTAGATAGAAAATTAGTGCTAGATAAGTGCTGATTAGGCACCAAGTTATAAAATTCGTGCTCAAAGTTTAAAAAAGTTATTAAGAATTTAATGTGGCCCGGCTATCTGGACGTCAAGCTGGCCAGCCACCTACAGAAAAAAATATTTTTTACAAAAAAAGTTTACGTAGAAAGTTAGTGCTACATTAGTGACGTATAGGCACAAATTACAGAATTAGCCCTCAATATTTAAAAAATAATTAAGATATAATATGCTCCTTCTATCTTTACGTTAAGCTGTCTGGCAACATTTAGAAAAAAAAAATATTTCCAAAAAACGTTTATACAGAAAATTAGTGCTAGATTATGACTGATAAAGCGCCAAATTGCAGAATTCGTGATCAATAATTAAAAAGTTATTTAATATTTACAGTATATTTGAATTTGCTTATATGACCATTCTCATTTTTTATAGCATTAAATTATACCATTAATAGGAAAATTGGTCCTGTAAAAGGACATTTAAAAAGCAACAAACAGATATTGAATTTAAAAACAGGAAAGCAAACATTTTGTAATCAGTTATAATCCTTGATTTGTTAGACTTGATAACATTTAAACTTTTATACCGATTTAAAGTGAGAAAGTTTGGATTTCTATATAATATCAGTTATTATCCACATTTCAGATGGTTATATTTCCATTTTTTATAATGAAGTAGTTATTATACTATCTGAGTCTTATAATTTTTCTATCCGTACTTGTACTGCTTTTTTAGGATAACACATATTTCTTCTTCTCTTGTGACATGTGATCATCGATGAGTGACGCGCATGCGCCAAAAGTAACCAAAAATTAAAATTGTAAAAAAGACTAAAAATATATATTTAGATTTAAGTGTAAACAAACATCCTAAATGTAAACAATTTCCCCAAATGTAAAGAAAGATCCTAAATATAAACAAAGACTATAAATGTAAACAAAAAACCTAAATGTAAACAAAGACTATAAATGTAAATAAAGACCTAAATGTAAACAAAGACTATAAATGTGAAAAAAGACTATAATTATAAACGAATAACTTAAATGTAAAAAAAGACATAATTGTAAATAAAGACCTAAATTTAAACAAAGATTGTAAATGTAAACAAAGATTGTAAATGTAAACAAAGGCCCTAAATGTAAACAAGGATATAAATGTAAATGTGGACCTAAATGTAAACGAAGGATATAAATGTAAACAAAGAATATAAATGCAAACAAAGATCCTAAATATAAACAAAGACTATAAATGTAAACAAAAAACCTAAATGTAAGCAAAGACCTAAATCTGAACGAAGATTATGAAGGTAAATAAGGACCTAAATGCAAACAAAGAATATAAATGTAAACAAATAGTACGACTATAAATTAAGACCTAAACGCAAACAAAGATTATGAATGCTAATAAAGACTACACTGACAACAAAGACTACTTTGTTCACATTTATAAATAAACAAAGAACCTAAGAGTAAATAAAGACCTAAACGTAAACAAAGATCATAAATGTAAATAAAGACCTAAAGATAAACAAAGACGTAAACATAAGCAAAGATAATAAATTTAAACAAAGACCTAAATGTAAACAAAGTCTATAAATGTAAATAAGGCACTAAATGCCAACAAAGACTATGAATATAAACACATAACCTAAATGTAAACAAAGACTACAATTATGAGCAATTATCCTAAATCTAAATAAGGACATAAATGTAAACAAAGATATATATGTAAACAAAGACTATAGCTGTAAACGAAGACACTAATATAAACAACGATTAAAAATATAAACAAAGACTATAAATGTAAATAGAGATCCTAAATGTAAATAAATGTCTAAATGTAAACAAAAAATATAAATGTAATTAAAGACAATAAATATGAAATTAGACCTAAATGTAAACAGAGACTCCAAATATAAACAAGTACCCTAAATGCAAACAAAGACCTAAATGTAAACAGAGACAATAAATGTAAACAGACCCTAAATGTAAACAAGAATATGACTGTAAAAAAAGAACTTAAATGTAAATAAGTACCTAAATATAAACAAACATACCTAGATGTAAACAAAGACTACAAATATAAACAAAAGCCCTAAATGTAAACAAAGACTATAAACGTAAAAAAAGACCTTAAATGTAAACAAAGTCCTAAATGTAAAGAAAGACTATAAATGTAAATAGGGTTCTAAATTAAAACAAAGACCTAAATGTAATCAAAGATTATAAATGTAAACTTAAGTCCTAAATGTAAACAAAGATGATAAATGTGAACAAAGAACCTAAATCTAAACAAAGACTATGAATATAAGAAAAGACTCTAAATCTAAACAAAGATTATAAATGTAAGTAAATACCAAAATGTAAACAAAGACTATAAAGGCAAATAAGGACCGAAATCTAAAGAAAAACTATAAACAAAGATTATAAATGTTAACAAATACCCTAAATGTAAACAAGACTTAAATTTAAACGAAAACCTAAATGTAAACAAAGAATGTAAATGTAAACAAAGAACCCAATTGTAAAAAAAAAAAAAAAAAAAAAAAAAACTCTAAATGTAAACAAAACTACAAATATAAATTAAGACCTAAATGCAAACAAACACTATAAATATAAAAAAGGTTACAAATATAAACGAAGACCTTAGTAAACAAAAATTATAAATGTAAATAAAGACCTAAATATAAACAAAGACTATAAATTTAAACAAAGTCCCTAAATATAAACAAAGATTATAAATATAAACAAAGATTATAAATATAAACAAAGATCCTGAATGCAAACAAAGACTATAAATTTATACAAACACTATAAATTATAAACAAAACCTTAAAAGTAAACATTGACCTAAATATAAATAAAGACTACAAATGTAAACAAAGTCCTAAATGTAAAGAAAGACTATAAATGTAAATACGGTCCTAAATGTAAAGAAAGACCTAAAAGTACACAAAGACTATAAATGTAAACAAAGATCCTAGACGTAAACAAAGATTATAAATGTAAGACCTAAATAAAAACAAAGACTATAATGGTAAATAAGGACCTAAATGAAAACGAAGAACTAAATGTAAACAAAGAGTATAAATGTAAACAGAAGTCCTAAATGTAAACAAAGATGATAAATGTAAACAAAGAACCTAAATATAAACAAAGATTATGGATATAAAAAAAGGCCCTAATTCTAAACAAAGCTTACAAATATAAGTAAATACCAAAATGTAAACAAAGACTATAAAGGTAAATAAGGACCGAAATCTAAACAAAGACTATAAACAAAGATTATAAATGTAAACAAATACCCTAAATGTAAACAAGACTTAAATTTAAACGAAAACCTAAATGTAAACAAAGAACGGCATTGTAAAAAAAAAAAAAAAAAAAAAAAAAAAAAAAAACTAGTATGTTTTGGCCACCACAGGACTTTCTTCTATATTTTCCTATAGAAATTCACTCTGTAACATAAAAGAAAAAATAAATAAATACGATTTTTTTTTGTTAAATGTAAAAAAAAAAAATCGATAACTTTGTTTTAAATTATCACATATTTATAGTTCAACCATTCGTTTTAAAGGTATTGACGAGACCTTTCGAAAGCTACCCAACTTGAAATTTTACCCCCCCCCCCTTCAAGGGGGAAAGCGATGCTCGCACATGCACAAAATTTTTTTCCTAATTAACTACTACTATTATCAATAATTCATATTAATTTTACAATCACAGGTTAAGAATAACTCTCATTATGTACATTTATACGAAATTTTAACCTATACTGCCATGTTAAAAATTTAGAAAAAATACGATCACAGCGCCACCTGTTGAGCGATTGATCCCCAAATCTAATCAGCACCAGTTTATGTCAAGGGCCAACTAAATACCAAGTTTGGTTAAATTTCGTTAAAAAAAAATACGATTTATTTTCTAATTTTTTTTTCTTTAAAAGTAAAAAAAAAAAAAAAAAAAAAAATCGATAACTTTCTTTTAAATTTTCACAGATTTATAGTTCAAACATTCGTTTTAAAGGTACTGACGAGACCTTTCGAAAGATACCCATCTTGAAAATTTACTCCCCTCCAGGGGGTGTGGCGAGGCTCCTACACATACAAAAAAAAAATCCCAGTTGACTATTTCTATTATAAATAATTCTTGTAAATTTCATAATGATTACTAAAAAATAATTCTCTGTATGTACATTTATACAAAATTTTGTCCTATATCACCATGTTAAAAAGTTAGAAAAAGCGGGATGGCAACGCAACCTGTAAGAAAATTTTTACCAAAAGTTGATAGGAACTAATTTATGTCAAGGTGCAACTACATACCAATTTGTATGAAGTTCGGTGCAGTAGTTCCTGAGATACAGTTGCCACAAAAATTTGTCACACACACACACACAGACAGACAGACAGACATATTCTAAAAATGGTCAAATCGTGTTCTACAGCTCTCAAAACGTGTAAATCCATCAAAAACCCGAGGTCCAAAATTTTTACGAATCCAATACATTCTTCTATTGAATATAGAAGAAAGTAAAAAGAATGAAAGAAAAAACTATTAATGTAAAGAAAAACTACAAATATAAATTAAGACCTGAATGCAAACAAACACTATAAATATAAAAAAAGTTACAAATATAAACGAAGACTTTAGTAAACGAAGATTATAAATGTAAATAACGACCTAAATGTAAACAAGGACTATAAATTTAAACAATGACCCTAAATATAAACATAGATTATAAATATAAACAAAGATCCTGAATGTAAAGAAAGACTATTAATTTATACAAACAATACAAATTATAAACAAAGACCTTACAAGTAAACGTCGACCTAAATGTAAATAAAGATCTAAATGTAAACAAAGTCTATAAATGTAAACAAAGACGATAAATGTAATCTAAGAATATAAATATAAATAAAGACTCTAACTTGAAACAAAGTGTATAAATGTAAAAAAAAGAACCTAAATGTAAATAAGTACCTAAAAGTAAACAAAGCCCGAAATGTAAGCATAGACTATAAATATAAGCAAGTAACCTAAATATAAACAAAGACTATAATTACAATGAAATAACCAAAATATAATTAAGGACACAAATGTTAAAAAAGACCTCAATGTAAACAAAGAATGTACGTTTAAACAAAGATTACAAATATATATAAAGACCCTAAATGTGAACAAAGACCTAAATGTAAATAAAGACCTGAATGTAAACAAAGACTATAAATGTAAACAACCACCCTTAATGTAATCTAAGACTATAAAAATAAATAAAGACCCTAAATGTGTACAAAGATTATAACTGCAAACAAATAAGCTAAATGTAAAAAATGACATAATTGCAAATAAAGACTTAAATGTAAACATAGACTGTAAACGTAAACAAAGGCCCTAAATGTAAACAAAGACTATAAATGTAAACAAAGCATCTAAATGTAAACACACCTAAATGTAAATATGGACTTAAATGTAAAAGAAGACCTAAATGCAAACAAAGATTATAAATGCAAACAAAGACTATAAATGTGAACAAAGACACTTATTATAAACAAAAATCCTAAATCCAAACAAAGATGATCAAAGTAAACAAAGACCCTAAATGTAAGCAAAGACCTAAATGTGAACGATGAATATAAAGGTAAATAAAGGTCCTAAATGTAAACAAAGACTATAAATATAAACAAGTACTACAAATATAAATTAAGACCTAAATGCAAACAATTATAAATGTCAACAAAGAAGACAAAGACAACAAAGACTACTTTTTTACATTAATGCATAAACAAAGCCCTAAATATAAAAAAAGACCTAGACGTAAACAAAGAATATGAATTTAAAAAAATACCTAAATGTAAACAAATACTATAAACGAAAATAATGACCTAAATGTAAACAAAGACCTAAACGTAAGCAAAGACTATGAATAGCCAAAAAACCTAAATGAAAACAAAGACTATAATTATAATATAAACAAATAACCTAAATCTAAATAAGACATAAATGTAAAGAAAGCTATATATGTAAACAAAGATTATAAATGTAAACAAAGACCCTCAATGTAAACAAAGATTATAAATGTAAACAGAGGTCCTAAATGGAAATAAAGACTTAAATGTAAACAAAGATCCTAAATGTAACCAAAGGATATAAATGTAAGTAAAGGCTATAAATATAAAATTAGACCTAAATGTAAACAAAGACAATAAATATAAACAGAGACTACAAATATAAACAAGTACCCTAAATGTAAACAAAGACCTAAACGTAAATAAAGACCTAAATGTAAACAAAGGTAATAAATGTAAACAGATCCTAAATGTAAACAGACTATGAATGTAGAAAAAGAACTTAAATGTAAATAAGAATCTAAATATAAACAAAGACTACAAATATGACACAAGACCCTAAATGTAAACAAACTCTATAAATATTAACAAAGATCTTAAATGTAAACAAAGCTTATAAATTTAAATAAAGACCTTCATGTAAAGAAAGTCCTAAATGTAAACAAAGACTATTAATGTAAATACGGACCTAAATGTAAACAAAGACTTAAATGTACACAAAGACTATAAATGTAAACAAAGACCCTAAACGTAAACAAAGATTATACATGTATGAGAATGGATTCTATCAGAATTGAATTTTCAGGTTGATGAATTAAATTTCTTGGAGTTTTGCCATGTTCAAATTTGTCACTTGATATAGCTGCTTTAATGCAGACTCAGTGACCTTGCCAACGTATATTACGTGAGAAGTGCCGAGCTGGTTATCAGCCAGGGAAGCTCATTGGTTAGAGCATCCTCGCGTTAAGCGGAAGGGCCGGGTTCGATTCCCGGCTCTGCTATTTTTCACATAGTTGGTAAAAAAATCAGCCTTCTACTCCATTCTATCAGAAAGGAATTTTCAGGTTGATGAATAAAATGTCTGAATTATAATTCTTATATAGTTCAATTAAGTGGAAAAATAATCTTTTATATTAAACATTCAGTGGTTCCAAGTAAAAAGGGCCAAGTCCCCTTAATGTTTTATTCAGTAAATATAGTTATTAGAGTAAAATATCGATAACGCATTGGAACATGATTACCATTGATTCAACCGGTTATCTGTGTGGACACTGTCTCGTAGAGTTGGCGGATGTCCTCCTGCGAATTTCTTTGTTATACACATTTCATTTATTGAGGTAAGATTGTTTAATTCAGGACAGGTTGTAAACACTTACTCATATGAGACTGAATACACTTCATAGGGAAAAGATCTAGCAATCGAGCTGACCAGGAAAGTGTTGAAAATGATCGAAGACGTCAGTCAAAATATAAACTGAAAGTTCTCGATCATTTCGTCTATCCAGGTTATTTGTTTATACAAATAACTCAGAAATGCACATTTCTAGTTAAAGCAGTCAAAAAACGAATACTTATTCGTTCTAGATGAATGCTATATACTTTGTTTCTGTCAGTGTGCATGTCATGAATCGTCCCCAGTCCAAATTTGGTGAAAATCTGCTTCCTGATTTAAACGAAAGATGTTGACTGAGAGGAAACTTAATTTTTACAGTCCTGTATTCAATTAAAATATTTGTATATGTATATTTAAAAAACAGCGGTATGAATGAACTTTTCTCCTGATGTCTTTCTATTAACATACTCATCAACATTTCCATAGGAAAATTTCTTTTACTTTATTGAAACAATTTTGCTTAATTAGTGCTTTTGATCAAAGTTTTAAAAACAAATGTTAAAATACAAGTTAAATTATCAAGATTTTACAGTAATAAATTTAATTTGCGTGATTTTAAATATTTAATTTAGATAGAAAGTTCTATTTATTAATATTTTTTATTTATTTATGTTTTAATACTGAAAGCTAGACTTGTTTTTTAAATATATATATCGGCTGTTTATTCTAATCAATTAGTCTTCTACAAGAAAAAATGCAAAAGACGACCATAAAAAGAAAGTTTTCACTTAAAAAAACTTATAAAATATTAAATTTTAGTATCAGATGAAAAAAAAAAATAATCACACAAAAAATTAGATAAAGGTGTTATAAGATATAATTTATTATTCAAAAGTATTATAAGTAAAAGTTTATCCATTAATTATATAAATGAAGTCATTTGATTTTTTTTTAATAAAAAAATATATATAATATATGAGTTTATTGTATTTTAAAATTGAATGATATCTCTTTCATATTATATAAAATGTCCTAATTAAAATTTTTTTTAAATGTAGGTATTTAGTTACACTTATGTATTTAATATGTCTGTTTCAATTTACATCTTTCATTTTTAAAATTTGTTTTAATTGTATGAATTGGTTTGAGTAATTGTTATTATTATTGTTATTTCTTTGACGTCACACTAGCGCTACGATATAGGCAATTGGCGATGATCTGGGATACACACCTAAGGGTGGTTCGAAGACATTCTATCACAATTTTAATCTTCCACAGATGGGATAGCTCCCGCAGAGGTATAATTTGAATGGTGATATTGCGGCAACAAATGGTTTTACGTGCACCAGCCACCATTGTGAAAACTGTGATCTTTGGCAACCTCGAAGATCGAACTCGCAATTTTAATTATATGAATGACCCATTATAATATATAAATACAATCAGTTGCACTAAATATTATAATAATAATAAAAAAAGAGAGAGAGAGAGAGCTCTATGCAAGTCCATTAGTCATTTCACTTATAACATAATAATATCAGGTTGTAACATATGAAATGTCCGATTCTCGCCAGTAAAATTTTTGAGATTTGGTTCCTTATAAACTTTTTTGATACAGTCGTTAATTATATATCATTTTAAAGCTAAAACCTTGTCTTTTTCATCTGATGTGTTTCAAATAAAAATATTGTGATTTGGTGGTAAGTTTATAGCTTTAATCGTAGGATGAATTCTAGAGATTTTAGAGTGTTATTTTTGTATGAGTGGAAAAGTAAGCATAATGCTGCAGCAGCTGCCCGAAACATTAATGCTGCATTTGGAAACGGTTCTGTAAATGAACGTACCATTCGACGTTGGTATGCAAAGTTCGAAACTGGGGATGAGAGTCTCACAAACGAAGACCAGGGCAGACCAGAGACTGTTGTGGACAAAGAAGTTTTACGAGCAATAGTTGAAGAAAATCCAGGCAATACTGTTAGAGATTATACAGAAGAACTATGTGTATCTCCTACAACCATTTCAAGTCGTCTAAAATTGATTGGCAAAGTTAAAAAATTTGATAAATGGGTACCGCATGAATTGAATGAGAATCAGAAGCGCAAACGTTTTGAAATCTCGTCTGCCTTTCTTCTTCGCAACCAAAATGATCCTTTTCTCAATCGATTTGTAACTTGTGACGAAAAGTGGATTCTGTACGACAATCGTAAACGTTCGGCGCAGTGGCTGGATGCTGAGAAGGCTCCACAACACTTCCCAAAGCCGAAACTCTATCAAAAGAAGGTTATGGTGACTGTTTGGTGGTCCTCAGCTGGTTTAATTCACCATAGCTTTCTAAAACCAGGCGAAGCCATCACAGCGGAGAAATATTGTAGCGAAATCGATGAAATGCACCAGGAACTTACACGTAAACAGCCGGCATTGCTCAATAGGAAGGGCCCTATTCTTCTCCATGATAACGCTAGACCGCATGTTTCAATGATCACTCGTCAGAAGCTGCATATATTAAACTACAGACCATCCACCATATACACCTGACCTCTCACCTACAGATTTTCACTTTTTCAAACATCTCGATAACTTCTTGCAGGAGAAATGCTTCAGAAATCCAAAGGATGCTGAAGTGTCATTCAATGAATTTGTTGCCTCAAGTACGACTACATTTTATGATACCGGCATAAAAAAACTTGTTTCTCGTTGGAAAAAGTGTATTGATGCTAATGGTTCCTTATTTGATTAATAAAGTTTGTTCTGTAAAAATATCAGAAGAAAAAACCCTTAACGGGTTAAATGTTTGTGACGCAGCACTGTGTTTCGCAGCACTGTACTTTATGGCTATAAGAATTAGAAATACGGGTCTTAAAATTAATGATATCAAATTTTCTGTGACGCTTTGCTATTAATTAAAAACTACATAGATTTTCTTATTTGAATTTGCTTTTTTCTTCTATTTATTTTTACAGTGTAAACGCTATTTTCAACATAAAATAATATAAAACATTTACTCCCCGATACCTTTTCATTCACATCTCTTATAATATTAAAATATGTGTTTTAAAAGAAATGATATGAAATTCCAGCAACGCAGTGAATTTACACTAAATGATTTGTTTCTAAATTCCACTGCAATTATTTTGTTTTGCATATTAAAGTACATTTGCACATTGAAATATTGCTTTTAATTTTCTAATACGCAGTCAAATATATCACTTTCATTAAGTTTATATTATGTACTGAAATGTATTTATTTCAATGAATTAATTTATCTTTTACGTCCCGCCATCCAAAACTACAACTAAAAATTTCGCAAATGTTTTCTTTGCAGCACACTATCTATTTGCATGCGTTTTCAATTAATTTGGATAAGATGGCACAAAATAAACATTTTCATAAATTTTACTTACAGTTTTGGAAAGCGTGACGCAAAAGATAAAATAATTCATTGAAATAAATACATTTCAGTACATAATATAAACTTAATGAAAGTGATATATTTGACTGCGTATTAGAAAATTAAAAGCAATATTTCAATGTGCAAATGTACTTTAATATGCAAAACAAAATAATTGCAGTGGAATTTAAAAACAAATCATTTAGTGTAAATTCACTGCGTTGCTGGAATTTCATATCATTTCTTTTAAAACACATATTTTAATATTATAAGAGATGTGAATGAAAAGGTATCGGGGAGTAAATGTTTTATATTATTTTATGTTGAAAATAGCGTTTACACTGTAAAAATAAATAGAAGAAAAAAGCAAATTCAAATAAGAAAATCTATGTAGTTTTTAATTACTAGCAAAGCGTCAGAGAAAATTTGATATCATTAATTTTAAGACCCGTATTTCTAATTCTTATAGCCATAAAGTACAGTGCTGCGAAACACAGTGCTGCGTCACAAACATTTAACCCGTTAAGGGTTTTTTCTTCTGATATCATTACTTTTTAGGGGCTAATGATTAAAATGTAAAATTAAAGGAGAATGGCACTGAGTTTATAACCCTGTACAAAAAGTGCAGTTTCATAGGTCACACCATATTACATTTTACTTCGAGCAAAATAACAAACTAAATGAAATTTTAAAATTTTATGAAAAGAGATAAATAAAAAACTTTAAGAAAGAATATTTCTTGTGTGGTGGAAACGCGCAACATTACAAAGGCATAATATAGTATATTTTAAAAATGACAAACAATTTCTACAAAAAAAAAAAAAAAAGAGAGAGAGAGAGAGAGTGGGGGGGGGGGGATTTATTTTATTTTACTTAATGTTCAATTTCTTTGGTTCAACGGTTCATCTATTTCCAAACAAAACAATGATTCTCCAAACTAAGCCCTCTCTCCCTTTTTTTAAGGCTTTTAGAATTCCCAAGTTGTTCTCGAAACACGAGGGGGGGGGGGGGAGACTTTTAACGAAAAATTTTCTTTCATATTTTTCTAACGAATAATTATAGAGAAAAACATTTTTTGTTAAAATGTTGTTTTGAAAAGGTCTTTCCATCAAACGAATAGAAGATTCCCCCCTCTCCCCAATTTTCACATTTACAAAATTAAAATTTGCCCATGTCTGACTCCTTGTGGCTCCTTCCCCCACCATACACATTTGTTTTCTTCTTAACTAAACAAAATCCCGTAAAAATTGTCGACGACGTATTTTACAGTTTTTAGAAATTCCGAAAATTAGTAGATATAGAAAAACAAACAGAATCTTGAAAAACAGTGTCGAATACGAATTGTATTCGACACTGTTTTTCAAGATTTTGTATTAACTTCGGAAACACACTTTTCTAAAATCAATTAAATTAAATTAATGAAAAAATGAATAACTTGATTAGCTTTTCATATAATACAAAATGAATTTAAATCAGTTTGATTTAAAGTTGCTTTCCTAAAAGAATTGCGATTTTTATAATCTAATGCAAACACAAGTTCCTGTAACAATCTTTGTGTTATCAGTAATTTTAAGCAAGGCAAAATCATTTAATTTAGTATAAGTAATAATCGTTATTGTTGCTGGTTTGGTTATCAATCGTTGTTATTGTTGGTCGACTTTTAAGTTTTTAAACAGATTAATTGATTAGTTTTGCAAAGTGAAAACAATTACTGTAATTTTACTTAATTTTTTGTGTTTTAGTTAAAAAATTAAAATTACCTCAATTTACAGTCAGCAGTTTACCTCGTAACACTTTTAATGTTTTATGGATATTAGGTAGGAAGTCTATATTAAAAAAAAAATGTGATAGTTAAAAGATAAATAAATAAATAAATAATAATTAAAGAAAAAAAAATTCCTCCTCTGTAATGGAAATAAACATCCTTGAATCCCATTTGAACCTCAATGTCATTTAATAGTTTGAATAATATAACTCACCAAAAAAATATTCCTGAAAATGTTATGACATATTTTTTAGAGTAGTGTATACAAAATTTACAATGTATTATTAATTTTTAATTTAAAGGTTGCAGATGCATGGTAATTTAATTTATATCAATATTATATGTAAGAAAGGTAATTATGTTAAGGAGTATGTTATATGTAAGTTAAGGAGATTTTTTTTTTTTCTTCTTCTTCTAGAGTAGCTTTTATTGTTATATTCATGCCCCCTCCCAAAGAAACAATTATTATTTTTTAGGTATAGATTTGATTTAAAAGAAATAAATAAATAAAAATAGAAAAATCTTTAAAATGTGAAACTTTTATACTGGTATTTAAGTAGCATAGTGTTTTAATAGAAATTTAATGAACAGAATAATTTATCAAATAATAGACTATATAATTATTAATTTATTTTACCAGTATGTTTTGCAGAAATATATTGTTTTGTAAAATTAAGTATTATAATGCGAAGAAAAAAAAATAATTAATATTTTTAAAAATATATTATGGGTTTAAATTGAAGTCAAATAAAGATGTATTTTACTTTATTTAATTTTAATACTTATTTTACTAATTTTAATACTGTTTTCAGAGTTTTTCCCAATTCATTTAAGTGTTTGGCAACCGAGTTCTTTTTATTTTATTTTTTTATTTTATTACAATATTATTTTATAAAGGTAAAAGAAAAATAAATAAATAAATAAATAACAGAAAACATGAAATTTTAGATTTGGATTTGATATAATTATAATTATTATAATCTTTGTAAAATATTTCATTTACATACTATATTATAGGAATTTAACTTAAAAAAAAATCTTAATCTATTCAAATTTTTTTTACAGCTCAACATTTTGTAATATGTATATATGTATATATGTACTAGAAATTTAATGAGCAAATTAATCAATTAATTATTCCTTTTTTTTTTTTTTTTTTTTTTTTTTTTTTCAGAAGTTTTTTATTTATAGTTTAAGTGATTTATCAATTAGTTAAAAAAAATTACATATATTTGCATATGATTAGGATATTATCTATCATTTTTATGAAAGTAAAGAAAAAGGTTTTTGCTGTTGCAATCACTTTTTAAAATAAAACCAATTTTGAAAGTTAACGCCGTATCAACTTGAAAACAATGTAGATTGAATGAATATTTTTGATAAAAAAATATTATATAAAATACAAATACCTAAATAAATAACTCATTTAATATATATATATATTAAAGAAAGAAAAATATTTTATTTTTGTATTAAGTTTATTTTTTACACTAACTGCCGATAGATGGAGCCAAATTACCTATCTGAGATTGAATATTTCAAATGGAAGCGAAGTCTGTATTGTATGCATCCGCGAACAATCCAAACCGGATTACATTCTTTTCTTTTGAGTGATGCGAAAGATAAGAGTGTAATCCGCGAGGCAATATAGTTCCATTTTTAAAGTGAAATATATAAATAACAAGAGTTTTTTGGGAAAAACGGGGCACGTCACGGTTCTGAGACAAAAGAAATTAATATCATATTACAATTTCATGAAATTTGTCCGAGCGGCTTTTGAGAAAAAAAAGTTACACAATTACCATTTTTCCTTTGAAGTCTTAATTTGCAATTCCAGATCTCAAAATATATAGAATGTGGAAGTGTGAAACTTTCAGGATAGCATCAGACAGAAGATAAAAGATTATTCTGAAAATATTAGATCAGAATATTTCCAATTTGCTGAGATATTAAGTGTCGGCGTTTCCAAATTCCCTTCATGTTAAATTAGCTGTATATATGGTGTCGCAGGTAAGCTTCGTTTGAGCTTTGCTGCGTCACGGAGACACGGCCGTGTCTCATGATATTCTTTCTTTAAGTAGACCATGAAAATCGGACATTTCATATGTTACAACCTAATAATAATAATAACAAATGAAAATAAAAAATAACTGTACAACTCAATAAAAAAAAAAAAAAAAAAAAAAAAAGAAAAAAGAAAGAAACTGGATTATTTTTATTAAAATATATTATCGATGAAAATTTTTTGTTATCAAAAATTAAATAAATAAAAATAAAATAAAATAGAAAAAATGGAACCTTATAATTTTTTTAAAGATAATTTTATATTTTATTTTAATTAAAACGATAATGATTACTGATGAAAAAAAATAATTAATTTGTTTAAATATATATTAAATAATAGTAATATAATCCTCAAGATTTGGTTTTAGATGTTCTAGAAGCGTAAACGCAGCAACTTACTCCTTTTTAGAAATGTATAAATTCAACCAGTTTCTTAAACTTATCTCGATTTATATATATATTAAGTCATTATTTCCATGTCTCTATTCATATACACTCGTAAAGGAGAGGAAGATATAAAAAATGTTTTAATACAACAAATATTACACATAAACATATTTAGGATAATTATAAATATAGCAGGAAAAAAAAGCAAAAAAGGCGACATTTAGCTAAAAAAAAAATTCCCATTCTTCCCTATGATAGAATAATTTAGTTGAAGATTATTATATATATCAAAAAAGTACTCATAGTAATTGTTGTATAAGAATCGATATTAGATATTAATATTTCATTATTTCAAATGAGAAAATTAGAAAAGTTTAAAGAGTATTTCATTTATCTTTCTATTCAGAGACTTTTTTTGAATTTCAAACTCAAAAATCATACATAATATATTTCTATTTTTTCGACTAATAAAACCAAAAAAGAATATAAATAAAAATTAATGTATTTCCCGAAAGAAAAGTTCTAAAGTAAAATATCAATTCTGCAAGGGAAAAAAAAAAAAAAAAAAAAAAAAAAGAAATTGTAGTAACGCCATCTGTCGTCGATAAAATACACTTTTATAAAAATGTTTTCTAATGCGATAAGCAAACATTTTTTACAGGAGAAAATTACATTGGTAAATTTTTGAAACGGTACGTAAGTCAGAATGTAGAATTCTTTTTAAAATTCTTTTAGATTTTAAAGATATATAGTTAAAAATAAGTTACTGCATTAGCCAATACACAAATTTACTCAACGTATTAAAAAAAAAAAAAAAAAAAAAAAAGATATTTCATTATAATTGAAAAACTTTAATAGAAATATTTAATTGTCATCTAGTATTACGCACAGTGTATCATTTTCAAGCTGTAGCTTTCGTTTTACAATTTTCTTTCCTTTCCATAATTTTAACCCAAAGAAAATGTTTGAACCAGGTGTTGCTGTTAGTGTAGGTGTTAAGATTGATTGACTACACTAAGGGGTTTTATGTTCCTAGGTTGTGTGTTTCTTGTGGCGTTTACTTTTAAGGGGTTCTAGTTAATATTTTTACGAGTAAAAAAAAAAAAAAAAAAAAAAAATGAAATCTCCGAATAGCGGGCTTGACAAACTCTACCTGACTTCGATCCCGGAACCTCCCGTCTAATAATTTTCAGAGAAAAACCCCACGGCTACTGGTGGGACAGTGTTTACAAAAGAGACGAGATAAATCACATTATAAATATTTTAAGTATATTTTTTCATAGCGTTTCTTTTTTGTAGTAGAATTGATAACTGCAATCCAAATTCAAAATAATAAAATAACAGTACTTTCTAAATAAAACTTGGAAATAGAATGCCTAAAATGAAAGTATACAAATTAAAAGAGTAGCGTATGTTATTAAAGTATCAGCAAAACAATTTTCAACAATTATACTAAAACAACGCTATTATTTTAATAATTTAAGGGTCGCTATCATATTTAAAAATTATGTTGATTTTTTACATGGGTCAAAAATTAGTATAATCAGTTCCTCGAATACGAATTAAAAAACAGTAATTAATATTTGCATATCTGTTAATCGATAAGTTGCGACATATAAAACTTAGCGTTCGAAAAATTTTGAGTTAGTCTTTTCTGAAAATGGGTCGTCAACATGATATTTCTGAAAGAAAGAAATCGTGTATTGTAGTATTGTTTAAAGCTGAAAAAAAAAAAAAAAAAAACAATTGAGGAGCAAGCATTCAAACCGTGTTTTCTCCAAAAATAAAAAAAATTTAAGTTAGTGTTTTTTTTTTTTTTTTTTTTTTTTTTTTTTTAACTTAATATAAATAATTATAAGATAAAAAAAAAAAAAAACTTTTTATATAAAATGTTTTAAATTTTCTGACGAATGATAGAGCTCTTACCAATGTGCATAAAATTTTTAAAGTGATAATGACGTCAATTTTTGTGAGATGCATAATTTAAATTTTTATAATTTTTTAACCTGCACGTTTAATTAAATGCATTTAATTTTATGTCGAAAGAAAATGAACTTGTAAATTTTTTTGGTAACAATTAAATTATAGCTAATATTTTAATAGATATTTTAACGCTATTAGGATGTTATTATTTTCATATTTTAACTAATTATAAGAATACTAATCAAAAATTCGAAAATCGAACTTCGAATTATTGTATTGTCATCGGGTTCTGAGCTATTGTAAAAGTTTCAAATATCTACCTAGTAGGGAAGTTAGTTAAAATTCGATTGCAAGATTTGTACCGGACAAACAAACAAACAAGAATGGATGTTAATAAAAGCATGGGAAAATAGTATGTCTACATATTTTCCAGATATGTCTATATATTTTCATCGTATCTAGTAATACATCTAAACAAACGATAATTAGGTTTAAGTTTAGTTACTTTTTTAAGTTATTAGTTTTTGTGCTGTCTGAAAAAATGTATCCGAAGAAGAAAACATGGTTTGAATGTTTGCTCCTTAATTTATCTCGAATTAAATGAATCTTTCATAATCTACGATTTTGAAGATTTTAAAGGAATATAGAAGAATCGGCCAACTAAACAGTAACCGAAGTAAATGCGGTAGAAAGCTTGTAACAACTCTCAGATATGAACGTAAATGAAAACAAATCGTCCAAAGTAATCGTTTTAAAACTGTTTCTTATATCAATAAGTGTTGGAAAAAATTTGGAGTTATGTTAAAGTCAACTACTCTTAGGCGATTGCATAAACTGGAGTTTCAATCGCGGGTCCCCAAAGTAAAAACAAAAATGAACAATGAAGCAAATACGTGCGTGACTCTCCTAGTGGAAAGAGAGGCTCGTTTGGGTACAACAATACTTACAGTGCGACCACATATCCTAAAACTAGCAGTGAGGACGCGTCCAAAATGTTGGAGGGATGCCAGCGTGAAATTTCTAAAACATCCAGAAATTCCGCGCTCTGTTATTGCTCATTTTCTCTGAGTTAGATGACTGTCACCCCTATTTTAGCATTTGGACTCGCTAAGTTAGCACATGCGCAGATGCTTCCATGGTTTCATGAAATGTGGTCGAAGAATAAAAGTGTTTTATTCAGTGAAGAACCTTTATTTGAAATATTGTTGACGAAAGAGATGTTTGGATTTGGCGTATAAATCTTGAAGCCTTTGAGAAATCTTGTGTAAGACGATCTGTCAAATTTGCGACATACGTTATGGCATGAGGATGCATGAATGCTTTTTGAGTAGGGCAATTATATGCCTCTTAAAATAACGTGTAAATTTAGCAGCGTATCAAAATATACTGGAATGCGACATGACACCCTCCTTTGAGGATTTATGCCAAGACACATTTTCTTTCATTAAGATTACATTTTGTGTCACACTTCGAAAGCGACTAGTACAGTCGACAGTAAAAATATTGAAGCACGCATCGACATTTCTCATACATATATATATGTATATAGTTTGATCGTTAATTTTTATCATCAACTTACTTTTTTATAAATAGCATAAAGACTAAAATCATGAATCGGATATTTACTTAACAAAACAGTATAAGGTGCCCATTTTTTAAATATGAATTATTGCTAGCTCTTCAATAATTTTACTGCCGACTGTAAATAGCTAACCTAAAGAGGAATTTCGGTATTAAACTAGCCAAGTAACTCTCTTCCAATCTCAATCCGATCGAGAATCTGTGGCATCGTCTAAAGAAAAAAAAAAAAAAAATCAGAACCTAGTTCCCACCAATAAAATTAAACTCATTGTTGCACCAAAGAGTGCATGGAACAGTACAAGTAGAGATGAATGTAAACAGGTACTGCAATCCATGCGTGAAAAGATGAGAGCTGTGATTCTGGCAAAAGGTGACGTGACAAAGTATTGATATAGTTTCGTTTATTTATTTAATATTCTAATTTTTTGACTCTATGTAAGCAAGAATCTCTATAAACTTTTCGATTATTCAGTTTAAGATTAATTTGAATTAAGTGTATGTCAAATGCTATGCATTCTTTAAAGCCTAAGAAAGGTTAGACGTTCGTTTAACTGTCTATTTTGTACTTTTTGTTTTGTTAGGTTAAACATTTTCCTGAAAAATGCAATGTATTCTATTGTTTTTGGTTACATGTTACAATACAATTCATTTCCCTTTGACGTACATATTTATGAATAATATTATAGTGTTTATTTTATTTCCAATAAATTATGTAAAACTGCATAAAAAATAAAATTGCATCAAATTATTTGCTCTATTTTTTAAGAAAGAAAAAAATATATTAAATGCATTTATTCAACAACTTTATAATCATCTAATTAATAATATTCAAACAGTATTATTACTTAATAATTTTGCATACCTAATTATATTTATCTTTACAATAAGAGCTCACGTAACAGTTGCATAAATTTTCATAAATATACTATGCCTGTCTTAGTTTTGACTAAAAGAAAAAAAAAAGTTTATATCTAGAATGTAAATTAAAGCATAACTATTCTGCTGCATAAATTAAAAAAACTGATATTTTAATGCCCATAATTTTGAAAATCAAAAGAAAAGTCTACTAGGTTATTATAGTTACTCATATAGATTGTGTATTATGTAAAATATCACAAACTTAGGATTTTGCGCTGTGTAATTTTTATGCTTCACTTGAAAAAAAATATCGACATAACAAATATAAAATAACATTAGTGTATGTGGTACATATCAATCTTTGTTAAATTAATGAACCAATAAAACAATTAAAAATGGTTCTACAAACAAATACTTTTTGGAGAAAAATAAAATTTTTGTAAAAATTAAAATAAGCTTTTATCAGTTATATTAATTTCTGTTAATACCAAAACTCTTGCTATTTTTTCTCGGTTATTTTACCAAGTAATGGAGAAAATAATGACTACTACAATCCTGATCAAAAAATTAGAAAGATTTAGAAATGATAACATTAATAGGTGTATAACATCATATTTATACAACATTTAGAAATATAACATTAATAGGTCTTTATTTACTTAAGTGAATTTATTATTATTATAATTATTGTTTTTTTTTTCTCTATTCCAGATTGACAAATGGAAAACTGAGCAATTGAAAGAAAGACGAAGCAAATATTTTTTGGAATTTAATTATGTAGTGTTTTTGGATTTACAAATGGAAAAAGAAATAAGAAGCAAATATATATATTTTTTTTTTTTTGTAATTTTGTTATGTAATATTTTGCTAATAAATCCAACATCATTATATTGTATTTTTGATTGAGTGAAATAATTTCCTTAATCTTCGATAAACATATATATATATATATAAGTGCACAAAAATGCAATTGAAGTCCAAGATCTATTAATGTTATTGAGATTTGATTATTTATTTAATTTTTATTTGTTGCTGTGGTTGTGGTTATGTGGCTTATGGCCGACTGACTACACTAGGGTCCTAGGCCTACAGGAGGAATGCCCTCCGTGGAGGTTTCTCTAAGGGGCTCCTAGCCCTGTTTACGCGAGTTTAGGAGAAAACTACAGAAAACGTCGATTGACTAGGTCGATAAGCGCGACCTGAGATCGAACCCGGCACTTCATATCTAGCAATTTTAAGCGGAGAACCGCTCGACCATTGATGCATCTTATTTTTGAAATTTATTACTCATTAGAAACAAATATTATTACAAAACATATCTATGAAAAGAAACAATTCTGATATCTTTTAAAAAATGCTTACCATATCTAAAAATATCATTTATCTTTTTTTTTTTTTTTTTTTTAATTCACAATTATTTTTAAACGTGTATGATTTTTTGGAAAAACTTTTTATGGTTTCTGCAATTAAGTATGAATATGCTGTTAGCAGTATTAAACGAACAAAAATTTCAGAAGATTGCTGAAAAGTAAAAGCAACTGCAAATTATACAACCTTAACACCTGCAAATTATACAAGCAACTGCTGGTTATAAAGTGAAAACAACTGCAAACTGCATGTGATTCGAAAAATTAAATATTCCGTAAAAATCTTTCATTTATTATTACATTAATAAGATTTATATTTAATATGTTATTTTATTTCAAAATTAAAATGTATCACTTGAACAAAAATTTTAGACGTTTGCTAAGGGGAAATAGAAAAATTTTAGACGATTGCTAAGAGGAAATACAAAAATAAATACTAAAATACAATTTACGTATTGCCGTTCATACAGTGTGGTGGCTTGCGTTCCTGACTCCCACACCGTAGGTCCCAAGTTCGAATCCAGTGCAAGTGTGACCAGGAGGTGTTATTTCTTTTAGAAGTAGCGATGACCGTCCATAGGGTGCTCCTTCACAAATGACCATCAATTCGGTGATCGTCCGGCAAATACTTTATCTTGAGAGTTGTGACATTGGCGGAAAACAAACAAACAAACATTTTTTCGATATATATATATATATATATATATAATATATATAGATTAAAAAATATATATATAATATATATGTATTAAAAAAATATTATAATATATATATATATATAAATTTATATATAAATATATATATATTTTTATATATATTTTTATTATTTTTATATTTATATATATTTTTATTTTTTAATATATATATATATAAATTTATATAAAAAAATATTATAATATATATTATATATAAATTTTTAATATATATATAATATATATATATTAAAAATATATATATAATATATATATATATTAAAAAATGTATTATTAATGTAAATATATATATATATATATATATATATTTACATTAATAATACATTTTTTTACTAATATAGTACTTTTTTGTCTTAACACAAGATTTCTGAATGAAATTATTTTGATTGCTTCTTAATTTCGTTTAAAAATATACAGACATACAGGGGTCGCAGCGCTCCTATTTTTTTTTTTTTTTATGTTAATAAAATTTTCAAAAAGAAAATTTTCTCGAAGGTTTCAGTGCTATAATTGCACCAAAACCTTCAAGAAAAATTTCTTTTTGAAAATTGTAGTGACAGTAAAATGATCATAAAAGAGGATGAACGCTGTGACCTCTGATAAATATTTTTAATAGTTGCACTGCTCTGCATGAAAATCGGCCCCAAGATCACTTTAGCAAATTATTATGCAAAATGACCTCCTAAATCCGAATATGACACCCATTTTGCTGTCTCACCCACCGTTTTTTGGGGAATCCGCCCTATTTTTATCATTTTCCGGTAATTTTATTGCTATAAATTTGATTTCTAGGGAGGGAAATAATTATTTTAACAAACAATTGCATACAATTGTTTACAACAACAACAAACAAACAATTGCAAAACATAAACAATTGCATCAAGGGAAAAATTTAGGAAGGTGAAGGGGGGGGGGGGGAAATTGCCACTGAAATTATGGGTTATATTTATTATATTTTATTAATCAATTATTATTATTATTTATTATACACTATATACATATATTTATGTATAAGTGTTAAAATAATTTTTTACATTCTCCAAATCAAATTCATAACCATAAAGTTACTGAAAAACGATAAATGGAGGGAGGGGAGGGCGTACCGAAAAAATGGTAGGTGATTGGGCAAAATAGGGGTCATATTTGGATTCAGGAGGTAATTTTACACAAGGATCACCAGGAATGGTATCAGGGATCTATTTATTTCTATTTTTTTTTCAACGTAGTGTTATTAATAAATAACGATCTCTTTGATTTTCTTCGATCTTGTATGCATGATATAAGTGCATTTATTAACACTTGTATTTACCACCCTCGCCTTTTTGTTTCTGATAAAGGGATACTGTAAGGAAAACGTTCATTTTGGATAATCTAATGCTATAATTACTAGTTGGAATCTAGAGCAAATTTATTATGGGGTTCATATGGCCTAACTTTTTTAAAAGGCCTTTTACAACACGTTTTGTTAGAATAAACTTCCTTCTATATCCATAAGTTTACTTAAAAAAAAATGTTGTATAAAATTAGTGATACAGATAAATTAGGATTGCACGAACTCTGTATTACCTCTTTAACCCTTAATGTTCACTACAAGCTTCCTTTTGAAAATTATTAAACCAATTTAAAAAATAGCAGTTAGACACACAACTGATCATGAATATGTAAAAAGATAAAAATAGCATAAAAAAATAGCATTTTTAAGTTGTGAGAAATATTTGGTTTGAAATATCTATATATTAACTCGATTAAATTAAAAAAATAATTAACTTAATAAATTAATAACTTTGTAAGTGAACTCTATACATTATAAAAACTCACAACAGTTGTTTCAGGTAAAAATAACAGCACGACCCTTCAACAGGGAAAAAAAAGCTTTTCACTATTGCATCATTAAAAAAAAAAAAAAAAAAAAAAACGAGATGCACTAGCTCACATTGTATGAAAGTTAAGTGACTTCTGCTAAATGGCTTTCTGAGAAAAGTATATAGTATCAGTGGATGAAGAGTTTTGTACTCAATGCTAGTCTATGGGAAGTTCCGGGTTCGATCGCAGGTCGCATTGGTCAATTTAACAGTTTCGAGTTTTCCGTAGTTTTCACAAAACCTTACGTAATTTTGGGTTAAGGTCCTTTAGAAAGATCTACACGGAGGGCATGCTATCCAGTCCTAGAAACCACCTGTGCTCAATCACCCTTAACTCTAACACCAATACCTTTTCTGAAACACCATATGTTAAATTGTACAGTAGTGCGTAGCTATCTACCAAAAAGAGTAGTAAGACATATTTAAAAATGATTAAAACAGGGGAAAAAATTAAAGATTTTTCATTAAAAAAATGAAGTAAATTTTGGTTTCAGTATACCAAAGTTTAAGGGTTAAAGTCCTTTGTTTATTTATTTACTTATTTACTTATTAATTTTTAAATTTATGATCTTCTTTAGAAACGTATTTTTTAGTCTAACTTATAATACAGACATTTTAAATATTTATTTAGTATAAAAAGATACATTTATTTACTTTTTTCAAAGAGAAAATGGAAAATAGTATGAGTAGTGAATTTACAGTAGCTGATTTCAGAGTTCCGTCCCAAGTTTTCACATTCAATCGCACATTTCAACTGAAAGAAAAAAAAAAAATTAAATTAAACACTGTGAAAATTTTTACTCATTGAAAAAAGCCATCTAACCATCTTTTCTACTAAAGGTGCAAAATGTTTTTTTTTCTCATAGTAAAAGAAAACGTGATGCTCTCAGTAAATTGTATAGGTACACAGGAAACCTGCATCTGGCATCGTGCCACTCTAGTGTATTGTTTGTGATAGAAAAATCTTCGTTTTCCTGTTAAAAAAAAACTGTTGTTTTTCACTTAGATGTCACATAAAAGCGACAGCAGGCGTTGGTCAGCTTCTCTTCGAAGCTCTATAAAGAAAATGACCTAGTTAATTAATTGTGTGAGAACAAATATCTCTGTCGAAATAATCTCGAAAGGATAGTATATTAGTGGCTCAGGAAAAATATTTTATGTTTTATGGAATAGGCTTTTAGAATAGATAATATATTAAAAGAGACATTCGTATTGGCTGTTTATTTTATAGCAATCATTCATTTCATTATATTAGTCATTTTAGGTTAATATACTTTCGAAGCTTTTTTGAAAGAAAAAAAAATCTGAGGGGTGTGAACTTTTTAATTTATTCCTTAGTACTTTTAGCACCCCCTTTTTCCCCCCATGCATCACTTTTTTTGTACAGTAATTTTCTACAATATGCAATTACCGTTAAATAAGAAACTGCGCTTCTAAATAAGTGGTAAGAAAAATAGGCGTAATAGTCGACACTATTACGGAATAAATTAAATATTCGGAAGCTCTATGAATTATACAAATATTTAATGTTAGTAATTACATGAATATTTAAAACAGAAATTTTCTTTGGTTCACAATTTTATTTCAGAAGTTTTCAAATTAACATATTTTTAGGAAATATGTTATCAATGAATTGCAAGACTTTTTTTTTTTTTTTTTTTGTGTGTGTGTGTGTGTGTGTGTGTTGGAAAAAAAAAGCAGACGATAGGGTGTTTTATCAATACTTATTTACAATCAGGGAACACTCTATTACCATTGGGCATTGGTTGAATCAAAATAAAAAAGTGATTAACCCCCCTTATAATTTACCTTTTATTTCGAGAGAACTGAAATTCTATTCATTTTGTCTCTCATAATTTTTTTTGAATTTACAAGATATTTGTTTGGAATTTTGATATAAGTTGCTCAATACTTCTGGCTATTAAATTATGCAAATAATTTCTTTTTTTTCTTAAACTAGCGTATACGTAGTTAAGAGTTATTTAATAAAAATGCTTATATTTTGTAAGATATTTAAAATTTTTGCATTATGATTGCAGTATGTTGTGCCTAATGTAGTATGCCGAATTAAAAAAAAAATGTCTTTGCATTGGGTCTAATACCTTACGTGTTATAATAAAAAAAGTGGAATTTTTTTTTTGAAAAAAAAAAAAAAAAAAAAAAAAAAAAAAAAAAAGTTATATCTCCATGAATATATGTGGTTGCCGTATAAAAATTTATACAGATAACGAGAAATATTCTCATAATCACATGCTGCAGCCAAAACGTATTTAAATCATTACTTTTTACAGGGTGATCCAGAACATTTTGTTTCTTGTTTAATTTTTTACTGGTCCCGTTTTGCTTCAGTACGCAACTTTTGCTGAAATATGTGAAATATAGCATGTTCTTTCCACTGCCAAAGTTTCAAGATGATTCCTAAAGAAGGTTTTTAGATATTTGACAAAACACCTAAATTCGAAAGTATCCAAATAGTTATTGGTAGATACTGTAAAAGAATAAATAAAGTATGGTTTTCTCCCATAACAAAATCTGCTTAAAATCAGATGATTTAAAAACTTCTTCAAGAATATAGAAAGTTCTGTCCGACATATACACGTCTATTCATATTAATGTGACTCATGCAACTTAAATTTGAAACTAAAAATAATGCATCAATACGCACAAATTTTACTTTGGCGTATTACTATTATCTTTCACAAAGCAACATTATTAATGTCAATTTATTCATTAAACAATGCATTGTCACTTGTATCTGGTGTTATGAATAAGTACCTTAAAGGAAAAAAAAACTATCAAATTGGATTACTGAATAATTTTTTATATTATATAATATTAAAAGTATGTTTGTTTCCCATAATGAATGAAAATTCTGCTTCCAAAATATCTAAAGTTTAGTTTTACTTATACCCGTCTATTTATATTAACGTGACTCATGCAACGTAAAACTGAAGCTAAAAATACTGCAACATTTTGCACAAATTTTACTTATACCTTTGACAAATCTACTTTATAAGTATCAACTTATCGATTAAAAATACATTTCCACCTGTATCTGGGCGTAATGAATAGGTACAAAAAAAAAAAAAAAAAAAAATATCTATTATAATAAATTTAAAAAAGAAAACTGCAAAGTGTGACTGAAAATGATAACATTTAGTGTTAATTTAGAATAGAGGCTATTATCAACATATCATTAAAAAACGTTTAGTTCCTAAATAACAGACTAAAAATTCTTCGTTAGGCCCTCTTGCGATTAGGACCACACCTGTAGTAATCGCTATTTAAGTTATTGTTTTGATCACAGAATAAGAATTATTTCTCATATCATGACCGCGTTTTTCTTTTTTCAATTTTTAGTAATTTTATTACTGCCCTTTCTTTGACAACACCCTGTTGTACTTTCCGATAAAAGCTAGTTTCAACATCTTCCTGGAGAGAAGCCAGCTCATGATAGGGTTTGCGTGATTATTGTTTTAAAATTAAAGTACTGAAAGGTAGGTTTAACACTAAACCCAGGGGTAGGAGTCAAAATAATTAAGTAATTTATTTTATCCTACATGGTGTAAAAATGTTTAATACACAATTGGTAACGGCAAATACGTTGTCTTATCTTTGTTCGTTTTTTCATTTGTCCAAATGAAATAAAACATATTTCAACAATAACTGAATAAAAAGGATAATAAAACATGCTTATATAATATACACATGTATATATAATGTAATTCGGGGGAAGACGCAAGGTGGGGGAAGACGCAAGTTTCTTCCTATTACTTTTATGTGTCAATAGATGGTAATACTGACCAGCATGTGGAAGAAGTCTTGTATCAGTGAACTCGTGAATTGTGAACTTATCTTAATTTATCGCCTTTAATCACCATTATTTTGGAGATCATGAATAAAGCCCTTACAATATTCGGTTGCTCATAGTTAAAGTTCATGAACCTGCTGTACAATATAACAATTATCTGCCCAATATATATATTTCACAAACTATCAAAAACATTTTACTTTCGATTCGAACTGTGAAAACAAATAAATGAGGCATCTGCGCATGCCTACGAAACTGTTTACACCTGCTTCTGTGTACATGTAATTTTTTCGTCTGTACTCGTAATGTAGATCTCTAAGGGCCTTATTCACCAACTTTTTAACACTCGGATTAAACCTCGGATCAGTGGTAATCGCTCGATCATACAAAAATCGGTATTCTCCAACAAAAGTCCGCGGCAGATCTGTAGAACAGAGGTTCACTGGTGTTTGTTTACATTTTGGCGATATTATCCGTGCGCCAACGAACCAAGGAAATGAATTTATCTTATGGCAACCTTACAAAACGTTTGTTTACGTTCGAAATGAAAGAAATATTAATGCAGACGACTATTTAACGCAATTAAATAAAATTATCGAAGAAATTTCAGAAAATGGCGATGGTTAATTAACTTTTTAACTACAATATTTTAATAAATAAGCAAATACTTAACAAAATGCACATTTTGTCATCGAAGTTTTAAGAGTAAATTAATTTCAACAACACAATAAATGTAATTAAATAAATGAAAATTCAGAATAAAAATATAACTTTAAAAGTAATTAAAAAAGCATGAAAACTTACAATATATGCAACATGAATTTTATTTATTTATTTATTATTATTTTTTTTTCCATTTTGAAATTTCTGTTGACTCCATAATACGTAAATCAAATATCAAATATTTCACTTCGCGCTCAGTTAATTCGTAACATTCGAGGATTCTAAAACCGCATTCAAATGAATCGAAACACATCGGTATAAAAATTATGAGAATATACAAATAAAATAAAAAACATATTTTCAAGTTATCAAATGATACGCTTTCATTTCTCCAGACACATATCGTTTCGAATTTTTCATTAACACTTACATGTCAGCGGAGGGGAAAATTCCCTAGTTTTCATAAACTTGACCAACAAGTGATTGAGTGAGTGAGTTTTACGTCGAACTAGTGCTACGTTGTGTGCAATGAGTACGGCAACCAAATATCCCCATTTTCTACAGACAACGTTTACTTTATTCGTATTATTATAATTTTTTAAAAAATTATGGAAAGTAAACTATTTAATATTCATATTTTATTTTTAGTGCTTATTAATTAAAAAAAAAATACATGCATAATTAGTTAATTGTAGCAATTTAAAGCTTCTCTGTTTTAAAAGTTCACGGATCCGGCCACTGTAACGACGGAGGATGAATTGGGACATACCACTAAGGTATATGAACCAACAAAGAAACATGGCTGTATAAAGCTATTAATCTGAAAACGCACGTAACTCGGCTTCGCGGCAATCACTGTCGCGCATGTTAAACCCAAAAAAAACATCACTGGACACCCCTACCTCGCTGTGCATGAATCTGAAAACGCACGCAACTCGGCTCCGCGGCAATCACTATCGCGCATGTTAAGACCAAAATTTCCCATAATGTAGCTCTAGTGCAACGTAAAATGCGCTCGAAACAAATGAACCGATCAAATATCGCCTAATTTCCCATAATGTAGCTCTAGTGCAACGTAAAATGCGCTCGAAACAAATGAACCAATCAAATATCGCCTAATTTCCCATAATGTAGCTCTAGTGCAACGTAAAATGCGCTGAAAACAAATGAATCAATCAAATATCGCCTAATTTCCCATAATGTAGCTCTAGTGCAACGTAAAATATGCTGAAAACAAATGAAACAATCAAATATCGCCTAATTTCCCATAATGTAGCTCTAGTGCAACGTAAAATACACTCAAAACAAATGAACCAATCAAACATCCCCTAATTTCCTATAATGTAGCTCTAGTGCAACGTAAAATGCGCTCGAAACAAATGAACCAATCAAATATCGCCTATTTTCCCATAATGTAGCTCTAGTGCAACGTAAAATACGCTGAAAACAAATGAACCAATCAAATATCGCCTATTTTCCCATAATGTAGCTCTAGTGCAACGTAAAATGCACTCAAAACAAATGAACCAATCAAATATCCCCTAATTTCCTGTAATGTAGCTCTAGTGCAACGTAAAATATACTCAAAACAAATGAACCAATTAAATATAGCCTAATTACCCATAATGTAGCTCTAGTGCAGTGTAAAATACACTCAAATCAATAAAAAACAAATGAACCAATCAAATCTCTCCATACTGCGTCATAATAGAATTGTTAAGTTATGTTTACAAGGATAGGCAGTTTCTCGCTACGGAAGTTCGCCAAGCAGAAAGTGAACCTCTGTTCTACGGATCAACCAAATCCGCTGTTCACCGGCTACTTTAATTCTCGAATTTGCTGATCCATGGTTTAATCCGAGTGTTAAGAAGTTGGTGAATAAGGCCCTTAATGTTCGGAGCGTTTATTAACTCCGTAATTCAAATTTATGTTTTTCTTCTTTTCTTTAATTCTTTCATTAAACATCTACAAAGCAAAAAGTCATGTCATCATTTAGTCATATACTTAATTATTTGGAATCTAATAAAGTTTTCTTTATAGAACAATAATTCAGTGATTTAGCTCTCTAAAAATAGAATATTGTGAACGGATGCTTGATCGATGAATACAGGTAAGAAGATTTTCTTAATTATAATTACCTGTAAAATTATTTTATCGAAATATATATTATTAAATAAAAACATGTGTGACATCAGCGTAGTCAAAAAATAATGTTTTGTGCTATCGAGTAAAATTTAATAACAGATCATGAGACTGAGAAAATGATGTCACACTTTCTATATACATAAAATTCATTTATATAGATATGATATAAGTATAATATTCTATTTTAAGATAATATGAAATAAAATATCTTAAAAATACAAAAATAATAAATGAATTGAAATAAATTTCGATTTAAAAAGCATCCGTTCGAAATAGAATTGAAACCAAAAGTTTCGGTTTGAGATTATATGTGTTCTAGAAACAAAAAGAAAGAAAAGAAAATCTTAATTGAATTGTAATTAAGTATAATAAGAAAGGAAATATTATATAATCAAAATATTTGCAGTGATTAAATAATAAAGCTAAAATGGCTTTTGCAAAAGATATTTCAATGATCGAAAAATTGAATTCCACAAATTACGATTTGTGGAAGTTCAAAATAGAAATGATGTTATGTAAGGAAAATTTGTTTGAATTGATAACAGACGAAGCTCCCAATCCTATCACTACTGAGTGGACAATAAAGGATCGCAAAGCTAAAGCGATCATTAATTTATCGATAGAAGACGATCAAATTGTACGCATAAAAAATCTCGCGACAGCTAGGCAAACGTGGGACACTTTAAAAAGAATTCATGAACGTTCAAATCTATCGAGTAAATTATTTTTATTGAGAAAGCTATACTCTGCTAAACTAGAAGAGGGTGAAAACCTATCTCAACATCTAACGTACATATACCAGATCCGTGATAGACTGACCGCTATAAGGGAAGTGATAAATGATGAGCACATGTCAGCTCTTATACTGTGCTCTCTTCCTCCAAGTTTTGATACTTTGATTACTGCAATTGAATCTCGAGATCAGGAAGACTTAACACCAGAATTCATTAGGGGAAAGTTACTAGACGAAGATCTAAAAAGATCAGAAAACAATCAAACAAATAATGAAAGCGCATATAAAATGCACATTAAAAAATAAAACACCACCACGAAAGTTTTGCAATTATTGCAAAAAGAGTTCGCATAATAAAAGCGATTGTTGGCATTTAAAAAATAGAGAAAGCAATGAATATAAACACAAAGAGAATAACGCCTATAAAAATCCAAATAACTGTCAAAGTAATTTCACAATCGCAATAAATATAAAAACAAACAAAGATCAAATATGATACGAGAAACGGAAAATAAAATGAAAAATCTAACTTTTGTGGTAGGAAGTTCAAACAGAAACTCTTTCATTGTAGATAGCGGGAGTTCAAGCCATGTGTGCAATAGTATTGAAAAGTTCATATCATTTAATAAAAATGATAAAACACAAGTTTTGTTAGACAATGGTCAATCAGTAATCTCACAAGGTAGTGGAGATGTAAAATTAGAAGTAAGAAATTCTAAAAATGAAACCAAACACATTACACTCAAAGACACTCTTTTTATTCCTGAAATTGCCACAAATTTAATTTCAATAAAAAAGGCAACAGAGAATGGTTGTCAGGCAATATTTAAAGAAAACACTTGTGAAATTAAATTTAAAAACGAAGCATATATTTTTGCAACAGTAGCTGACAATTTGTATGAAGTTAAAACGAATGAAAACATAGAAGAAAAAATAAACATGACACAAACTTACGATAATAAAAATTGTGTTAAACTATGGCACAGTAGATTAGGACACAAAAATATCAAACAAATAAAAGAACTCGTCAGTAAAGAAATGGCAATAGAAATTAAACTGAACAATTGCAAACACGATGATAATTGTGAAATTTGTATTATGTCAAAATTGGAAAATGATTCATACCCCAAAGTAGCTACACACAAGACAAAACAAACATTAGATATAATACATTCCGACCTGTGTGGCCCATTCCAGACACCTACGGTGGGTGGAAAAAGTTATTTTCTCACCTTCATAGATGACTATAGTCGCTACACTTATATGTTGAAAAATATCAACACTCTGTTGAAAAATAAATATGAAGCTTTAGAAGCTTTCAAAAATTACCATGCACTAACTTCCAATATATTTGGATGGAAAATTAAAATTTTGCATTCTGATAATGGTGGTGAATATATGAATAAAGAATTTGAAAAATTTCTTCAAAATGAGGGTATACAACACCAACTGATTGTGCCTCATTGTTCTCAACAGAACGGCGTAGCGGAAAGGAAAAAACCGTACTTTGGTCGAAATGACCAGATGCATGTTAAATGAAAATCAATTAAATAAAAACTTTTGGGGAGAAGCTTTAATGACAGCAAACTATTTACAAAACAGACTACCAACAAGTGCCCGTGAAAAGACACCATATGAGCTTTGGACTGGTATGAAACCAGACCTCTCAAATATAAAAACATTTGGCTGCAAAGCTTATGTTTATGTGAACAAAACTGATAGAAAAAAGTTGGACGATAAAGCGAAGCCAGGAATTTTTATGGGTTACGATCTTAAAAGTAAAGGATATAGGATTTATTTAAAAAATAACATAAAAATCAGCAGAACAGTAAAATTTCTCGAAGAGCATGAAACTCATGAACATTCTCGAAACATTGACCAAAAGGCAATTAATGAAGAATCTAAAATTCCTGTTATTCTAAACAATGAAAATGATGTAACAAAAGAACATAATGAAAACAACCAGAATACACAAACCCTAAGAAGGTCAGATAGAATAAACAAAGGGGTACCTCCTGAACGTTTTGTTTTTCAGTCAACTAATACAAGTTATATTGAACCGAAAACATTTGATGATATAGTAAACATGAAAAATCCTATTGAAAGAGAAAAATGGTTAGAAGCAGCGGAAGAAGAAATAAAATCATTAAATGAAAATGAAACATGGGATCTTGTTGATCCTCCACCTAATACACACATTGTTGGCTCTAAATGGGCTTTTAAAGCAAAATACAATGACTCCGGCAAAATTGAAAAATACAAATCAAGACTCGTGGCAAGAGGTTTTAGTCAAAAGTATGGAACTGATTATGATGAGACTTTTGCCCCAGTGGCTTCTCATACAACAATCAGAACCTTTTGAATAAATGCATTATACAAAAATTTGCAGTTAACTCACGTTGACGTGAAAACCGCTTTCCTCCACGGAGAACTAGAAGTAGATTTTTATGAGCCAGCCAGAAGGCTTCATAAAACCAGGACAATAGAAAAAGGTCTGCAAATTACAAAAGGTCATATAAGGCCTCAAACAAGCTGCCAGGTCTTGGAATACTAAAATCAATGATACACTAATCAAATTAAATTTTACTGCCTGTGAATCAGACAAGTGTTTATACAAAAGGACAAAGGACAATAATACAGTTTACTTACTTATATATGTCGACGACATATTGCTGGCAGGAAACAAAAAGGAAACATACGAAGTAATAAAGGAACTTGAAAACGAATTTGAAATCACAAATCTAGGTCAAGTAAACAAATATTTAGGAATACAAATAGAAAGAGGTGATAATGGGACATTAGCAATACATTAGAAAAATAAAATAAATGAACTAGTAAACAAATTTAATATGCAAGATTCCAAACCAGTTAACACACCACTTGATCCGGGATACCAGAAATATGATAAAATTGAAAATGTTTTACCAAATAACACCAAATATCGGCAAGCTGTAGGAGCTTTGTTGTATATAGCAACGTTAAGCAGACCGGACATTGGCAGCAGTTAATATACTTAGTCGTAGAAATGAACAACCTAGAGAAAAGGATTGGGAGGCCGCAAAAATGGTAATAAAATACCTAAGTACAACTAAAGATTATAAATTAAAATATAATGTTGATCAAGAACCTATGTTAAAGGTTTTTGCTGATGCTGACTGGGCCAATGACACACTTGATAGAAAATCTACAAGTGGTAACGTATACTTTGTTGGGAAAAACCCGATTAACTGGACATCCAAGAAACAGAACTGCATAGCACAGTCAACAGCTGAAGCTGAGTATATCTCGGCTGGACATGCAGAAAGGAAACAATATCAATATTAAAACTACTGAAAGATCTTGACATGGAACAAAATCAACCAATCGTTATTTATGAAGAGAACCAGGCCTGCATTAAACTCACTGAATCTGATAAGTACCAAAGTCGGACAAAGCACATAGATGTAAAATATCATTTAATTAATCAGTTGTGTGAACAAGGAATTATTAAATTGAAATATATCTCAAGCAAGGATATGACTGCCGATGTGCTTACTAAGGCACTACCTAAAGCGGCATTCATTAAACACAGAGATAAACTGCAACTAATGAAAACTTAATATATATTGTGCAAGGTGGAGTGTTGTACAATATAACAATTATCTGCCCAATATATATATATTTCACAAACTATCAAAAACATTTTACTTTCGATTCGAACTGTGAAAACAAATAAATGAGGCATCTGCGCATGCCTACGAAACCGTTTGCACCTGCTTCTGTGTACATGTAATTTTTTTCGTCTGTAGTCGTAATGTTAGGAGCGTTTATTAGCTCCGTAATTCAAATTTATGCTTTTCTTCTTTTCTTTAATTCTTTCATTAAATATCTACAAAGCACAAAGTCATGTCATCATTTAGTTATATACTTAATTATTTGGAATGTAATACAGTTTTCTTTATAGAACAAAAATTCAGTGATTTAGCTCTCTAAAAATAGAATATTGTGAACGGATGCTTAATCGATGAATACAGGTAAGAAGATTTTCTTAATTATAATTACCTGTAAAATTATTTTATCGAAATATATATTATTAAATAAAAACATGTGTGACATCAGCGTAGTCAAAAAATAATGTTTTGTGCTATCGAGTAAAATTTAATAACAGAACCGATGTTTTATTTAAATAAGATATTATCATCAGATTTGAGTTCCTTATTTTATTTCACACACAAGACAAGCGGAAGCACCTTAACCTCGCAGCAATACAAAAATAAGCGTGTGTGGCATCTTCAACCTATATTTGAGGAAGGCGCAACGTGTATAAGAAATAAATTAAATGAACTTTATTTTTTTTTTTTTTTACGTATATTATAGTGTAAAGTATAAATGGAATTAATAATTATAATATTACAATAATTACCCCTTTTACAACATTATTTTAATGCATTTTCAATACTTCAGCTTGGATCTCTCTTGAATATAGCTTGGAGCAAGGCAGCCGCAGTAGGAAATGAAATTTCTGGACATTAAGGAAAAGTTTCTCCCAATTTCAATCCCCATATTTGGGTTAATTACATATAAGTTACTCTGTGTGTGTGTGTTAGACTGAGTTATTTTTTCTGTATAAATTCATAAAATTTTAATTTTAAATTTCATAACTCTGTAAAAGTAAAATGACAGACTTTAATTTTCGAATGCAAACATAAATATTTAATTTCAATGAAATGAGATTCTTTTCAAAATAACAGATTTGATATCTGTTGTCCTTGCCGGAAAAAAAAAATAATAATGAAAAATCGCCAACTTATCTGGCGGACATATTAAATTCCTTTCAAAAATAATGGTTATCTTAATAACAAGCAATCAATAATATGAAACAATATTTCGTAGAATATATATGTATTACGAAAATATACATCTGGCATGTAGTTTTTCGTATTACGTTTTTGATCGCCAAATACAAAAAATACCGAGGACGAATAGATACCAAATCTATACCCATTTTATTTCTAGAGTTTTGAAGCTTAAAATTAAAATTTTGTCAATTTGACAGCAAAATAACTTAATCTGACACGTGTACGATAACAAATTTTTAATTATACACAAATATGGGAATTAAAATCGGAGAATTATTTTCCTCAATTTTTAATAATTTTTTAGAAAAAAATCCAACGGACGATTAACGTAGGAAATATTTTACTTGCCCCCAACGACGGTGCCTTTCAATTAACTGGAATTGACTTCTTATTCTTTTAAAAAGTTCATTCATTAGTAGCTTCTGCATGTATAAGAAGAAAATAGAAGATACGGAACAAATTTCGATTTCCGGTTTTCGATGAATTTAAACGTTTCGAGATTTCCTTGAATTTGAATGAACTGAAATTGACTAATTAATTTTTTAAAAAGTAGATTTATTATTTTATTTTCTGCATATATAAGAAGAAAGTATAAAATTCAGAAAAAACTTTAGATTTTTCGGTTTTCGATGAAGTTACACGTTTTAAGATTTCCTGAACTAAATTCGACCATTTTTAGAAAATATCTGTATTTTTTAGTTCGAACACTGTACTTTATGATCCAATTGACTTAATTTTATCGAACGTGATATTTGGTTGGACCTTGGTTTGAATTGGTGCCGATTAGCTCTTGGGCTATATCACCGAACAGGGGGCGCTTCCACGTTGCGATTTACTCTCATTTCAGGAAAGGCTGAGCATCTACAGTGTACCAAACTTAGAGAAATGCATTAAGTAAAAACCCTGGTAATTCATTTTGGATGCATATCGAGAAACAATTTGCGCAGCTGTGTTGCAACTAAATTCCGTTTGCGAGAAGGCAATTACTTTGCTTTTCAAAAAAAAAAGATGTTGCGTTTGGACCACTGGGCGATAGTAGTTTGAATAATAAAACATAAATTTCGCCGCCTTTTATTACATCAGGTGAAGGCAATGCAAGGACGTTCATTTCGTTTAGCCAGTATATAATGAAAATTTAGTGAATAATTTGAAGCCTATTTTATAAAGAATATTATGTATATAAATATTTCAGCAGAATGTATTATTGTTGTTAAATATTTCGTGGTTTAGCTTTACCTTTCCTTCAATTTTCTTCCATTCAATTATTTTATTTTCTAATTGATAATAGATAATAGCTGACAACAGATAATTGTTAATTATATAGATGAGATAATACAACATTATATTTAATTATATAAATAATGTAAAATATTGTTAATGAAATTAAAAATTGATAATGTCCATTTAGATTTAATTGATTGCAAAATACTAAAAACAAAATAATTTTTTAATGCTGTAGTTAAAATTTTCCTAAAACAAATCTGTAGTAATTTTTATTTAACTTGTGTTTGTGTTTTATTTAACTCTTATTTAATTTTTTTTATGTGTATAAAATACTTTTTTTCCTGTAAGATTACACTGTTACTCTCTCTCTCCCCTTTTTTTTCTAATTGTAGATTGTTTTCTTACTTATAATCAAAGTTCTTATTGTTCTCCACCTCTATTTATAAACAGCAATTTTTTATAATTTGTTTATAAGATTCAATAAATTAAAGATAACTTTACAAAGCTTGTATTAGAGAAAGTTTCGTTCAACGACAACTCTGTAAAGTAGATAATAGATAATGTAAGATAAGTATACAGTAGTTGTTTACATAAAAAAACAATATATAATAGTATTTGAATAAATTAATTTTGATTTGATTAATTAAAAAAAAATACGATACTGATAAAGCGTTTGATTTTTAATGCTACATTTAAAAATTTCTAATCACTCTTTTACCACACTTTTATCATATTTTATTTTTTATTTTATTTATTTTTCTTTTATTACTGATCATTTCATTATTTTGCAGTTTTATTGATTATATAAAACATATAACAGTTATATATTCATTAATAAAAAAAGTAAAATTTTATGTAGATTCGAGTAATTATGTATATAATATTATTAATAATAAATAGTCGAATAATTGTTAATTCAGTCTAATTTCATTAATTCATAAATATTTTTAAAAACGTTTGATTTTTTTTTTATGTTACAGTTAAAATTCTCCGACCACACCTGTAGTAATCCCTATTTAACTTGTTGTTTCAAGTCTAGAGAATGGATTCTTTCCCAAAAGATTATAACTTTTTTTTTTTCTTTTTAATTCTTGACCCTTTTATTATTTCGCTTTCTTAGACAACACCCTGTTGTATTTCTCGATAAGTAGGCAAAATCCAACATCTTCTGGAGAGTAGCCAGCTCTTCATGTGGTTCGCGTGACCACGGTTTTAAAATCAAGGGCCTATGTATGCACAGGGAAGTTATCTACTCCGACCCTCCTTTTAGACTGTTACCCAGAAGTTATGAGATGTGTGAGAGGGCTATATGCTTAATTAGATTCGCTTGGATAATTTTCAAAAATAGAGGGGGATAAATTCTCATAATTCCAGAGAATTAATTAAGGAGATCCGAGAGGGGTTGTAATTTAAGTTGGTAAACGTGTCCTGATAAAATCTTGAATTTATTTTTATTTATGATTTCTAGAAGGAGAAGCTGGGGAATAATTCTTATTTTAAATGTAAAATTTTCTGTCAGCTTTTAAGATGATTCTTTGCAATTAGAGAGGAAAGTAATTTTGGGAACGTGTTTAGTAAAGCTGTAATGAGAAATAGTTTGAAAAGAGATTAATCATTTATTAATCAAAGACTGGAAAAAAAAATAGAAGATATTTATTAAACTGTATTTTTAAGTACATGTATTATTTTGAAATATTTAAAATGATTTAAAAAAGAAAATAAGCGAAATGTTATCTTGATTATTTTTAACTTAAAATGAAATTACAATTACAAAATAAGGAATGCAATATAAGAGGAATAAAAAAAGGAAATTCTTAAAATGTTTATATGCAATATAGAGAATTAAGATTTGCTATAATAGCAATAAATGTCGGATAGTGCCAATTTTATAGACTTTAAATACCACTATTTCGGAAGAGTTTTCTTCTTATTATTTATTCAAATATTTTTTGTTATTAAGTAAGACGAATCTTTCAAATGAAATCACACATGGGTTCAACTAAAAATTGCATAGGATTTTTTTTTTTTTAAATAACTGTTTATTATATTTTTTACCCACTAAAACTAAATAAATAACTAACGAGTTCCAATAAGTCTACTGTTTTTGCAAAACTCATATATATATATTTATATATATATATATATATATATATATTTCAAATTTGCAGGAAAACATTAAATCTGTTCTACTAATGTTAATTATAAAAACCATGTTCAATAATTATTTCTTATTTTAAAACAGAGTTTTCGTTATTAAATAAGACAAATTTTAGTGTTTAAAATTACGCAGAGATTCAACCAAAAATTGCATAGTATTTTTTTAAAAAACTGTTTATTATATATTTTTACCCACAAAACCCAAATAAATATCGAACGATTTGCATTACGTGTACGTTTTTTGCAAAACTCGTAAATTTTGTTCAAGTTTGCGTGAAAACATTAAATCTGATATACTAATGTTAATTTAAAAAAAAAACATATTCAATAATTAATTATTTCTTATTTTAAAACAGAGTTTTCGTTATTAAATAAGACAAATTTTTCTATTAAAAATTACACAGGGATTCAACCATAAATTGCATAGAATTTTTAAACTGTCTATTATATATTTTTACGAATAAACCTGAATAAATAGCAAATGAGTTCCATTTCGTAGTGTTTTTGCGAAACTCATAAATTTTGTTCAAATTTGCGGGAAAATATTAAACCGGGCAATCCCATTGTTAATTGTAGAAATCATGTTCAATAATTATTTCTTATATTAAAACATAATTATCGTTATAAAATAAAACGAATATTTCTATTAAAAATTAATATGGAATTCAACTAAAAACTGCATAGTTTTTTTCCCTTATATATTTTTACACACTGAGATCTAAATCAATAGCAAACGAATTTCATTATGTCTAGTGTTTTTACAAAACTCACAAATTTTGTTCAAATTTGCGTGAAAAAGTCAAAATCTGGTATACCAATATTAATTATAAATACAATAAAATTTCTTATTTCAAGACAATATTTATAATATTGAAACTAAAAAATAATACAAAATAGAAAATAGGAAGGATGAAGGGGGGAGGGGGGGGGCAGTTTAAGGTGGGAAAGGAAACGCATGTTTGAAGAGGCATCAAAAAAAGGAAGAAAATATTACAGGAGCAAAAACTTGTGAGCACAGACTATTAAATATATTGTGGAAAAAAAAAAAATGTTTTTTGTTTTAATATGAGAAAGAATATGATTAGAATTAGGTAATAAATACAAAATTGTTCAATTTATTCTTGAAAAATTCATAGAATGATAAATTATAAAGCTTTTGCTAAGAGATTGTTAAGTTTCCGTTTTCACTTAAGTACTTTTGGTAACTTTTTTTATTGCTTCTTGCGTTAATAAAAGTGGAAAAACATTTACACTATAAAAATTATATATATATATATATATATTAAAATTTAATATATATTATAATTTTAAAATTATCTGAAATTTTATAATTTCATTCATAGTTTAAAAATCAGCAATAATCGTAATTAAATATTTTTCCCTGTTCAGTCCAATTACCCAGTCCATTTAGTCTGTGTCCAGTTCATTTTATTTTCAATTCAAACAAGTATTTTTTGTTCAATACGAAATTTTCTTCTATACTTTTCTGTATAAATTGACGCAGTACAAAGTGATTATCAAAATTATTTTCTATGATTATGCAGATGATTTTTATCGTTCAGAAGTATAAAACTGAATGTACAAAAGAAGTCAATTTTGTGCCTACAAAATCTAAGAATTTTTTTTTTCTTTTGTAAAAAAAAAAAAAAAAAAAAAAAAAGTTGATAGATTTAAATTATTACAGATCTATGGTTTCACCACTCCTTTTTTAAGATATGGAGGAGGTCTTTTGAATGATATGTATTTTAAAAATTGGGGCGGGAGGGGGAGGAAGTTCTTAAGCTCCAGTGGGGAAAGCGTTGCTCTTACATAGACACTGGCTTTTTTCCTGATTAAATATAACTATATAAATACGTATATATTTTATTTCACATTGAAAAGTTAAAAATAATTCTCATTATATATATAATTTTGTTCTATAGTTGCATATTAAGATCTATGAAAAAAGTATATGCAGAACCTTCTGTCAAGCGACTGATCTTTAAATGTAATAAGCACTAATTCAAATCAAAGTTCTTCTAATCATCATTTTCGTTGAATTTCTTCGATTGGTTCATGAGATGCAGCTTGTACAATATTTTTGATACACTCAGATGGACGAACATTTTGTAAAAATTGTCAAATCGTGTTCTGGATATCTCACAATGTGTAAATCATCGAAAATTTTCTCGAATGCAATATTTTTTTCTTATATGCGTATTAAAAAAAAAAAAAAAAATAATAATAATAATAATAAATGAAAATTTTTATGCAGTATGTTGATTTATATAATTAAAATTGCTACAAATATTATTAATAAATGAACTTAGTTTCAAAGCTTTACTATCGGTAAACTTCCTTTCTATTTTAAACAAAACATACAAATTTATATAAATGTTTAAAGATAATGTTTAAAATAAATTCTCTGAGGAAAAATCTTTTTATCTGAGACTTTCAGTTCGTTGTTATATATTAAAAAAAGATTCCTTTATATAAATAATACAGCAATGAATTTTACTGAGGATCAGTGTCAGAAAGGTTTGAAATCTCCAAGGTTTTAAAATTGCATTTTTTCTTCCCTTTTTCTATTCACTAAATCCATATACTTTTTATATACGCTGATTCTTCTCTTAAATCCATTTATGGGATTGAAAATGTGATTTGTCAAAACCTGGAATGATTTTATTTTTTCTAAACTCAAAATAGAACATGAGGCATCAAATCCATCAGCAGAAGAGAAAAATAATGTTTCCCCCTGTTTTCTCAAACCATCAATCCGTTTTGTATGCAGGAGGTATTGGTATGTTCTTTCCTTACGAATCCCGTCTCATCTACCTGTATGGGGTGCAGTGGTTTTCTACACTGCAAACCCCGTGTCAGATTTTGCGATAAAACGTGATTAGGATATTGAATCATAAAAAAGAAAATCTGCTTTTAGCTATGAGGACAAATCGACAGGTAACATAAGATTCTGATAAAACGCTAAAAATGTTATTATATTGCTGAGTAGCAAAAAACACATTGTGCATAGAGATTTTAACTGTGTAAATGTACAAAGGATAACATTAACTCAAAAGAAAAAAAAAAATAAAATAAATCTGATTTTCAGCATTTTCCCACAAAGATGAAAAAAAAAAAAAAGACTTCGGTCTGTCCGTATGTCCGTCTGCCTGCTCTGAAACTTCCGTGAATATTTTTAGAATTTCTTCCAATAAATTGTGTTTACTACAGCATGTTCCCTATTGAAAATGGTGTGATTAACACGACTAGTTTGTGAACAGGAATTCTCAAAAGAAGTGCAATGTGTTATGTTTTATAAGAAGTGTTATTTTAATGTATCTTTGAATTGCAGAAAACATAATTTCAATTTACTATTCATAAGTATAAAAACATGTTTACTATACAATATGCTATTGTTAGCGCAAAGGTTTCTGGGGTCATGAAAAATATTCAGATACATTAAGGACTATAATTAGATATTTCTGGAATTGCAGTTTCTGGTTGTTAAGTGTTTACAGCAATTTACATCAGTATTTAAGCGTGATTATGACTTTAATTGGCCTATCTGCTTGTCTGTCTGTCCGCATTCGAATTTCCATTATTACCAATTGAATTACCTAAAATTAATATATGTTATTCAAGTACACAATAGTATGTGTTTTTATTAAAATTGGTTTAAATAGTGTGACTGCTTTGAGTATAGGGACTCATGAAAGGTTTCATGTACATTACGGTCTATGAAAGCTATTTTAAAGTATATTTTATTAGCTTTATATTACACACAGAGTAAAGTTCCATGACGTCATGAAGTGTTATTTAGACAGGAGATGAGTGACAACAGCAAGGAGAAGGGAACGGAGTTTTTGGATGGAACAAAGGAATGATATGTTTAGTTAATTAGAGAAGAATATTTTTATTTGTGTTCTAAATGTTTATCTATGTTTTGTGCGTTTTTTTTAGTAGTGTCTTATTAAATGTTTTCGTCTTTAAGTACGAGGTGTTTTATTTCAAAGCCACGTCTGAATTTATTTAATATTAAGTGATGGTGTCTCCAATCAAGCAGAGACCAGGATCGAATTTTACTGGCGCAGCCTTTTACTAGGATAGAAAACGATAATTAGAAAATGGGGAAGGTAAGAGCTTTTGTGTATATGCCCAAATATTTTTAAGTGTACATTCTAAAAATGTTTTTTTCCCCAACAAAAAATGAAAATAGAACGTCAGTTCTAATATTTTGAATACATTCGAATAAAGTTCACGCCAGTGAATGTCAATTTTAATACAGTGTGAATGTATTAAGTGTATTATATTTTACGCTGGTAAATAACAGCATAAAATGTCACGCCAGTGATTGTTAATTTTAATAAAACGTATATGTATTAATTACATTTATTTACGACAGTGAATAAAGGTTTAATATTTCACGCCAGTGAATATAAATTTTAATACAATGTAATTTTTTTTTTATTTACTTCAAAAAAATATAGAGTTGTTTATCTGTTAAATATCTACAATTGTAGATCTTGATATTTTCCCCCTCAGTTTGATATATATACATATATATATATTTGTTTGTTTGCTCTCCGAAATAAGAGTTAAAAGTATTTTGTGTGATGAAATAAATAAGAGTAAATATCGTATTTTGTTCCTGAAATTGGAAAATCTATTTTTTTTTTTAGAATATTTATATTTTAATGAATGTACCTAATATGAAATATATATGAGAGTTAATTCAATTTAGTTATTAAGTGCTGAAATTACACAAATAGTGTTTTGTTTATTTCATTTAATAACGAGCCATAATAAATTAGTTTGTTTCAAACGAAATAGCTAATGCTGACGAAAATCGTCTGCGTTATTATTATTTTTATTTTTTTTTGTTCCATTTCATTATTTTATAGAAAGAGTAATTTTTTTTTTCTTTCTTTTTTTTTTTCTTTTCTGTGTTTATGCTTATGACACATGGTAATTATACAAAAAGTGTTAAAGATTACATTTTTTTTTCAATTGTTTTTTTTTTTTTTACAAACGTTGAAGTAAGCTTATGATAGAAATGTTTGTTTATTCATTTCATATGAAATAAAAGTGTTGGTTTCAATAAAAAATAAATTGGATAAATAAGAAAAGAATTTTATTTTATATTTCATTGCGTAAGGAAATGTAAATATGCACGACAGTGTGTTTTAAATTATTTCTAATGTGTGAAAATATCATTCAAGTATTTTTAAAGTCAATTTGATTCATAAGTTAAGTAAAGAAATTTATACAGATATCAATTGCTTTAGGTATAAATTATGGGTTTTGTATATGGTATATAATTTTATTTCCATTAATATTTAACAAAGTGTTTTAATCAGCACCACCTTGGGGAATTTTTGCTAAGTTTCTCGTTCAGAAAATTTTAGGTGTATAAGATGGCATATTTGAGTCGCGCAAAGAAAGAGGATTTGAAATTGTTGGCTGTGGAGTTGAATCTTCAAGTCACGAATGAAATTACTGTAAGCGATTTGCGCAAATTAATTACCAAAGACAAAGAATATGACGAAGAATTTACTAAGAATCAGCTCGAGATTATTATCGAAGATAGGAAGCTCCGTGAGAAACAAGATGCTGAAAAGCAATTCCAAGAGCTAGAGATTGAAAAATTACGTGAACAGCAAGAAAAACAAAAACGCGAATATGAATTTGAGTTAGAAAAAATCCATTTGGAAGCTGAAAAGTTTAAAGTAGCACCGATTTCTGAAGCTAAGAGTAGTACGCAAGATTTAACAAAAATCGTTCCAAAATTTGAAATGAGAGATGGAGATATTGTGCTGTTCTTGACTTTGTTTGAGCGTCAAGCCAAGAGAATTAATCTAGATAAAGGTAACTGGGTGTCAGCTCTTTTAGCTCTTATGCCAAAAGAAATCACTCAATTAATAGCTCGTGAATCAGAAGAAAAATTTGACCATTATGATTATATCAAAGGTTTATTATTAAAAAGATTTAAATTAGGCCCTGAACATTTCAGACAAAAATTTGTGAAGCATCAGCGAAACCCTACTCGATCTTGGCGAGACTTTGTTTTCGAAATAACAAGCTACTTTGAGGAATGGCTTGAAGGAGTTGCAGTAAATGATTTTGAAGGATTGAAGAATCTTATGATTACGGATCAGTTAAAAAGACGCGTTCCAGGTGATATCCGAGAACATTTCGTCGATGACTGGGTTAAGTTACCTGTTCCGGGTATTTTAGCTGATAAGTTGGATGAGTACGAAAGTGTACGATTGAATGCTAAGGGATCCTGTTTGGGTGATATGAAACATAGAACAACTAGTAATTACAAACCTGATTTTAAAGACTTTAGCAACAAACAAAAAGACGAACAGCCATCTCGGAAATTTAGGACATCATTTCCTCCAAGAACTGATCAAAATACAAGTTTTAAACCTACTTGTTTTACGTGTGGATCTGTGGGGCATTTATCTAGAGTTTGTCCCAAGAATTCCAAGAAAACCTCAACTCGTAATGCCGTAAGTAATGTGGTTGAAGCCAAAGACGTTAAACCAAAGAAAGCGAACGAAGTTGTAACTGCTAAGGTGTCAATTCCTGTGTCAACCTCTATGCCGATTAAAGATGGAATTGATGATTTGAAATACGTAAATATCAAATGTGGAGAAAAGGTTTTGAAGGCAATAGTGGATACTGGAGCACAAATTTCAGTCTTACGTGCAGATTTGGTCGATACCGACTTTGGAGAAGGGGATGGAACAATCCAAATCATTTCGGCTTTCGGTGAAAAAGAAGTAGCTGCTCTAAAGATTTTTGACCTAAAGATAGATGATGGGAAACACGGCAATGTACCTGTAACTTGTGCAGTGTCGAAGAAATTGTGAATGATATGCTAATTTGTTCAACTGCCTATGAAGTTTTAATGGAGAATGTAGAATTAAATGTATGTATGAATCATGTACTTGCAAAATTAAATGACAGCATTGAAAAAGAAAACCAGGAAGAACATGATGAAAAGAAAAACATCTCAACGTCCCTTCAACTTAATGCTGAGATTACCGATGATGAGAGCAATGGAAATAAAGAAGATTTTATAAAATTACAATTAGATGATGAAGATTTAAGGAAATCCTGGTTTTATGCCAAAAATGGGAAGAATTCATTTAAAATTAGTAATGAAGTTCTTGTCCATTCAGAATGCTTATGTGGAGAAAATGTTGATCAAGTTGTTTTGCCCACATGCAAAAGAAAAGAAGTTCTTAGGATGGCACACGAAATACCATTGGCTGGTCATCTAGGCGAACAGAAAACAAAGCAGAGAATAAAATATTCATTTTATTGGCCAAGTCTCAAAGAAGACGTTACAAAATTTTGCGAAAGTTGCAAAACCTGCCAATTACGCAGAACAGTTTCCTATAGGGATCGTATACCGATACAACCCATTGTTAGGCCAGAAATTCCGTTTGAAGTCTGGAGTTTGGACTGTATTGGACCTTTAGAACCCCTGTCTCGAAGAGGACATAAATATGTGATTTGTGCAGTTGATTTATGTACTAGATGGGCTGAAGCTATTCCCGTGACTAACATCAATGCTAAAACAACTTGCAATAATCTCATGAGAATATTTACACAGACAGGGTTCCCCAAAGTAATATGTACAGACCAAGGTACTAATTTTACTGCTAAATTAAGTGAAGCGTTTGTGGAACTTCTTGGAGTTTCTCCGAGGTTTGCAACGCCAGGTCATCCAGAAAGTATGGGTGCAGTGGAACGTTGGAATCGAACATTGAAAGATATGTTAAATAAAAATATACAGGAATATGGATCTAACTGGGATTTGCATCTTCCATATCTACTTTTTGCTTACAGAGAAGTTCCTCATAGTACGACAGTTGTTTCTCCGTTTCAGTTAGTTTATGGGCGTTTGCCTCCTGGACCATTGTCACTATTGAAAGACGTATGGACTGGTGAGAGGAAAATTCCCACTTCAGCTTCCGCATCAGTTGAAAAATATGTATCAGAACTAGTTGAGAAACTAAGAAAAGCACATGAAATTGCATCAGAATATGCTCAGGATTCTCAAGAAAGATATACTTCGCGGTGTAATTTGAGAGCAGGAGATAAACAGTTTAATGTTGGTGATAAAGTACTAATACTAGTTCCTTCATCTTCGCATAAATTACTTAAAACTTGGATTGGCCCAGCTACTGTTGTTGAAATCACTAGACCACATTCAGCCTTAGTTGAATTAGAGAATGGGTCCAGAAGAGAACTGCATTTTAATAAGCTCAGACCATACGTTGCTCGAATTGACCATGTTGGCCTAATATTTGATGAAGATAAAGATTTTGGTGATATTCATTATGCACCATTCGGAAATGGATGCCTAACCCCTAAAGAGATAGCGGACCATATTGATAGTTTAGATTTAAATTTTGAAAAGAAAAATGGTTTGAAAAATGTGATATGCAAATATAATAATGTTTTCAGCACTAAACCCGGAATCGCTAAAGTAGAAGGACACAGTGTCCGCGTTACTAGAGATTGCTGTCCTAAAAGACTACGTCCATATAGAATACCGATAGTTATGCAAAAGGAAGTGGATTGACAGATTCAAGAATTGCTTACACTTGGACTAATAGAACATAGTAACAGCTTATGGGCTCATCCTGTCGTTTGTGTTGCCAAAACGGATGGAACTGTTAGGTTATGTGTTGATTTTCGTTTATTGAACAGCTATACCATCCCAGATGCATACCCCATAAAGATTGCCAATGATCTTATTTACTTGATTGGTAATTCGCAGTTTATTTCTGTTCTAGATCTCACGAAAGGGTACTAGCAAATACCTATAAAAGAAGACAGCAAACATTATACTGCTTTTACTACCCACTCAGGGCATTTCCAATGGAATGTCATGCCATTTGGTATGAAGAACGCTGGTAGTACATTTCAAAAATCTATAGACAAAGTTTTAGAGTGTCATAAAGATTATTGTCGTTCCTATATCGACGATGTTGCAGTATTCTCTACCACTTGGAGTGAACATATAACACATTTGAAAGCAGTTCTCAAAACATTCCAAGAAGTTGGTCTTAAAGTTAATTTAAAGAAATGCGATTTCGGAAAGAATGAAGTGAAATTTTTAGGCCATATTATTGGATCAGGAAGACATACACCCGATCCCGAAAAAACTGAAGGTAAAAGAAAAATTTGCAGGCCTATCACCAAAAGAGAACTTCGTAGTGTAATTGGTTTGGCTAATTATTACCAGGAATACATTCCAAATTTTGCTTTAGAAATTCTTCCCTTGACTGAATTAACAAAGAAAAGCGTACCTAATGAAATTCCCTGGTCTGATGCCCAAGAAACAGCTTTTCAAAAATTGAAACACCATTTAATGAATATGCCATATCTATATACGCCTAATATAGCAAAGCCATTCAAATTATACACTGATGCTTCGAGCAAAGCTATAGGAGCATGTTTATCTCAGTCGGACGATTCTGGCAAAGAACATCCGATTGCTTTCTTTAGTAAAAAACTTTCTCCGTGCCAAGTCAGATGGTCAACGATCGAACGAGAGTTTTACAGTGTGCTGACTGCTCTACGAAAGTTTGATACTTGGCTCTTCGGTGCAGAAGTCGAAGTAATTTCCGATCACAATCCTCTGACTTTTCTGACCCAAACAATGCCACACGGTGCAAAGTTAGCACGTTGGGCTTTAGCTTTGCAAAGATATAATCTAAAAATTACGTATAGGAAGGGGAAAAATCATGGCAATGCCGATTCTTTATCTAGACTTCCTTAAAATATTTTAATAGTATTTCAGTTGTATCTAATTATTCAAATTTAATTTACCTCGTGATATACTATATAATTCATGTGCATATTATAAGAGTTGTTTGTAAGATATTTAATGTTAGATCTATTATTTGTGTATATTGCTGTTGTTGTTTATTGCTGAATATACTATGCATTTAATTTTTTTTCTTTGGGCATATGCAGAAGCTCTTCCTAAAGATTTTATGATATATGCATTTTGTTTTATAAACTCTTGATATAAACTTTTAGGATTTACATACATGAACATTTTCTTAGAAACTCTTAGTATTATCTGTTGGTGTTCTTTCTATATGAAAAAGTTATATTAAAAAATATTCAGCATTATCATGAATGTGAACATTTGTGTAGAAACTCTCTATATCATGAAACAGTATCTAAGTTTGGTAGCATCATAGTCACTCTTGTGACGTATGAGCTCAAAAAGGAGGGACGAGTAAAGTTCCATGACGTCATGAAGTGCTATTTAGACAGGAGATGAGTGGCAACAGCAAGGAGAAGGGAACGGAGTTTTTGGATGGAACGAGGGAATGACATGTTTAGTTAATTAGAGAAGAATATTTTTATTTGTGTTCTAAATGTTTATCTATGTTTTGTGCGTTTTTTTTAGTAGTGTCTTATTAAATGTTTTCGTCTTTAAGTACGAGGTGTTTTATTTCAAAGCCACGTCTGAATTTATTTAATATTAAGTGATGGTGTCTCCAATCAAGCAGAGACCAGGATCGAATTTTACACACAGCATAACAATATTGATATATATTAATAACATACACAATTTTTTTTTCTGTAAAATCAGGTATGATTAACGTAACTGTTTAGTTTATAGGGCCCCAAAAATTTTTCTGATACATTATGGAATAGAAGAGAAGACTACTTAAAGTAATTTTTCAGTGTTTTGAGAATTTACTTAGCTGTGTTAAGATTTTTTTTTCTGCTGTAAATTTTTAGTACATTGTAGGAGGCATATTTAAATTTTAGTCAATATACAGGACTATACAAAAGTAATCAATTTGAAGCTTTCTTCTTTAAATTAATGTCTTCGTTAATTTGTCCCACAAATTGGTATAATTAGCATTACTGATTTAGGTACCAGGACTTCCAAAATAATTCAAATAAATTACAATGTATTAAATGTATTTGTTTTAAAAGATAAAACGTAACGAATTTACCATATCGTTTATGTATTTCAAAAGTGACACCTCTAAAAAAAAATGCATTTTTTCAGTTTTATTATGATTGAATCGCAAACAAACTTCCTGATAGCTTATTAAAAAGGCATTAAAATAACTTTTAGAACAAAATTAAAGCAGTTTTATAATTTTTTATATGAGGTTATACAACTCTAGTGTCTATAAATCTGTAAATAATTATATGTAATGTCATTTATTTTGAAATAAATAGGTTGTGTTTCGCTCAAGACTTAAAATTTTTGTTTTATTTCTCTATATCCTTTAAATAAAAATATATTTGTTTTCAATCTTTAAATTTTCTTTTTTCGTTTTTCAGAATTATTATTATAATTTAGTTTTTGAAAAATGCTAATTTAGAAAAAGCACATGTGCGATATAGTATTAAAATGAATAAAATTCTGTTTATTAAGAAATTATGGTATAATTAACACGTTTGATTAAATTACCGGGATGCTTAAAAATATTCAGATACATTTTAGTGTATAAGTGAAAATTGTTGAAGTGCCATTTCTGTGCAAATTTGCGTTTGTAATACTCGACACCAAAAATGCAACTGGTAAGTACACTTTAAAAGTGAATGATATCTATCTCAATCGCATGATTTTTCTTTCTTTTTTAACATTTATTTTTGTTTGTCTTTGAAAACGTCAATCTTGAAATAATTTATTTTCTGCATCATTTTAAAAATAAATAAAAATAGCAACGCTGAAAAAGTAATTTGCAATTGAAGGCAAATTTTAGCAACTACTAACTGCAAATTTCTCTTTAAGATTATAGCTAATCCTGCGGGAAGCCAAGGCCCATGTTATTCTATGGGGATTTTTTTCCACATTTACTCATTATCTAATGTATTTTTAAAATTTTGTTTTCACATTCAGAAAATTCCCAATCGTTAATTTAGTACTGTTTTTCGAAAAAATGATTTTTTTTTTTATTAAATTTTAAAATTTCAATTTTGAGTTCAAAAACGCGAATTTTCCCTTGCGCTTGCGCAGATGCTTCCATGGTTTTATGAAATGTGGTCGAATAATGGTTTAGGGATTTAGAAAATGACCACTTATTCATTCTAGGTGAAGGCGATATATTTTTTTTTTACTCAGTGTGAAAACGGAATAAAAAAAATGCATTATAGATAATGAGTAATTATGGAATCAAACTTTTCCGTAGAAATAACATAGACCACCGCTGTCAGCAAGATTAGATATTGTACACTCTTAATGAATAATGTTAAATATACGTAAAAATATAACTTAAAATATATATGATTTGTAATGAAAACTGCTGGTTATCAACTCGTCATTGATAAAATCATAACACTGTAAAATGTCTGCGAACGTTACTCTTATATATCGGAATTATTCCTGGTTTTTATAATTTAAAAGGAGGTTCCTGTTAACAGCAGATCTTCCTCTATGAACTGTTCATGATTTCAGGAGATTAATAATATTTTTAATGACATATATGATAGTTACTGGCATATTTAAGAAACATTACTTGTAAATACTGTCGAACTAATTGCCCAAATTTTCTAAGATCATTCCGGATTTTTTCTTTTCTTTTCTTTCTTTCTCTCTTTTTTTTCTTTACAGTGAAGGTTTCACTGATATTGGTATTGAATACAACTTTCAGTGCGACTTTTCTAAAAGCCTTGCAATTGTAAAGTACCAGGCTTTTAGAATAATTGTGTAACTATACAAAACATTATACAGTAAAAACTGTATAGTATTTCCTAACAAGCTAAGTACATTTTTGTAAAAAATAATACATGTAAGATATAAATTACTACAGAAGGACGAAAAAAAAAGAAAAAAAAATGAAATGCGATAATTTACATCCAGAAGCACTTTTAAAAAAGCAAAAGAAAAAAAATAAAGTCAGAAATTTTGTATAGTCATTAAAATATTCAAAATGTATACTTGACATTTAATGATGACAGTTTCTTCAAATGCTAATGAAAATTTGTAATTCTAAATCGGAAATTTTAGAATTAATTCTCAATTAATTTTTTGTTTCAACCTTTAAGCTGGAGCGCACATGTGGGAGATTTCTTAGCGAAATGTTTCTTGATTTTTTAAACTGATGTTGCTTAACTAAACTATACTTATTAATATTTAACTAATTGCAACATAATTTTAATACACTATACTCATAAAAAATTATATTTTGCCATACCGTAGCTAGCATATCCGCACGACATTTCATAAATACTAATAGAGAAGGAGTGCCGTTGGGTTTATTGGATATATATTTTTGAGTAAAATTTTATAATGCTTCAAAGTATTTAAAAAAAAATGTTGATTAAATATTTAATTTTTTTAGCGTTTAAAAACAGCTATTTTAATGTCTCTCTCTGTCTCTCTTTTTACTTTCTTCTATATTCATTAAAAGAAAGATTGGACTCGCAAAAATTTTCGAATTCTAGTTTCCGATAGATTTACACGTTTTGGGAGATCCAGAACACGATTTAATTATTTTTAGAAAATGTCTGTCTGTCTATCCGTCTGTGTATATGAAAAAATTTTTATGGCGACTGTATCGCCTGAATTACTGCACAGAATTGCATATAAATTTTTATGCAGATGCACCTTGACCTAAGTTAGCGCCTACCAATTTTTGGTGTCAAACGCTCAACAGGTGCGCTGCTATACAGAGATTTACTCAATTTGACGTAAGACTATATCTGAGGAACTACTGCACAGGATTGCTTATAAATTTATATGTGGGTGCTCCATGGCATAAGTTAGTGCTCACCAACTTTTGGTGTCAATTTCTCAGCAAGTGGTGCTGATGTACAGAGATTTGCGCAGTTTAATGGAAGAATATGTCTTAGTTTCTATTGCATTTATTCAAACGAAACTAATTATGTGTGAAGGCCATTATGACACAATTTGCTGACTCAGTTTGAACGCATATCGAATAATAGGTGGCGCTTCTATGCTGCAAATTTTCACGAGAACAGAAAGGCTATATCTCAATTTCTATGGCATATTATAACAGCACGGAACTTGATGTATGAGATTATTATTATGGAAATGCATTTTTAAGATGTTATTTATACAGAATAAAACTGCCTTTTTTGGGATATTTAATGTTAGTTTTCTCTAAGATAAAAATCGTCTGAATTCATCATGGCAAATAATAACAGATAGTTTTAATAAATTATTTGTACTGAGTGAATTTACATAGGAAAACATAGAAAAAATTTTATTGGTGGCCATAGCATACTAGATTCAACGTCGATTTTATCCATTAATATTTTATAATTTTTTTTCTCAATACAATTATGCAAATTGTTAAAAGCAATTAGTTTGCAATAATGCAAATTGTTAAAAGCAATTAGTTTGCAATAATGCAAATTGTTACAGCTAATATAAAATTCAGGCAAGTTTATTATTTTTGTTTCAGTTCAAAGCATAGCGCTTTAAAATCCACCTCAAGACGAGAAATGTTCTTCTTTGGTATTTCCCACCACCCACACGTTTTATATGCAGGCGGCATAAGGGAAGGTTCTTTCCTATTTTATTCTTGTCCACCTGTATTTGGTGTGATGGTTTCCTCTACCCTCTCAAATTTGGAGGTAAAACGTGATTAGGTTGTGATGTTAAAAAGAAAAAGAAAAAAAGAAAAAAAGAAACGCGGTGACTCATGCATTTAGCAAATTGACAAGCGAAATAGAATACCAGGTTATTTCCGGAGCGCAACATGTGTATCTATAGATTTTTTTTTCTTCAATTGCAATGCATTTCAAAAATGAATTTGGGAATTTTTTTTAAACAAGTATGATAGCTCTAGTTTTAGATTAATAATAATAATAAAAAAAAAAATTACGAATGTTTATATTACTGTGCTTCTCATATTAAATTAAATGAACCGTTTTGATCAGATTCCTCAAAGATAGGAAGGGGATAACAGGGAAGAAAAAGAAATATACAATTGTAGATTTAGGTGAAAGTCTCTCGTAAACACACACACACACACACACACACACACACATATATATATATATATATATATATATATACACTACTGGCCATTAAAATTGCTACACCAAGAAGGAATAATAATAACGTAATGAAATTTGTTGGACACATACATTATAGTAAGAAGAACAATTGATTAAAATTTCAGGAAATTTGGAGTAATATGTACTGAGAAAAGAGTACATAAAGCAGCGACCTCTGTGAGCAATAACAGCACATATCTGCCTAGGCATTGAATCGAACAGCGATTGGATGACATGTACGGATAGAGCACTTCATGAAGTTTTAACACGATGCCACAATTCATCGATCGAAGTTACTGGTGATTGGTGGGGGGCCAGTCGCTTTTCAATCGCTGTTTGATTCAATGTCTAGGCAGATAAGTGCTGTTATTGCTCACAGAGGTCGCTACTTTATGTACTGTTTTCTCAGTACATATTACTCCAAATTTCCTGAAATTTTAATCAATTGTTCTTTCTACTATAATGCATGTGTCCAACAAATTTCATTCCGTTATTATTATTCCTTCTTGGTGTAGCAATTTTAATGGCCAGTAGTATATATATATATTAAATTGTTGATTTATTTTAGTATTTGCAGTCAAAAATACTAAAAATATTTATTTTTTTAGTGCAAATTGTTTAGTTAGATCTTTTCGTGAATTATTTTGTTGGTTTTTTTTTAAATTAAAATATAAAAGCGGGTAAAAATAATAATTCTTAATTGATTATAGTAATTAGTGAGGATTGATTTAGGAATATAAATCATTTTAGAAAATATTTATAGCTTACTCTTCACTCAATGCAAATAGAATGATTATATAAAATTTATCTAACGAAAAGTTTTGCATTTGAGGAATATTAAAGTGAATTTTTTCCATCCAATTTAACTGGCATTGAATTTACTTATTAAATAATATATTGTGTTGCTTTAAGTCACACATAACTACACATTTTCTCAGAAGGAAATGTTTTTAAAATAATACAAATAAAATTGGCTTAATATTTTTTACTTGACTGAATACTTTTAAGAATGTTGGCTTAATATTGTTTTAATTATGAGTGAAGTATGACAAATATTTTCTACTCAAATTACGTATTTATTTTTATTTTAGTACAATTGCAGTACTTAAAAATACTAACTTATAAACGTGATAAATTAAAACGTTTTATAATAAATTGAAATGTTTGAAATTAATGAACGCACTTGTGAAGGTCATTATAATTTCGAAATCCAGCAGATGGTTTTCAACATCTACACACATTTATATGGGAATATTGACATTATACTTGAGTTTATTACCACAGCAGAGGTAGCATAATATCCGAGATTGTAATGAAATGCTCGCCCTCTGGTGGGCTAAGGTGAAATTAGAATTAACATGCTTTAATTCGGCTTTCATCAAGCTGCCATTGGTTGCCGGTGTTTAGTTTCACATATATTTATTGAATAAAAATGAATAAATCCGGTAAAAAAGATAACACATACTGTTGTGTGCTACAGTGTAACTCCAAAGGATCAAGAAATCCAGAATTAAGCTTCCATTTATTTCCAAATGACAAATTTAAAATTTCAGTTGCTTACGCTAATGAAAGTAAAGAATTAATCAGATGATTTAAAACTAATATTTGTTCAGCTTCAGTTAAAATTCTACTTCCGATCGAACTGAAATATTTTTTTTCCAAAAGCAATCAATTTTCGATGATGTAGTGGCGAGAAATTATACTACGAATATTAAGTAGAATAACAAAAAGAACAATAATAAATACATGTGGCTATTATATTTACTAAAACAAAAGCTGAAAAAGCGCCATCTATCGATCATTACAAACGCGGATTGCTTTATATATTTTACATGCATTATCTAAAAGTCTGGGCACGGCATTCTTAAATAGCTTACATTAAAATGTAATCACTTTAATGTCTTAACCATAGTTTCAAATAGAGGGTTAGACATATGTTTCATAAGTATTGCATAAGTGTAGTATATAATTTTCCTGTACATAGCACGAGATTCATTGCGTGGAAGACACTTTAATTTGGTCAATAATATTTATGGGCTAATGTTATTTTTATATAATAAAAATATTGTTAACAGCGCATCAATAAAATATTAATTAAGTGATAAAAGGTGTTTTTTAATAAAAAAATTAAATAGCTCTTCATATAAGTCGTTAGTAATAATTAATAATCATATTCCTCCATATCATCATAAAAAATCACACAAAATATTCATATTTACTATATCATCATAAAAAATCACACAAAATATTCATATTTACTATATCAATATGTGTTTTACAAAATGAAATCTTCAAGGGATATTTTAAGTAAAACAATTTCCCGTTTGTGTTAGTATAATCTATACTCTTGCTAAAAGTTTAGCAAGATTTGCAAATGATCATTTTTATTTTCAATTTAAAAGCGTATCTCTAGATGAAATGTTTTCAAACAATGGGTATTCAGAGAACTGGGCCTTCCTCATGTTTTTCAGTTAAGATTGGTTTAAGACAATATTTAGGGTGTCGGTAACAAATTGAGCAAAATCAATAATGTTCATTAATGTATCGTTAAATGAACGAAATGATCTGTAACTTTAGGCTATGTTAACACTCAGTAAAATTTGTGGATGAATTTGTGTGAATTTGTATTGTTGTTTTGAAACAATATACTGCAGTAGAAATACAAATATATTAAATATCTCATGAAATATGAGCATTTTTATGAAAAACGTTTTCACTGCGCATGTACGAAAGATAAAAAAAAAAAATAATTACATAGGTTGAAAGCTAAATATATTGGGCAACTTTTGTCAAAAGTGCATTTGAATAGAGTAAAAATTAAGCAAATTATCCGAAAAAGAACAAACTAGATTTTAGATATTTTCCGAGAGTTGAAACTTCATACGGGGTTTTTCACATACCGAATAATTAATTTGATGATCCAATTATTTCAACCACGCTCCAAAAGTACTTTTTTGTGAAAAACCCCTTATAAGCTTGCAACTCTAATTTTTTTTTTTTTTTCATTTATTAAGATTTGTGAGATGATAACGGGTTTTTCACAAAACAGAACTTTTGCTAAGTGGTTAAAATAATTGGATTTTTAAATTAATTACGCGTCATGGGAAAAACCCCTTATGAAATTCCAACTCTTGGAATATACCTAAAATCTAGCTCGTTCTTTTTCGAATAATTTGTTTAATTTTTACTCTATTCAAATGCACCTTTGACAAAAGTTGCCCAATATATCTAGCTTTCAACCTATGTAATATTTTTTTTTTCTATATTTTGCACATGCGCAGCGAAAACGTTTTTCATAAAAATGTTTATATTTCATGTGATATTTAAGATATTTGTATTCCAATTGCAGTATATTGTTTTAAAATTTTTTTTTCAACAATTCTGAAAAATGGAATAATTTTCATTAAAAACTCTGTATATTATAACTAAAAAACATGTTGATTTTTTTTTTTTTGAGTTTTAAATCTCAAAAACATTTTTGTTGAGTTTTATATCTCCGTTATTTAATATACTATCGTCACACAAATTCATTCACCAATTGAATGGGTCTACATTAACATATTTTAAAGTTGCAGTTCACTTAACGATACAGAGTGATCACAAACATTATTGATTTTGCTAAATTTGTTACTGAACCCCTAAATATTGTCTTAAACCAATCTTCACTGAAAAACATGAGGAAGACCCAGTTTTTTTTAATATCCAATGTTTGAAAACATTTCATGGAAAGATACGTTTTTAAATTGAAAAAACAAAACTGATCATTTGCAAATCTTGCTAAACTTTTGAGCAGGAGTGTATATCTGCACTAGTTTTAGATATAGATATACAAACATATATCTATATCTACTACATATATATGGTGTACATATACCTGTACACCATATATACTATATATGTATGGTGTTTATATATTGCTACTTAATGCTAATTGCTTCTATTAAAGAAAATTCCTTACAATCAAACCAAACATAATGGAAATTTTTATGTGTAAAATAAAATATTTAACGATGGTATTCACAATTAATTTTCACTCCACGTCGAACACAAAGAACCTGGCAAGCGTTTAAGGTTGTTCTGCAATTTTCCACTAAGATTTAGCACTGTGTTTATGATATCTAACGACGGAGATATACTGCTATATTTGTGATTTTTAGCTTTTTACAGGTTATGTCAAATCGTTGCTAAAAGCAGAAGAAGCGTGCTAAATTTCTCTGAAAAGTTGAACAACATCCATAGACACTTCTCAGTTTTTCAGTTTAACCTGGTGTTGAATTTAGTGATGAATACGGTAGTTAGTATAATTGTGATATAATTCATTTTTAGTTCCCCATCATACTATAGGTATGGGGAACTTAGGTAATCGTGAAAATTTTCGACCTCGGTTTTTTGACTTTTCTACACGTTTTCAGGTGTGAGGAATCCGAAAATGACAAAATTTCTATGGTGTCTGTCTGTAGGGTGTCTGTTAGTGTGTTAGTGTGTTAGTGGGTTAGTGTGTTAGTCTGTTAGTGGGTCAGTCCGTTAGTTTGTTAGTCTGTGTACACGATATCTCAAGAACAAATTGTCGCAGAGAGGTCAGATCAGTTTTAAAATATTACTTTCGACACTGGCAAGAACCCTATTGATTTGCAACATTCGAATTTAAAAACTTCGTAAGTTATTAGAAATTTACGATTTTCTTAACATCCCAAGTTAAAATTCTTGCTGGTATTTGTTTGCTAGTCTAGCATTAAATGCTGTATCCCAGCATGTAAAATAGCATAAAATACCAAAAATATTTGCTGGTTCCACCAAAATTACCAGCAAGTCATGGTGTGTATTGGCACAGTTTATTGCTTGTCCAGCATGCATAATCCAGCTTCTGTTGCTTGAATAGTATGTTGCTGGTCCAGCAGTAATTATGACTACTATTTGCTTGAAATTTCTGCTATACTAGCAGTAATTCACAACCAACAGATGCTTTTTTGTTGCTATTTTCTCACTTCTCACTGGCATCTAGCATGCCATGCTATTTCTACTTAAGCTGCCGACATAACATATTACGCTGGCAAGCATAGAAAAGCACATAATAGCTTGTTAAGGTACATACCTCTCCAGGCTTTGGAAAAGCTTAAACAACAAATAAGCATAAAATGCTTGTATATAGCTTGTCGTGCTATTGTTGTGTAAGCTAGCTAATATAGCATTTTATGCTGGCTAGCATTATAAAGCATATAACAGCATGAAAATCTAGCAGACAAAGCAAAACATAGCAATAACTAGCCTATTTTCTTTGCTGGTACTAGCATGGATTTTAACTTGGGATGGGAGAATAGGACAAAAATTCACTTAAACGTGCATTAAATGGAAACTTTTACTGTAAAAGTGTCAGACCAGTTTTAAAATATCAATTTGGATGCCGGAATGAACATCAGTAACTATAAATATGCTACTTTGAAAATTTCGTAAGTTATTGGAAATTTACGAATTTCTTAACATGTCAGAATAGAGCAAAATTTCACATAAACGTCAATCTTGAGGGATATTTTCATCGTAAAGATGTCAAACCACTTTCGAAATATTATTTAGGATACTGGCATGAATATCATAGACTATGATTTTTCCAATTTAAAAAAATTCGTATGTTATTTGGAATTTACGATTTACTTAACATGTCAGAATAAGGCAAAATTGAGCATAAATTTCCATTTTGAGGATCCTAAATACATTAGACAACTTCAAAATTAAGTTTATGATATTTGTTTGAACATGATTGAATACAAATATTCTACTAGGAAATTTTCGTAAATTATTCGTAATTTACGATTTTATCAACATAGCGAAATTGTAAATATTTCATATAAATATGAATTTTGAGGTTTATTGCATTGGAAATAGTAGCATGAAAACTAAACAACAGAAATGACCCTGATAAAATAAATTAATAAATTAGAATAATATAATTATATCGAAGTGAACGGTGGATAGCCTATTAGGCGTGGATTTCATTCTGTCACTGTATCAAGCTTTGGTCAAATTCATTTCTTTTAACATGATTATAATATGTCTCGCACTAGAAATTTCTGAGAACATAAATATGATGGGGAACTGAGCAGAGTCCACCTATGCCAACTAGTTTATAATTGTGATATTAATCATTCTTTATAATTGTGACATTAATCATTCTTGTATATGTATGTATAAGGGTCACCCAAGTGAAAGTGGAACTGCCGTAATTGATCCATAGTTTTAACCCGCCAGTACACTGGTGGGGTAAAGACACGTTTTTCTTTCAATATTTGAATGGTTACACTATAACACCCACAAAATAAAATCACACAATAAAAATAGGAAGTACAAAATTTTTCGTTTATTATATATATATATATATATATATATTTTTTTTTTTTTTTCCACAGAATATGTAAAATGTTTCTCTTACATTGCATTTTAATAAATAAAAGGAGTCTCACAGACCCAACCCGTATACTGACGGGTTAAGATAAAGAAAACTAGCATGACTCTCTTGAAGGCTCTGACTAGAAGGAAAGAATACCATTTTTTCAGATTACGGCAGATGCTTCTGTGATAGCGTAGCAGCAAGTTCATAGATATCGTTCGTATCATGGATTACACCAAACGTTGTCAACGAGCAGTCATTCAATTTTTAACTTCGGAAAATGTGAGGGTTGGAGAAATTTATCGTCGCATGCAAAATGTATATGGCCCAATGTGTATGTTACGCAGATCAATATTCCAATGGCGTAACGAATTTTGTAAATTATTAAGCAGTGTGGACAACAGGTCACGACCAGGTCAAACAGATGTGGTTATTACTCAGGAAGCAATTTCAGCTGTGGACAGTCTCTTGAGAAATAAACTGATCTGCGTGATATGTATTCTGTGCCATACCAATTTTGCATGCGACGATAAATTTCTCAAGAATTCATATTTTCCGCTGAAAATGGTACGACTGCATGTTGACAACGTTTGAAGACATCCATTATACGAACGATACCATTGACCTTGGTACTATGCTATTAGAGATTGCCATAGATCTACCAGTCATCAGATTACTATGTGTAGTAATCTGACGACATGGAATGCGTTTATAGCATTCAGAGCTATCAATAGGGGCAGGCATAATCTTCTGTATATTAAAATGATGGAACAATTACAACACAGCCACTTTCATTTGGGCGACCTTTGAATACACTGACGTTTGTGAAAATTGCAATACTGTGAAGGAATTGCCAGAAACTACTGAAATTTTATGCACAAACGACCTGTACTGGAACAAATAAATCTAAGTAAAATAAATAAATAAATATTTGAAATCAATATTTCGTGAAGCAACAACGCGCTGCAATAAATGCTGATATAAATATTTTGTATATAGAGTGGCAAACAGATTATGTATGTCTGCCTGGAAAAGAGCATTACATATTGTTTGTATGCATACCTAAAGTTCATCTGTAGAAGCTGTAGGACGAGGATCATGAGCGAGAAACCGACCAACGAAATCTCACACCTGTTCAATAGACAATATATCCGGTGAATATGCAGACCAAGAAAAAAGCTGTACGTTTTTTGCAGAAAAGAAGTCTTGAACATTCCTTGCAACATATTGATGATAATTATCTTGTTGAAAAATATCTCCAGGAATGCTTTGAACGAAATGGACGACATCGGGCTCCAGAAATTCATTGTTGCACCTGTTGTTGTTAAGATTACCCACAATTTGTAGCAACTGAGATCGTTCATGATACGCACTCTCACCCCAGATCATGACACGAGATTTTCGTCCACTATAATGTCCGATAATGTAGCCCAGAAGGTAGCATTCAATGGCATAGTGTCTAATTCGGATATGGCCACCATAGTATTACAAATTAAAGTAGGATTCGTGAAAAAATAAACCCTTGTTGTTAATCTGCACACAAGTCTCTATGACGCAAGTAATCTGCACGAAGGACTCTCCAGAAAGTTCGAGAATGCTTCTACTGGTGCAAGGCAAGGAGGACGTGGTGTAAATCTTTTGTTGATTGTACGGTACGTAAAGGCCAGAAGAAACGAAGCCGAGGATGATTGTACTGATATAATGTGGGAGTACCATTTAAACGGATCGCACTCTACATCTTCTGTTCCTTGCCACCGACTTCAAAAAGCAATAAGCACATACTAGTTATGTTTGAATTTTTCACCAAATGGCCTGAGAACTATCCCATTTCCGATCAAGAGGCACTCACTATTGCAGAGGTTCTAGTGCAGCATTGGGTGTCAAGGTATGGCACACCCCTCCAGCTTCATACCGATCAAGGTACGAACTTCACCTCTGGGGTATTCAAAGGACTGTGTCAGCTACTCGGCATAGAAAAAACTCAGACAACGCCCCTATATTCCCAGTCGGACGGTATGGTTGAGAGGTTTAACCGCACCATCCTGAATAACCTTTCTCTTCTAGTATCAAGGAATCAGCAAGATTGGGACTTGAAGTTATCGTTGTTCCAGATGGCATATCGAAGTGCTGTCCATGAAACTACTGGCTATACTCCAGCACAGATGCTTTTTGGACGTGAACTTTGTCTTCCAGGTGATCGCCTGTTTGTTTCGCCACCAAATGAACCTTCATCCGCCTTCATCACCAGAGGATTACATCCAAGATCTCCAGGTCCGATTTGAAGACGTACACAAGTGTGCTCAGGAGCGGATTCATAAAGCAATGAGGAGAAAGAAAATGAGTTATAACCTGAAGACTACACATCACGAATTCAAGGAAGAAGACAAAGTTTGGCTGTAAAACCCTGTTCGACGTAAAGGACGCTCACTCAAGGTACAGTCTATCTAGTACTTTCCCTATACAATCCTAAAAAGACTGAATGACGTCGTTAGAATTACTAAAACATTTTTAATAAATCCGAAGGCAGTATTATGACAGGTTAGCCATATACCACATCTAAAGGCATTTCTAATTGGTATAGGTGTAATGTAAATATTTGCATATAAATATTTGCACTTATTTTAAATCTTGTAAATAATTCAGTTGCTTAATTTTACAATCTGTATTGTTATTTTATTGTTATATGCAATTTAGTTTTCATATTCTAGATTGCATAGTTTTTCACTGACAAAGTGTTGGACTATTCGGGACGTGCAGTCCCTGGTAGGGGGCAATGATATGAATTTGTAAATTGCAGTCGTTATTTTTATTTAATTTCATTCAATGAGATTTAGTAATTCTATAAAATGTTAATTTTCTGCATTTTTAGCTTGTTTTGTCTTTACAATAGTGTATTCTCCTTTAAAAAAATCCCGTTAAAAAGCTTCATCAGGGAAGTTAAGGGACTTGGCGACAAATTTGACGACTTTATCGCTCCTTGGTGACTTTTTTTGTGACCTTGTCGAGAAAATCCTTATCGATATTTCGAATGTCTAAGCTCGAACTCGATTATTTCAGAATTACTAGGAAATTTTTGGTTTATAGAAGGCTATATAAGCAATTCCGCTCCAACCATGGTAAGTCAGTTTCACGCCAGAAGGCTTGTTGTAACGAACCCCCTGAGTAGTTCTCTTGATATTCCTTGATTACAACCTGTTGATGTGTGTTAATGCTACAGGACATTTTATGCTGTGAATTTTATGTTGTCAGCTGTTATTTAAGCTGTGTTTTCTGGTGACACTGAAGTTGGTACTCGGTTTACAGACCTGTAATTTTCCGAAAAATTCGGTAAATAAACTTTTAAAGCTCTGCAAGATTCGTCTTTCATTCACAGACGATTCACGAACCCCAAGTACGCAACATAATTAGTAGGATTTATGAAACTTAATAAATGCTTGGCGATTTAAAACTCTTAATATTAATGAATTAAAAAGCTTTTCCCCCCCACCCCCCCACCCCCCCCCCCCCCCCCCCCAAAAAAAAAAAAAAAAAAAAAGATCATAATTGTTATTCCTAATTCAATGTTATATAATTTACACACAATAGGGTATTCCAAACCATGTATTTTTTAAAAACTTACTGATATTTATTCTGACAATATCATAAGTTTATCACCAGTAACAAAAAGAAAAAGAAAAAGTTGAAATATTATTTGCGGAAAAGAATTTTCCTTTTTTTTATTCAGTGAAAAATCTCACTGTAGAAAAATGACTTCCATGATTTAGTTTGAATTCGTATACCCTTCCCCACCACCAAAGTCCCTAGAGAATTTTAGTTTAGTAGGGCTAAAGAGAGAAATATTTTAGAAGAAAAGACGTGGACTTTTAGAAATGTTTTTTATTTACGATGGCACAGTTCTTGTATTTGGTAAATTTAAAACAGAATTTCAGAATTACTCTACTCTTCTCCTTTTATAAGATGTTGCATTTATTTGCAAAAAAAGAAAAACTTTATAACTATACTCCTGAAAAACATAAAAAAAAAAAGAAAAAGTTTAAAAAACTTAATGTTACATTATCGTAGATATATTTGAAATAAAGTATTTACTCGGATAATGCAAGGATAAGTTATATAATATATAATTCAATAAGATAATCTATAGCAAATATTTTATTTAGTTTCATTTAAGAAAGTTGAAAAATGAGTTTGAAAAAAAAAAAGTGTTCCGTAATCATATAAAGGTTAAACTAATAAATCTTCTAAATCAAACAATATATTTTTTATTTAACTTTTACTCAGTTTGTTTAGTTTTTGAAATTTTTGTTACACTTAAAAAGTATATTTTATTACAAGAATAAAGACTAATTTGGTAACATATTTTATTTAAGTACCGAGTCATTAAATTTCGTCAATGCTTATTAATACTAAAATTTTTATTATTATAATTATTCTAGACTTAATGCCATATTAAAATATAAAATACTCAAGGATTTCCATAAATCACTTCCAAACATGTATAGTTCTGTATTACTTATACTTGCATATGCCGTTTGATCCAAAAGCCGCAGAAAATTATAAAATATCTTATTCAGGAAGGATTAAACGTAACACCATGTGATTTTCATTAAATGCGCAGAAAAGCATTCGATATTTTTATAAGAAAAAACATATTAGTAAATTTTTCATCAAAATATAGCGTTATATTTGCGGCATTCTTTCATATTTTGAACAAAGCCGCCTTCTCGAATGACGCCATATTGCGAATACTGGTTAATCTGTTTTTAACGTGTAAAATAATATACTCTATAACAAAAATAAACAACGCACCAAGAAGGAGATATCCAAATGAAACGAAACTTGGTAGTCATGTACATGCGAAGAAAAACAAATAAGTACAGTTTTAGAAAATTTGCAAGATTTAATCAAGAGCAACGGCCTCACAAAAGTAAATAAGTCAATAACGTATTGGTCCACTTCTGACCCTTATGTAAGCAGTTATTCGGCTTGGCATTATTTGGTAGAGTTTTCTGAATATGCTCCTGCAAGATATCATGCCAAATTCTGTCCAATTGGTGCGTTAGATTGGCAAAATCCTGAGCTGTTTGTAGGATCCTTTTCAGGATCCTCCAAACGTCCTCAGTAGGTAACAGATCCGGCGACTTTACTAGCCAAAATAATGTTAGGCAAGCAGAAAAACAAGCAGTAAAAACTATCTCTGTGCGCAGGCGGGCATTATCATGCTGAAATAAACTGTCAGGATTGCATGATATGAAAGGAAACACAAAGGGGCATAGAATGTCATCGACGTACCGCTGCTGTGCTGTAAAGGTGCTATGGATGACAACGAAAGGGGTCCTGCTATGAAATGAAATGACATTCCATCAATCATTCCTGGTTGTCGGGCCGTATAGATGGCGATAGTCAGGTTGGAATCCCCCCTTTTTTCGAGGCGTATCCAGATGCATCTTCACTGGTCATCGGGGCTCAAATCGGAGTGGTACTCATCACTAAAGAGATTTCTACTCCATTTATTCACATTCGAGTTCGAACGATCCTGATATCACTGCAAATGTGCTGGTCGGTATATAAAGTTTAATAGTAGTCCGCACAAGAAGCTCCGTAAGCTCAATTCCATTTCTCTGAGCCGCCTATTAATGGTCTTTGAAGTCGCAGAAGTACCAGTTGCACGTAGGAACGATGATAATGATGAATTGGGGCTTTGAGTACCGCTCTCACGATTGATCAGTTCTCACGTTCTGTCCTCTCTCTAGGCCGACCGCTTCCTCCCTGACGCTGTGTTCGGTTATGATTCACCCATTCCTGTCAATATCATATAATAGTGGCATCGCTCCTATCCAATTGTCAAACAATTCGCAAATCAAACCAACTGGCTTCTTTGAGCCCAACTACACACCTCTCTCTCAAATGCTGCCATCTGCACATATTGTTTGTGCACATGTATGCGAGGCATAGTTACTATTTATCTGAGTAGACGGAATGAAATTATCGAAGAATTTTTGACCTGGAATCAAAATTTCTCATTTTTAATAATCTGCCAATTGAGCAGTTAAGATGTGTTGCAGCGTCACATGCTCATTCGATGGCAGTCAAACTTTAAAATTTTGCATTTTCCATCGAAACCTGTATGCATGTCAATTTGTGTCCTGTTTGAATTACTCCTTCTTGGTGCGTCACTTTTTTTGGTATAGAGTGTATTTCAGATATTAGCGAATATTTTGCGTTGTTGAATGTACTGCGCATTGTAAAAACGCAATTTTACAATTAAAGCGCCACTTGATGGAGAAAAATTAAACTAGTTAAGCATCAAATGTTACTTTAAAAAAAGTCATATATCTTTCTATGCATTTCACTGAAAACCGCGTAGTGCTTTGATCAATAGTTTTTATTTTTATTTATTTTTTTATTTTTTTATTTTACTTTCTCTGTGACTTTTGGATCACCCGGTATATTACAGATTTATATACAATTTTTATACAACAGTATACATTTACTATACAGGGTGTCTGTAAAAGGTTTGACACATTTTGATGCTAACACTTTCGCGACCACATGTTTTTATCTTTTTGACAGTAAGGTACGCCTGTGGGCGTTATTCTCCCAAATTACAATATTTCAGAACAAAATTTTCTATATTGAGATTCATATTACAAATGGATATACATCATAATATACTATTTCTTATCAAAATATTTGTATCCATAGTATATTGGTTGTACAAATATGAATATTGTGTATATTCTTAAGAAATAAATGATTCACAAATTTCAAAAGAAACGCCCACTAACGGAGTTATAGAATTTCAAATGACGTGAATCTACGTCAGCGATCGCGAAAGTGTTAAATGACTTTTAAAGTAATGAAGATATAAACAAATATATGGCATTTTTGACAAATCTAACTATCAAAATTCGTGAGACTTTTTATAAAGACCTTGTATATAAAAACACTGTGTCAGCCTTTTTATAAAGACATGTATATTAATGTGTCTTTTTGCAAGCAAAATCACTAATAACAAAATCTACAACATAAATAAATAAATAATAAATAAATAAATAAAAATAACGTTTATTCTATTTATGTAGAATGAAAAATCTAATATATATATAAAATTTCGGCTTTCAAAATCCTGTTTCCTTATAAGAGAATTTAAATTTGCATCAATAGATGGCAGTACAGTACCATCTCTCTGTCGAAAACAGTCATACATAAACAATAACTTTATATTAAAAAATCTTTAACCTTTTAAATACTTAAAGTCAATTAAACGAAAATCTGAAATTTTCTTAATGCAAAATTAAACTACTTTAAAATGAATTATTACGGAACTAAAGTCTATTAGAACTGCCAGTCCTAACTGGCTTTAAATTTTTCCAAATATACCTGTAAGTATGATATTTTGAGCGTATGTTTCAACGCAAAAATTAATGTTTTTTCAGTTTATTTAAGAAAATGTGCATTTTAAGTGTAGTAGATTGAGTTTTCATAGCATTTCTTTTCGTATGCTTCTTTGACCATTCTTATCTGGGTTCACCTAGAGCTCCTCCAATACAGGCTGGCTCATCAGACATTTTGTTTCCCACTCAGCGACTGTTGCCCACGCGGTCCGAATTTCAGGTGTTATCAAATCATATAAAATGGGGGTTGTGCAGCCGAAAAATGCTCAAATCATACCAGAACTGCTTTTAGAATGTTTATATTTCAAACAGATGAAGAAAGGAGAAAGAAATGGGCTATTAATTGTCCAAGAGAATACTGTACGCCTAGCTTTCAGTCACAAATATGCAGTGTAATTATGATATGTTTTCTTGCATTTTTTGTATCAATTATTTGTTTTTATTGCTGTTTGACTGTTTAAATGTAGTATTTTACAACATACAGTACTTTTAAATGTGTATAAATATTTAAAATTAATTAATTTAACAGTAGCAGTGATGTCTACTTTTTACTAGGGTTATATCGAAATTTCGCCAAATTTATCAAGTGCAAACAATAATTCACTCTCCTCTTTAGGCAAACTCGCCGTTTTAGGCGATAAAGACGTGCCGAGTAATACGTCTGGAACTAAACGTCGCCAAGTTATATTTCAGCTGGGAAACAATGGTCGGCTGTGAGTCAACTCGTATTATAGGAGCCTTGAGTTGACCAATCAGATACGTCACTATCGTATCGCTTCGACAAAATTTAATTCTAATTGGTCCACTTTGGATAAATATTATAGTATAGGTATTAAAAGGAGACTTATCACTCGATACATAAACTAAAAGAAAAAGAGTTTTGATAACTGTTTTGGTAGCAGTGAGCATACAGACATTAGTGCACCAATATATATATATATATATATCAGTTACGTTTAACGCATTGCTGGGAGATGGTTTTCTCTTCTTTTCTGCCTCTTCTTCTATTTTTCTTTCTTTTTCTTTTTTCTTTTTTCATTTTCATTTTCATATTCTTCTTTTCATTTTCATTTTCTTTTTTTCATTTTCTTTCTTTCTTTTCTTTTTTTTTTTCTTTTTTTTTTTTTTGTATAAAGCTTAACATTTTATTAAACAATTACCAGTTATTTTATTTGTTTTATGCAGAATTGCAACTTTCGGAGTTAAGGCAGAATATAATTTGAAAAACATGTCAGGTATCAAACTAAAGTACATCTTCAACAAAAACTTAAAAAAACAACACGAATTTTTTGAAACTATATTAAATTGTGAAAAACCTAAATAAACAATAACTTCATATTGAAAAATGTTTAGTTTTTTGAATACTTAAAGTCTGCTAAACGAAAATCTCAAATTTTCTTAATTAAAAATTAAACTACTTAAAAAAAATAATTATTACGGAACTAAAGTTATGCTTAAAATGACATAAGTTTTAAAAAAACTTTAAAATCTGGATAATTTTATAAATCTCGTTATAATCTTATTTATTTTTTCTTTCTTTTTATTCTTTTTAAACTATACATAAAATTTTACTTTTATGAATACAATAGCAATTGTTACGCGATTTATTTATATATATATTTTTTGTAGTTAAATTATCTTTTTTTTTTCTTTTTTAATTTAATTTGTTCCAAATCATGGATAAAAATTCCTTTCCTTATCCCTAAGCATTGCTGCAGTGCTGTGACGTTGATTTCAAGCAGAGTGATACAAACCGGAACTGAGTTTGACGTAAAATTAAGAATATTCTTATTAAGATTAATAATGTTATTAAAATATTCATTTTTACATGATTTAATAATACTTATGTTTTAAGCAATGATGTTTTAAAACCTTTCCAACGAAGTTGAAAAGTGTTTATGGCTTCGATTTGTCTGTGCTTCTGTCTGTCTTGCCACGATCTAATTCCCGTAGCTATTCGTGAAATTTCTTTAAACTGGATGTGTGTTAGTCCCGCTGACTATGGGATGTTCTCTATTGAAAATGGGGTAAATACTCTCAATGATTTGTGTACAGGGACACTCGAAAGAGTTCTAAGGTATCGTGTTCTAGGTATTTTCGTAAACCATATTTTGATGCCTTTATTTTTGCACAAATAGTAATAAATAATAGTCTACCAATCTGTTATTTTATCCATCTAAATTATTAATAAAGTAACAATTTCTTAAATGCATAAACTAGTTTGAATAATTTACGATACAAAGGTAGAGGTTAAGCATGCAAAAGTGTTCAATAGATTTTTTTTTTTTTTTTGTATGTGTGTGTATCTAATTATATGAAACACTAAAATAAATAAAAAATTAAATTAAAATCCTACATTGCTAAAAATGAAAGAAAAGATTGTTGCTTAATAATTTTACTAACTGAAATGCAGATTTTGCCTATTAATAAAATATTTAGAAGTGATATTGAAACAATATTTATATATATACTTTAGTAGATATGAAAAAATATGTACTAAAATACTGACGTTTAAAAGTTATGAACAAAAATTCTGTTGGCAAGCATCAGAAATATAAAAAATATGTAGCAGTTACAAATCGGGTTCAAATAATTACCACTTTTATACTGCACTGCAGTCGTGAGTACTTTTTTTGCAATAACATAATTTTCATGAGTTTTGAAAATGGTGTTCATTGCTCCCAAAGTTTTTATTCATTATTTTGTACAAAATATATAATTACGGAATTTTACTCAGAAAGGCACCCTATAAAAATTGATGTCAAATTATATGATATTCTAAATTTTCAGTAGAGTCAATTGCAATATGATTATAAAGTATGGAAGAAAAGTCGTGGTGTTCGCATAGGTTAAAAAATATTTTCCTTCTGTATTTACAACATAAATCAGAGAAAAGGTAATTAATACGCTTCAACATCAACTTTAAAGTGAAAAACAAAAATGCATCTGAAAATATGTTTTGAGCAATTTCCCCTAATGAATCATAATAATTTTGTGTCCTTCTCAGTCAGTAATGTTAATCATACAATTTTTTTAATAGAAAATATCCTTTATTGCACAAATATATATACATACATATAATAAATTTCTTTCATATTTGATGTTAAAAATTACTCAAATTAATATTAGTGTTTATACAACTTTCAACAGAAAACATGACATTGTAAAAAGAAAGAATAAATATCAGTTTCAAGAATTTCTAATAATAATATGTATGAAATTTATATCACGGATGGTTAGGCAAAAAGAAGGACAGAGACACAAACAAGCCGAAGTGATAAGCACTTTTCATCAATGTTCAATGAAAAATTCTCAATTTGTTTTAAAATAAAAAAAGAAATCCCTTAATATTTATTCTGATGTTCTCTCTTTCTTTTACAATATTTCACACAAATAAATTACAAAATCGAAACGTACAACAAATCTCTCTATCATGAATTTCAAATTTGTAGAATTAAGTTGAATGTCAAGTCTTCGAATTCATATCAAGCAAAATTTTTATCTATTGGAGAAAAAAAAAAAAAAAAATGAAGCTATTTCTACTGATTAAAGTTCTCCACGTACAGGAAAGTGGGTGAAACTTTTTTACTCTCAGTTATATATCGCTAGTAGCGTCATAAAATTTCCGTGTTTCTAGTTCTCAAAATGGGTGCAATTGATTGAGGTTTTTATAACCTCACGTAGTTATGAACCCTTCAAGAGAAATTATTCATCACCTACAGCGTTCTCTAATAGGAAATAACCTTTCACTTATTTATTGACTAGATTAAAAACATGTATGCAAAATTCAAGAAATTCGATAGAAGATACAATATTCTTTTTTATGAATGATGTATTTACAGTTTTTAACTTGTTTGATATTTATAGCGTTTAAGGCGAAAGAGTTATGCTGTGTTAAGATTTTTCTTTTTCAACACGCTTTTATTAGCTTCACCTCTATGTATGTTTGTATGTATGTTTGTAACCGCTCTAGGAGCAAACAAAAAATCTATAATGTAAAAAAAAAAAAGACTTTCACTGCGTGAACGCTGTGGCTGTGAAGTAAAGCTCCGGGCTACAAACCTAAAGATCTAACGTTCGAGCCCAGTCAAGGGAGATATTTTAAAAATGGTTTTTGTTTAATTCGAAATTATTTATTTATTAAAGATTTAAAAGTATGTAAATATTATGGTGTATCACTCACTCGATTTTCTCTTACCATGCATTTACTGAAAAATTATCAGAACAATTTTGAAATATTACGCATGAAAATAATATGAAATTTATGAAAAATGTAGTTTATTTATTTAAAAAAAAAAAAAAAAAAAAAAAAAAAAAAAAAAACTATGCCACAGTTCTTATCTCAATTTTACGAGAAGGAACAAAGAGAAAAGCAAAAATACTGGCATTTTATGGCACTTTACCTTCATACCAAAATCTAAAATAAGTTTTTATTTTATTTTATTGTATTATCAATTCTATAACTGTAGGCTACAGTTATTAATAATGTTTTGTTTTCTCAATTGTGTCAATCATTAAAATAAACTTTGTCATAGAATTTTACTATTTCTTTTCTATATTTTTTTCTATCGCATTTAAAATTGCTACATGCAAACTAATGAAATGGGACATTTTATTTTAATTCTCTTAAAAGAATCATTAGATATATGCATATTTTAACTGAAGTAAATTTTAATAAAAGCTTATTCTCTATAATTATTGTTTCTATTATAACGTAACACAGTAAGATGTTATACAAACACCGTACACTGTTACGCTGTACAATACCGTACAATGTTACACATTGTGCGGTGCAGTGTTATGTACCACGTTATGTACCAGAGTGTTATGTACAACTGTATCCCAGTAATGCGTTACGATGTTGCAGCGTACACTGTTTAAATAAAGTGCTATATTTCACCAGAAAATGGTTCCAACTAACTGCAACCAATTCTTTGGTGCAATGTTTCACCATTTTAATGGTGCCTTTTCAGTAGCAAACACTACTGACAGGGAAAAACTTTGCACCAGAATTTTGGTTGTAACTAATTGAAACGATTTTTCTGGTGAAATATAGCATTTTAATTTTAACAGTGTACTTCACTTCCTAAAACAGTATTTACTGGAAACAAATATTACTCTGTCTTAATTTAATTGTATGTAACATGTATGCAAGAGATCAAAAATTATTTTACCCGGTCAAGTTGACAGAAATTTTAATTTGAAATTGGTTGATTGTCGGTTCGATTCCTTCAGTCGATCATATGTATTGTACACTTAAAATCTATCGTGACGGCAATTTTCTCCATGTTCCGTAAATATAACACCTCTGGGGGTTACGGAAGCACGAGGGGGATATCAATCTCCCCCAAAGAAGCTAAAACTTAAGCTGTCTTCAAATTCTGTCAACTAATTGCGGCTATATTGATATTTCTTTGATGTGGTTTAGGAAATCGACGCTCGTTGGAATCGAAGCTCACAAACCTCCTAGTGCGATAATTGCATGAGAAGGAGGTCTCTTTTGTTAAAGAGCAATAAAAAGTAATATCCTTCATTGTAAATGTGTGAAAATTTCAAAGGTCACATTCGGACAATGGATAATTTATGACTTTTGCAGCTGTGCATCGTTGCCAGAGTGTGAAAGAAGCTTTATTGTGGCATGTGTATTGACCAACCTTAGAGGTGAATTAAAATATGTGCAACCTCTTTAGGGGATGTGTCCATCCAATAGTCCGTTATTTTGAACGGCAAAGCGTCATTTTAAAATCTTTATTACGCACCGGAAAAAAAAAATAGATTGCAATGTTATAAATTGCTCGATAAAGCAATTACATACAATTTTGGATTTTAAGATTTCTCTAACTATCCTGCAATGAGTTTAATTATGCTTTTTATTTTACTTTCTCACAATGTGTTACCGCTGTTTTTTTTTTTTTTTTTTTTTTTTTTGTCCAACAGCTGTAGTCAATTGGTTTTGCTGTAGACGAACATTTTTTATCATTAAGAAGTCCCCTTTCGCTTGTATTCGCTTTTGGGTAAATCTTAGACCGTTGCTTGAGGCCCACTAGGTAGCTCGAATATGTAGTTTATCAACCTAATACAATTTCGCATTAATTTTTCTTTCTCCTTTATGTTAAATTAAATCAATTAGTTTCAAGTGAATAAAAATAACGATACTTATTTATTACAAAGTAAGATTATTTATTTATTTATTCATAGATGTTTTGCTACGATATTCAATGTAGAAAAAAAATATATATATAGAATATATTGATTTTTTCTACGTTTTTAATAATAAATATAAATTTTTCAATTGCATAAAACATTTAGCTACGTATATCGAAATTTAGGGTTTAAAATATTTAAAACTCAAAGAAACTTTTTTATAAAAAGTACTAGAATAAAGAGAATAATCTTTAACATATATACTTTCTATAGCCGAAAGGAAAAATTTCCATTTTGCTTGCATATTTCTTTTTCATTTTTTTAATCCGATAACTATTAACATATGCCATTGCCAAAATAGCAATTTAAACATTTGTTTCTTTGAAGACTAAAGAAATAAATCAAAAATTCTGAAACGATACGATTCTAGCAAATCATATGAAACTCAAAACGATACATATACGATTTCCCTTTCAAATATTCGTTAGAATGTATGAATATCTTACGAATAAATTCAAGAATAACCCCCAAAAATATATTTTTTGTCATACTTGGCATTTTATCGTGCTCGTGGGCGTAAAATAAAACTTTGCATATCTCTGATATGATGCTCTGTTTTGCGTATTAACTTTGTTGAATAAATATAGATAATAAATATAGATAATAATTTCACTTTTCCGTGTTAGAAATGTTAAATGGCTTTCAAATAATAATAATAAAAGATGCACGATTTATAACTGACTTTTACATTGGTAATTCAATAGTACATATAAAAGTATTATAAATATATACTCTTGAGTTTTTTTTTTAGATTTATTGCTTTTATTGCCCAATTTGAATATTGAAATATTTTGCTTTAAAGGGAAAAATTCGAATAAAAGTTTTGAAATATTAAACTATGTAATATTTATTAGTATACATTACAAATATGTGTACATTGTTAGTTATGTAGCGTGTAGAAACTAATGTAAACAAAAGAACAGACGACGAGAGTGAAATTATATATTTGTTTTCCAAAATTGCATGCAGATCAGAATGGGATTAAAAATAAGTATGAATAGACCAATAAAAATAAATGTATGGGGGTTACATTAAAAACTTGATTGAAAAATAATTTAACCCTTTAAAGGGTGATGAGATATATTATATCCCACCTACTTTTAATTGCCTGCTGTAAAAACCTGCCCAGAACATTTTTTTTTTTCTTTAAACAAAATTTTACTTTAATTTTAATTCTTTTCTTCTAATGTTGTTCGTAATTTTTTGTGGCATTTGATTTAAACTAAAGAAAATTACTTTGCCCCTGAAAGGGGAAAGTCGAAATTCGATATTTACTCATGAATACTGAATACCTAATATTGACTACAAACTATGGGAAATTTTGTTTTATTTGAACAATAGTTACGAATGTATGCATTAAAGTGGGTACACATTATTAGTAAAACTGTTTAATTAAACAAAAGCTCTGAATATATGAGAACATAAGATACGTAAAATACCCTTTAAAAATGCGTTTGATAGTTTTATATTATACGCTAAGCTTTAGGAATAAAATAATCTGGTGTGTCACTCACACGACTTTCTCTTACCCTGAAATTTAACACTATAAATACAGGTTGCAGATTAAAAGGTAAGATAACGAGTACTGTTATGTAAACCTGTGTTAAACAATTCATATTAGGCTTCTGAAGAGTTTTATATGAATTGTTTAATAATTAGTTCTGTGTGAGGGGGGCTACCGCCCCCCTCAACCCCCCGTTTCATTAATGCACCTACATTTACATAGAATTTAATTCGGTTATTAAAAAATAATTCTGTTTTTAAAAAATAATTTATTAAAATTATTATTTAAAAAAAATATCTCTTATGATAATGCAGACGATTTCCATATTAGAGAAGTGGTATAACACCAAATATCCAAAAAAAAGTCCATTTTATTCTCATCATTAAAAAGAAGGAAAAAAAAAAAAAAAAAAAAAAAAAAAACGATTTTTTTTTTTTTTCAGTTTTTTTTTTTTTTCGTTAAAAGTAAATAAAATCGATAAATTTGTTTTAAATTATCGCAGATCGATGGTTCAACCATTCGTTTTAAAGGTATTAGCGAGCTCTTTTGAAAGATACCCATCATGAAAATTTACTCCCCTCGAGGGGGGACTTCCCCCCCAGGGGGGGAGGCGAGGCTCCTACATACACAAAATTTTTTCCCCAGTTAACTATATCTATTACAAAAAATATATATTCGTTTCATTTGGTTTAGTTCAGTCTATAGACGTTAAACTCTACTTTCCTGCAATTTCCTCCATAGACGTAATGTATTAGAATTCTCTTGATTGTCCCTGTACACGAACCATTTGCTTGATCTTAACGAAACGATTGCTGTAGCATCCCTATATGATACACATTTAGAATACCAAGTTTGAACTTTCTGCCATAATTTGTTTTTGAGATATGCTGATAGCAGACAGACACACAGACACACAGACAGACACACAGACATACACACAGACCATTTGCTAAAAACATGATTTTCGTATTCAGGGGACCTCAAAACGTGTAAATATAACAAAATCTCGCGTTCGAGAATTTGACCCAAAAACTATCTCTACCTTATGGGTAAGAGAAAGTAAAAAGTATTTAAAGTTATTTTATAGTTTAAATTTCGTTGTAAATGAAGTTCAGCTTTCAAAAAACTGTAAAAATGAATTACTGCTCATAATAACCTTAACCAGACATTTAACCAGAATAGAGGCAAAAAATTGGGATTAAGTATGTAGAAGAAAAAATAGTTCAAAATGCTAGCAATTGTTAGCAAAATGCTAGCTGTAAAAGACGTGAAAATATGGAAAAGGTAAAATGTGTATTGCGCGCCATGTATTACATTTGATATAGCAAAATTAGGTACATAATACTTTTGTTTCCCCAAATGAACGGTAATACTCTTCTGGTTATGCTAGTTTTTACGAACGATTTTTAAGCGACATATAGCAATGAAAAAGTTCCAGATATCGAAAACTTTGAAGAAAAGCTGTAGTTTGAGATATATATCAACGATCAGTGAAAAACGATTGAGAAATTTAAAGACACGGACTCATTTGAAGTAAATGCTGGCAGGGAAGCAAACCAGTTGTTTTTATATGAGGTGATGTAGTCAAGATGCAACAAGAAACAATAACCAAGGCACAAGGAAACGCCCTATATTTCTCTTTGAGCATGTTGTTCAAAGTTTTAAGAAACATCCTGTATTTCTATTTATAGAAATCTGCCTATGATTAGTAGTTTTGACTTGCTGATTTTACAGTATGGCATCCATTTCTACAAGAATTTCTAGACTGCATGCAAGTGGACAATTGAAAACAATTAAGTTTTTTTGGTAAAAAAAGCGATAAAATTAAATGATAGATTAAATAATTTTCGCCTGTGTGAATCTCTGTGTGTGTGTATGTCATAAATTTTTGGGGCATTCTAAGAACTAATGCACATAATTTCATAGAAAATATATTTAGTTTTATCTTGACATAAATTGCTGTACGTTCTATTTCCCCCAATTAACTACAAGGCTAATCTTCGAGTCTACCATGAATATTGTCTGAAACTTGATATGGAAGATGTCATTTGTAAATATTATGCTAATTCAATTTTGCTGCGTATTAGCTGACAGGTAGCACATAATGAAACAATTTTCCTAGTGAATGCTATTGAAGTTCTATCTTAGCTCCAGTAGCGTACAACTTCATGAAAGTTTATATGTATGACGCCATTTATGTAAAATAATGATATGACTTTATTCATTTATATCTTGGCAGAAAAATGGAGTTGCTAATACTCACATTATGCAAATTTTCTATGTGGTTAAATATCAATGACTATTGTTTAAAATTGCACCAAAAATTTCATTTTGTAAATTTTCGATTAAATGTTTCTGTATGTTAACACAAAATTGTCGTTGTGTCGTTGTCATGTAAAATGTTATAGAATAAAGTTTTGTAATAGCCTCAACATATTTTTTCGAAGTGATCAGAAGGAAACGTGTCAAAGTTCTAGAGCTAAATTTTTACATAATAGTCGGAAGTGGTTCGAAAGCGGAATAATCTGGAAATGGTAATTTCTTGTCAAGGTTGCCAAAAAGTCGCCATTTGCGGAAAAGATTTTTTAAAGGTTTTTCTTAATAGATACAAAATCTATAGTGAAATAATAAATAAATAAATAAAAATATATATATCGGGCAATTAGACTGTTTTCGGAGAGAAAGTGCAGAAGAGAATATCATAAAAATTTACTGTGATCAATTTATCAGAATTCCATGAAAATCAATCCTAATGATATTCAATTAGAAAAATCTAAAAAAGAACACTGTAAAAATTTATTTGCTGTATTACACAACAATATTCAGGCAGCTTACTTGCCGTAACTAAGCAGAGAATGTAATAACAATTTATTGTGATCAGTTTATCAGAATTCCATAAAAATATATCCTGATGGTATTCAATTAGAAAAATGTAAAAAAGAACGCTGCAAAAATTTATTTGCTGTATTACACAACAATATACAGGCAGCTTACTTGCCGTAACTAAGCAGAGAAATATTACCAGCTGTAACTTTGTAACCGTAGCACTTTATGCTAGAATTATACAGGTACAAATAGTGACATTTCTCTACATGTTTGTGGTATTTCGCAACATTTCTGCTTCAATATTGTTGTGTAATGTTACAAAAAAAAAAAAAAAAAGAAAAGAAAAGAAAAACAGTCAGCAATTCTAATGCAGTTAATGTTTAGATAAAGGAGTCAAAAATGTCAAGAATCAAATGGGAGTTCGTATATATCGGATATACCGAAATGCTGTATCGTTTTCAACTAGAAACATGACATCGGAAACTGTCGTTTACTACCAATACGTATATTATGCTTTATCCAATTTCATCTTAAAAATAATATAAAAGGTGTCCAGGTTAAACTTCTGGTATTTCATTTTCTGTTCAACATGAAAGACTTTTCGGGTACACTAATAGCTTCCCTCTTCTCTCAGCTCAGCCAATATAAATATTTATGGATTAACTAGTTACCATAAATTGCATTTCTCACTGATGAAATCAAATTCCTTTCTTCTTGTATCCAATTTTAATTGTGTCTTTTCTAAAACTGACTATATTTTAGAACATTACAAAGAGTATAATTACCATAATAACTTTGACCATTTATACCACAGAGTTTTGATGGATTGCTCAAATATTTTCTACAAGATCGAAAGTTATACATGGCCTAGCCATTCATCTCTCTCTTGTTCAAATTAATCTGACTAATCCATCAAAAATCTATGGTATACTAATCTTTCACCTATTATAATTATTCTAAATAAGTCATAAGTGAAACATCTTTGTGTATTCTGCAGAAAAATGTATTTTGATTTATTAAGATTTGTAAAGATTGTATTTTGATTTATTTACTTTTCAGATGATTGGAGACAGAATTAGTACTGGAAAAACAAGATAAAAATAAATATGAAAAATAAAGAAAAATATGAAAGAAAACAAATTATTGCAAAGGCGGGGAAAAAAAATCATCAGACACCGATCAAAAAATGCAGGCATTTTACGTAAAGGATCGTTTTGAACTCTTTGTTTACTCGATTTGTTTCGCATGTAGCTTTGCAGTAGTTTTTTCCGCATGAAGGATCGTTAGACTGGGATTTGTAGGGTTTAGAGTAGATTCTAAAACACTACAAGCATCTATGCCAGAGTCGGGTTTCGAACCCACCGCATGGATTTAACGACAAGAGTGTTAACTATTTGGTTACTATATTCAAATCGAATGGGTTTTTAATGTTTTAAAGTAATTATTAAAAAAAATATATATACGTTGAATAAATAAACAAGCAATTTAGAATCAATAAAAAAATGCTTTAGAATTCAAATTAAAAAAACTTTTAATCGAAAAACTTCAAAAGACTTAAGAGATTACTCGACTTTCTAATATTCTAAAGTGTGTTAAAAATAAGTAGAATTTTTTTTATAAAATACTTAAAAGAAGACTATTTCAGTTATTGAATTCTTTTTTTCTAAAAGATACTTTACTCAAAAAATAAGACTTTTTTCTTGAAATACTTCAAAAAAAAAAAAAAAAAAGTAAATAACTAAAAAAAAAAAAAAAAAAAAAAAAAAAAAAAAAGTAAATAAAGCAATAATAATAATAAAAATCTTTAGCCTTCCGGCGTTTGTTTCGTGTTTTTCACCCTAACAATAAACAAATTAAAAATCTTTTGACAAAAAATCTTTTTAAAAGTTATTGAAAAAAGAATAAAGTTAAAAAATACTGAAGTTGCCTCTAACAATGGAAGATTTTAGAAAACTGATATTTGTAACGAAACATCAATCTATGTGTTGATGTAATAGATATAATATGGACATTTTAAACTATTCTTAAATTTTTTTATATAAAATTATTTTTTATCAAAATGAAAATTTATAAGATAGTTGTATTTAAAATTTCAACGTTTCATTTTCTAAAAATGCATTTTTATTTTTAATACTAGTTTCATTTACAAGAAAATATTAGATATAAAAATACACATGGAAATTTTTATTATATAACATATTTATATTATGTAACATTCAGGTCTGCTATGGTTCCAAAATTTTCCTGAATCTTCCAGCTATATATGCAGGGTAAGTCAAAATGAATATAGCGATTACAAACGGCTATAACTATTTAATGGAAAATAATTTATCGATAAGATTAACACAGAATGTAGACGGAACTCCAAAATTTTGTATACATACGTCACAGATGTTCTCTGTGACTTCCCTTGGTCACACGGACAACATCTAGACGGTTGTCCATTTCACGACATACATTCTGATGCATGTCTGCAGTCACCGACGCAAGCGCATTACAAATGCGTACTTTGAGACCCTGCAATTTTTATCTATGAGTTTATGTGAAATACAGGGTGTAATGTGCTTCCCATGCCCAAAACAATTGAAGAACTCAAAGTACGCATTTGTAATGCGCTTGCGCTGGTGACTGAACAAATGCTTCAGAATGTATGGCATGAGATGGACTACCGCCTAGATATTATCCGTGTGACCAAGGGAAGTCATGTAGAACATCTATGAGGTATGTATACAAAATTTTGAAGTTCCGTCTACATTCTGTGTTAATCTTATCGATAAATTATTTTGCATTAAATAGTTATAGCCGTTTGTAATCGCTATATTCATTTTGAATTACCCTGTATATATATATATATATATATACATATATATATGTGTGTGTGTGTGTGTAGTATTTATATAGAATTTTTCTTCTTAATTAATCGTGGAAACATATTGTGAAAGATAAATTTATAATTAAGACAGCAAAAAGGCGGGACCGTAGAAACCCTGTTTATTTTCAATGTTAATTACTAATTTTTCTTTCTTTCTTTTATTTTTGTTTTGTCATTTAATACTTGCTTAAATATTTTTATTTAAAAATAATCTGGTGTGTCACTCACACGACTTTCTTTTACTCTGCATTTCAGTACTATAAGGATAGATTGCAGCATAACTTGTTAGATCAATAAGAAGAAAGGTAATAAAGTTTATTTTGCATATCATAAAAAATAAATAAATAAATGAAATAAATAGGTTTAAAAACAGTTTTTTTAAGCACAAATTCTGTATGAGGAAGGCTACCACCACCCTCAACCTCTCCGTTGCAACCTAATACGAACTTAGAAATACCACATTTGAATTATCTGTTTTTAAATTATATTGATAAGAGATATACACCTAAAAATTGGACTTTCGTATTCAGTGCTACTGGAAACGTGATACTGTATAAAAAAGAGTTAAAAAACATTTAAAAGTACTTTGTTTATAGTATGTATACTAAAAATTTATATTACTTTCTGAGCAGTGATTTTCGACATTGTACTATGTAGCAAAGCACTTCAATCAATTACATTGAACAGAAAAGAATGTCTAGCTAAAATCTGAGTGCCCTTGTCTATATACTATATGCACATTACATTATGTACTTCTGTTTAGATCAATAATAAAAGCACCTAACACAAAATTAAATAAACTTCCAGCAATTTCCAAGTATAGCTCCAATATATCCAGATATTTTGGGTAGATCTGTAAAAGAATAATGAATGATTTTCCATTTCACAATCTACACTAAACATGCTTTTATACAAAAATATACGTTCATTCCGTTTTTAAAGAAACTTAAAGATGTTACAATTACTTAACAGAAATTTCCCCTACAGACGTAATATATTTGAATTTATTTGGATGTCCCTGTAAACGAACCATTTGCTTGATCTCGTTGAAAAGTTTCGCGTAACATCATGCAGCTTTAGAATACCGAGTTTGAACTGGTTGCTGATATTAGTTGTGAGATATGCTGATAACACACGCACACACACAGACGAATTCCTAAAAAACATGATTTTTAGAATTCAGATGTCCTCAAAAAGTGTAAATATAACAAAAATTCAATTTCGAAAATTTGACAATATCTACCATATATGTGGGTAAGAAAAAGTAATTATATATTGTTATAATATTTTGACATTTTTCGTACTAACAATTTTTATTCATCAAAAAATGCAAAACTTAATCTATTACATATAAAAAATAATTTGGTGCTCACACGACTTTCTTCTATATATATTCTAAAAATATATTCTAAAAATTATGTACACACCACTTGGTGCACATAAATATAATCCTACATTGATAACACATAAAATATGACACCTGAAATATGACACTCTATCAATTTTCAAGTATTATCCCATTATATTCTATTTATTTTGTTTAGCTCTACAAGCCAACGTTGAATGATTTTCATTCCATATTCTACACGAAATCTGCTTTTACTCATACAAAAAATATATATTCATTTAATTTGGTTTAGTGCAGTCTATAGTTGTTAAATTCTACTTACCTGGAATTTCCCCATAGACGTAATGTATTCGAATTCTCTTGGGTGTCCCTGTACACGAACCATTTGCTTGATCTCAACGAAAAGTTTAGTGTAACATTCCTATATTATACACATTTAGAATACCTAATTTGAACTTTCTGCTATTAATTATTCTTCAGATGTTGATAACAGATACAGAGACACGCACACACACACACAGACCAACCGATAAAAAAATAATTTTTGTATTTGGGGGACTTGAACACGTGTAAATATCACAAAAACTCAATTTCGGAAATACGACTTTTAAAGACTACTCTCTTTACCATACATATGGGTACGAGAAAGTAATATTTATTTTCATTGCGACGTTTATTCTAAAAGAAAATATTAAATTAATTTTTTCGCAGTTTTCGAAATTTGGTTCACTTAAATAAGTATGTCTTAAATAGCATATCAGATAAAAAAAAAAAAAAGAAAGAAAATAAAAGAAAGAAAAGGAAAGAAAAAAAGAAAAATGAGACTGTTGATTTATAAAGATTATTTAAAAATGCAATTTTCTCATATAAGTTTTAAATTATCATATTGATTTTAAAATATCGATAATTATTTGAAGTAGCTATTACAATTAAATCAATCTAATTTACGTGAATTCACAATATGCAATTTAATTATAAATTAAATTTATACAAATTTCAAAATTAAAATAAACTCTTATTATTAATCGCATTTTTAACTTTTTTAAAAATCATTATATTTTATTTGTGGATAAAATAAAGTTAATAGTCCTGACGAGATTCATATGTTGTAAGTTGTAAAATTTGTAAATCAGAAAATATATGTAATCAGATTATATATGTTCTGTATAAATTATTCGTGGGAATTAATGTGTTATAATTAATGTGTTAATAATAATAATATCAAGAGAAAATTTAGGATCCACACAAACATCTTATATATTTCGATTTTTTTACATGCATTATTGTTGCTTTACACAGGCTAGCAAAAAATCCTTAATTCGTTTTAATATTTTATATAAAATCGTACAAAAGTGTGATTCTTACAACAATGCTTTGTACAACAAAGCTTTTTAACTTTCTCTTACCCATAAGGTAGAGAAAGTATTGTTTTTGGGTCAAATTTTTACTTTTTTTACCCATAAGGTAGAGAAAGCATTGCTTTTGGGTCAAATTTGTTATATTTACAGAGATTTTGTTATATTTACACGTTTTGAGGTCCCCTGAATACGAAAACCATGTTTTTAGCAAATGGTCTGTGTGTATGTCTATGAGTCAGTGTGTCTGAGTTTCTGTGTGTGTGTTATCAGCATATCTCAAAAACAAATTATAGCAGAAAGTTCAAACTTGGTATTCTAAATGTGTATCATATATAGATGCTACAGTAAGCTTTTCGTTAAGATAAAGCAAATGGTTCGTGTACAGGGACAATCAAGAGAATTGTAATACATTACGTCTACGGGGGAAATTGCAGGTAAGTAGAGTTTAACGTCTATAGACTGCACTAAACCAAATGAAACGAATATATATATTTTGTAATAGAGATAGTCAACTGGGAAAATTTGTTTGTGTATGTAGGAGCCTCGCCTCCCCCCTGGTGGGGGGAAGTCCCCCCTCGAGGGGAATAAATTTTCATGATGGGTATCTTTCAAAAGAGCTCGCCAATATCTTTAAAACGAATTGTTGAACCATCGATCTGCGATAATTTAAAACAAAGTTATCGATTTTTTTTTTTTTTTTTACATTTAACGAAAAATAATTTTTTTTTTTTTTAATATTGAGAATAAAATGGACTTTTTTTTGGATATTTAGTGTTATACTACTTCTCTAATATGGAAATTGTCTGCATTATCATAAAAGATATTTTTTTTAAATAATAATTTTAATAAATTATTTTTTAAAAACAGAATTTTTTTTAAATAACCGAATTAAATTTCATATAAATCTTGGTGCATTAATGAAACGGGGGGTTGAGGGGGGCGGCAGCCCCCCCTCACACAGAATTAATTATCATATAAAAGTCTTCCGAAGCCTAATTTGAATTGTTTAACATAGGTTTACATAACATCGTTATCTTACCTCTTAATCTCCAACCTGTATTTATAGTATTAAATTTCAGGGTAAGAGAAAGTCGTGTGAGTGACACACTAGACTATTATTATTATTATTATTATTATTATTATTATTATTATTATTATTATTTTTATAAACAAGAAAAAGGCATCCGAAACGCAAGAAAAGGAAGATTAATTTCGTGAGCACTACTTCAATAGTTCAATACTAACCTGTCTTCGCCAAAAGGCGTTCGATATTTTCTAATTAAACTTATTAGAAATTCGCTAAATCAAAAATAAGTGTTCAAATATCCTGATAAATAGCTGGTAATGAAAAAAATTTGGTGTGTAACAACCACACGATTTCCATTACCCACTGCTACACATATTTTATACGGGAACGGTGTGGAAAATAGAATAGCACGGTGAAATGAAATACCGTTATATCTCACCTGTACGGAGTTGCAACCTAACGTGAAACGTCTTCACTTGGTCTCAGATTTAAATGGGTAATTTATCTTGTATCATTGAGAAGAGCCGCTTTAATGTCATACAACTTCTTTTGATTATAAAGACTCAAATGTTTTTGGAGGTAAGTTCTACGATATCTATAATCTATTTACGAAGCAATAAAAGGGGTAAAAACCTAGTGTTATTTCAAGTAAAGGAGTTAAATTGGTTAGTACTCTGATTATCACGTATTTATTTCTACCAACAGGTGGTTGAGGTTTATTTATTCTTCAAGATGGTGATTCAGGTAATATTCATTCGACTGTTCCATATAATTTGTCATTTTTGTAAAACTTGAATTTTGATAATTTTTCCAATAATTTTTCAATAATAACTTCAAAATAAAATGTTTATGTTGCGATTACTCACGATTTTCTGTAAAAACACTATCTTATTTCATGTTATATGTTAAGGCAATGGTTATTCCGTATTTACCTTCATTACTATTCCATATTACTCGCTTGGTGGAAATTACCCATTTTTTTTCCTTAATTAAAAGCTCTGCATGTAAACTCTAGAACATAAAACCATCAAGACGCATTAAAAACACTTGAAAATTTTCAGTTGTCGAATCCACAATGATCGAAAGTGTACAATCGCTGTGCTTTGTACAATGATCCAAAATACAGTTTATTACAGTGAGTTCAAATAGAAATGATATTCTATATTTACCCATTTCCCCTATATTCTATTTCGCGATAGTTTGGTGAGAAGCAGGGCCTGATTAAGGGGGAAGCTCGCTCATACCGGAATATTTTTACGATTATTTTTTACTTCATGTCATAGAAATTCCACGCTTTGACAAGGAAATATTTTTTATAAAAAATGAACGGTGTAAAACAATCCAATTTACTCACCGTTATTAGACACCAGAATTCTTTTAAAATAATTTTCAATGAAAATTTTCTGTTTATTATAGGAGGACAGTATTTGGAAAAAAATAACGGTGTAAGTATAAATAATGTGTCAAGAGCGAGCTTCCCCCTTAATCAGGCCCTGATGAGAAGGTAAAAGAATTAACAAAACAAATCAGAGATCTTAGAATTTCCCTGTAAGAGAAAACTAATGTATACGTCTTAAAGGTGTATAAACCGGAAATTATAGAACAAGTTAAAAAAAAAAAAATCGTTATAGCTGTTTTTAAAACACCCATTTCCTCCAAAAATAGAATTACATTTATTCTTTTAAATTATCATTTAAACTTACATTTTTATTTCATGTCCGGGGTAATGTTTTTCGACGTATTGTTGCAAATGTGACGCTAATTTTTTCTGCTAAATCATTCTTCTCCCATATTTTATTCATTCCTCAAACCAAGGATATTTTTTTCTTTATTTCAATAAATTATTTAGCAATGTCATCAGTTTAGAACATTACTTTTCAGAAACTTGGGATTTTATTATTAAGAAGATCAGCATCATTTATAGCTAGAAACATCCAAACTTAATCCAATTCAAGCCACGTGAAAGCTAGAATTGATTGCGAAATATTGATTACGTTTTTTATTCGCAATTTCAGTACATTTATGTCAGTAGCAGGGGAAACATATGCTCTTTCTTTCACATGGTCTCACAAGGAAAAATGAGAGTCAATTAGTTTGAGTACAGAAATGGCTATAGCAAAAATTTTTATAGAAACCAAACATAAGAACAAATAGCGCCATCTAAGGGGAAATTATGGAATTTTTTTTTTTTTTTTAACTTTCTTAAACCAAAATTTTTAATCGTAAGTTGTAGAACAAACTACAAACTGCACTCTGGTAACTACTTAATTGTTTTTATATTAACATTCAAAATGTGTCAGAGACTTCGTTCCTACCTGGTTAAGGTGTGCTCTAACGAAAAGTGATTAGGATATTCTGCTAACAAAATTTTAATATCAGTATTATAATTACAGCTGACGTAAAACAGTGTGACTATAAGTAAAACAACTGGCGTTTATACATTGATCCCAGCGCATAGGAAAGGAGTGAATGTTTTCAGTGAATAAACTCTTGGGTTTCTGACGGATCCAGTTTTCCACGATGTCCTGCATTTTCTTAACACAGGTGAAGCTTTAATGTTCCACAATTTTTTTAAAGATGTGGTAGTCATATGGGGTGATATCAGGGCTGTAGGGAGGATGTTAAAGGATTTTCTATCGAATTTTTTCACACAACGTCATTGTCATTTTGGACACGTGACCTAGCGTTGTCTTAAAGAAGCACTAAACTTGACCTAGTGCTTGTTTTTGATAATCTGTTCGTGCTTCAGCAGTTGTAATAGAGTTCAGAGTTAAATTTTACATTCCTCTGTAGACAGTCGACCAGTAGAGGTTCTTCTTCATCGAAAAATAAACTGAACGTCACTTTTCCGGCTTTCTAGACAGCGTGCACTATTTCTTAAAGGAGGAGAGCCGGAATGCCTCAACTCCTTGCTCATTATTTTAGAAGCACGTAAAAGTATAGAAATCGAAGTTGGTCATCCAGTCATGACCAAAGCAAAAATGCTTTTTCCACCTGCCCCAATTTTAGCAAAGAAATCTGTTCCTTTCTCTGCGTATCTCAATAGATGGGTCAAGCAAACACTCGTTCTCACCATCTTCTGATATTATGATAGATGCGTGGGCATCCACAGTTTACAAACTTTGCCATAACCAAGCTTTTATAATATATGTCATAAACCTTTGCTTATCGACAGTTCAACATAAATTTCATGTATTATGATCCGATGATTCTGCTGTATTAGCTCCTCTATAGCAGCCAAAATTGTTGTAATTTTAGTAACATTATGCACCTGCCCAAGACATTGATATTCAAGCACCTAGTTTCATTACGCTGATACCACCGGAATTTGTTGCACCATACGAGACATCACTCTTCGTACATTTATTTCCTTTAAATTTATAAAGCAGGCTATCTGAAGAAATTTTATTATTGTACTTTGAGCTGATCTGGAGAAATCCATTATGCAATAAACTACAGAAACAAATCTCCAGAAGTAAGTATATTGATAGAAACTATCAATGAAGCATTTCTGTCACTTTATCTATCGGCTAGCACTTTAAGTCACTGGTATATGATACAATGCCGCTACAGCTTAGTTCTCCTTTTCTTTTGAGCACGACTTACATAGTAATGATATCTTCAATTTTCTGATATTAATTAAAATTGTCAAAATTTTCTTGTTGTTATTGTGTCTAACGACTCCTTGCAAAACAAAATATCATATTAGATCCCGTGATCCTGATCAAAGGAGGCAAATATTTCGTTTTAACTGAGGTACTGAAACGATGGACGACCTCACACAGCCACGTACACCCATAAGACATCTATAAACACAGATAAATGTTTAAAAATGATCCACTAAACTTCTATAAATATCCTATAAGATATCTATTAGCACGACAAATGTCACTCTTTTTTCATCCTTTAGATGTCAGTTACATATCCGATAAATCTCCAAATATCGAATAATTGGACTTGTTAGATCTAATGGATATTGAAAATATCTAAATCTTGTTTTAATCTAACATGTTACATCTATTAGACATCGAAAAAGGTATGGGTAATTTTTTTTTTCATTTAAACATCTAATAGATACCTATAATTAGTACAGGATATCTAGGACTTTTAATGAAAATTTTTTAGATATTTTGTAGTGCTGCACCGAGTAGCACTTTGGCCGAGTAGCCGAATGCCGAGTACACGGCCTTTTACCACTCGGCCGAGTACCGAGTAGCCGATTACCGAGTAGTTGTAAGAAAGAATAATTGATGCATATATGAAGAAATTTGCACATCTTGAAATTTCAAAATTAAAAACTAAAATCTCCCTGGCACACGTTTCTGTCCATAAGGGGGTCGTCGGAAATGAGCTAGCGGACACTCTTGCAAAATCAGCAACATAATCTAGTGACATAGCCTATTCACTCCCAGCTCAGAAGAAAGGCTTTTGAATATAAAATTTAGTTGAATTTTAAACAGCTTGCTGACATGCAGAACTTTTGTAGTGTACATACATAATTAGGTTCATTGCTATATTTTGATACTTTCAGCATAGTGGATTACTAAAACCATTACTGAGAACTTTATTCTTAACATCTTTTTTTAGATGCGGAATTATCATCCTCAGATAATTCTTAGAAAATATAAAAGTTACTATGTACTAAGACTTAATTTAAGATACATGAAATTTACATATGAAAGGGGAACATTAAAATATTTTATAATGTCAAACATGATAGGCTTAATTAATCTTCAGAGCGTAGAAATGTAAAATGATACGGGGTTTTGGGCCATAATTGGCAAAACAACAGATTTGATTATGAAAATACGTTTTAAATAACATTTCAACGTATTTATCTTTTTTATATATACCGTAAAATGCCTTAAAAGCCTTTATTCGGTTAAATTCCCCCTCCTCTTTTCAAATTAATTATTTTTGTTCTTAAAATATTAAATAAATGCACCTTTTGCACAACGATAGACTGTATCCGAATAGGTAATAGTTTTTTACGTTATTTTATAATATAAAATTCAAAATCAATCTTTTCTTACCGATTTGAAGTGTCTTACTTTTATTTGCCCAAATGTATAACTAAGATTTTGTGTTAATATTACATAGAGGTTCTTTAATAAATATCTCTTATCTTAAATAAATATCTCTCATTAACACATTTCTTTCAATAATGCATAAAAATAGTGGAATTTTCACAATTACTCGGTATTGGCCGAATACATAGCCTAAATTTGGCCGAGTACCGAGTATATACCGAATACTCGGTACAGCTCTAATATTTTGTACCTTTTATGGATCATTTGGATGTAATTTATATTTCTAATGGAAATTAGTGGCTGTATGGGACTTGGCCCCATTGCCATCTTAATTTTGAACATTCACTGAGAGGAAGGCTTCTTCAATAATCTTCTTCAAATAATCTTCTGGAAATTATCTCATACCTGTTATATAGCATTAACGTCTGGTTTCTTTGTAGGTCAATCGATTCATTAAATGCATTTTTAAACCAAAAACTCTGTGATTAACATTGCACACTTAAATATAAGTTGTTGGTCTTAAAGGGGCAGTCCGCATCAACAGAACCTTTTAACAGTAGAACAGTGATACTATTAATACTAATCATTTAATCTCCATTAAACTTGTGGAGGTAATTGTGGCTGTAAAACATGAGTACGCTTCTCATAAGAGCTCCAATATCTTTAATTGACCTCTTTGGTTGATGCTAGATGAGGATAGAATGTTATCTGCTATACACGCTGTGCATGTATGAAGAATCTGTCGTTACAGAAAATCGGATCGCATCAGAGAAATTTCCACATTCGTTATAAATTTTCGCGTAGAGCGATATTTCCAACTAAACTCACTCTAATACCTTTTAAGAAGATTCAGTGTATGGAATAACGAAGGTTCCCATGCCTAACAGGCATGTGTTTGAGGTACTTTGGGTCTCGACTATAACTTTCATGATAACAGCGTCACACTTTACAGTGTTGTTGCGCTTGCAGTATTCTTGTAGTGGGACAATGTTTAATGAATATATTGACCTGGTAAGACTCCGAACGTAAATGCCATAGATCAGGTGTAAAATGACGAAATTACGCTTTAACACTAAACCTACCGATACTTCATTTATACCTATTCCTACCACAGCGGGTCAAGTGACCCGTCTTTAAAATGTTATATATATTACTATGTATAGCAAAAATATATTATTTGGCACAATTTGGTACATGAAACATGGACGATGTGCTAATGTTATTTGCAAGAAATTCTGACAAAAAATTTAAATTGGGTCATTTGACCCGTCGTGGTAGGTTTAGTGTTAAGCAGCATGGCTCAACAGCACCTTGTAAAAGTCTTCATTAGCAGACATTGTAATTCTGTATCGCAGTAAGTGAACATGACATCTACTCATAAAGTCTAAATTTACTTATGAAGGAAAATGCAACATAAAAGTTATTGTTTTCGGTCTAGTTATAATATAATCTGCTATTCTTATTTTTTATTTAGATGGTTTTCCTTACGATCCAATATTCTAATATTTTGGAGATATTCTACAGTGATTTAAGTCCATGTGGATTGTATTTATATGAAATTGAGTTTAAAAAAACTATCCCATCTTGGTTTTGGAACAAGAGTTATTCGAAAAGTAATTTAACACCAAAATATTATCACTCAAAAATTTTTACTTCTATTTCTTTTCCTTTCTTTGTTAAGACTAAAAATTTTATAAATTTTATATCATAATACATAAACAGTAATACTTCAGTAATAATTATATATTGTCATTGAATGAGTAAAAGTAATTTAATCGAATGAGTAATTAATAGAATGATTGACTATTTAATATTGCTTATTCAATAGATAATTGAATGGATACAATTAATGAATAAAAGTTATTTTATCCTTCGAAAAAATTTCAAAATTTCAATATTATAAGCGTTGATTATTATTTTTTATTCAATATACTACATTTTAGTGTAAAATAATGTGTTATGTAGAAACTAAAAACATTAAATATTCCATATTTTTAATTAACAGTATTTAAAATACGTTATAATAAATAGTTAAGAGTAAACAATGTCTTAGAAGCAAATAACAGAAAAATATTATCTCCATGTAGAAGCCATGATACACATTATAATAAAGGACTTCTAAAAATTTTTCGAAAACTTTTATGAGTATGTTGTTTGAAATAATGATAAGAGTAAAAAATTTTCATCTGATTTATTTTTGTCTAATGACCTAAATATATATTTTGAAGAAATTAGCCAAAACATATTTTATTTCAATAAAATATGTTAAAAGAATTCAATATATTTTATGTACTTTAATGAATCTTTAACAGACCTATAACTCTCATTATTGGATTTGAAAGCAACCTCTGCGGGGGACTTCCTGAACGCCATTAATATTCTTTAGAATTCTGCCAAAAGGCATACGCTAACCTATTATTATCTAGTTATCTTTACAAAAGTAAATCCATTTGTTATCAAACAATAAACATTGTTTGATTGCACAAAATGTTATTTTACAAATGATTTACGATGGCTGTACTTTTTACTTACATTGTATTGATTACGCTTGTTTTGCAGTAAATGTTACATAAAATAAGTTTTTATGAAAAAAAAAAAAATTACACTGTTTTAACTAAAATTGTAGTTTAGAGTAAAATTTTAAAGATTATAGATTTCATAATTTTAAATTTGTTTCTATTTAAGAATAAAGCTAAATGCAACAGAAAATAAATTTTGTAAATTAGATTCATTTCTTAATTTATGCAGCATAATATTTTAACTTATTAGGTGTTATGACGTATTTTTAGAAATTAAATGATTTAATATTAGTAAAAATGTTATTGTTTTTAATGGTTTAAATTTGTTATGTAAAATCTAACCAAAATATTGTTGAACAAATTTTAATTCAATGCATTTATTTATGCAAATTTATTTTCAATTTATTATTTTGTTTATAAAGCGGTCATAATGCTATTGTAGATTTTATATTTCTAAAAAGTTTTAATTATAATATACAACAAATAAAAATGTAAACAACTCTAAGTGTGAACCCTTTTAATAAAAAAAAAAAATATTGATATTATTATGAGTTTATCGAAGTGCATAAAAACTTGCTAAATAATCGAAGCTTAAAAACTTGCTGGTTTCTATAAATACTTAAATACTTTCTAGACAGAATCCATTAATGACATATTTTACATGGCAAGACGGAACCAGTACATTAAAACTATAAAATTCGTAAACGTAAAATATTTTCATGCTTTTTAGTTTACCACTTTCTAAAGAAAGTTCAATACTGCGATTACTGAAGATTAATTAACTCTTAAATGCCTGAATATTTTATTATTAATTTTAAATTATTTTAATTCTTTCCTTTCTTAAATAAATCACGTGAAAAATACTTTAATAAATGATACTTTATTTTAACTATGGTTTACAGGTAAAATCGGCAAACATAAGGCTTTAAAGCTTCAATATTATTCTAATAAAACTTTAGAAGACAAAATTAGGTATGTTGCCGAAAGGCAACCCTCGGAATTTAAGGGATTTATTAATTATTTATTTATTTTTTAGAATGTAATATTTATTTCTAAAATATGACGTTGAGTCATATTTTAAATTATAACTGTATTTGACTTATAACACTGAGAACATAATATATTTGATTTATACCAGGGATTTTATTTATTAAAACGAAATACTTTGTACAATTTTAAATCTGTTAAAGTATTTATGATAATGTAAATAATTGAAAATTACTGGAAGTGTGAGCTCTCTTTTTCTTTCTACATTTATATATATACATTTATATTGAATTACAATAACATTTATGTGAGTGTTGGTCTATTAATTTCTAAATTTTATAAAGTTACCGAATTCTTCACTTTATATATATATATATATATATAAAGTGAAGATATATATATATATATATATATATATATATAGAGAGAGAGAGAGAGAGAGAGAGAGAGAGGAGAGAAAGAGAGAGAGGCAGGGGGAGAAAGCTAGAGAGAGAACTTTCTTTGTGTGTATATATATGTAGAAAGAGAGAGAGAGAGAGAGTTTCCTTTGTCTCTCCATATATAAATATGTATACGTGTGTGTGTGTAATATTATGAATTTACCAATGGTCCTCAAAACTTTCTTATTTAAAAGTGTATATAAATATTGAAACACTTTTTTGACAGAAAGCAGAAATATTTTAGATTAAATGATCGAACCAGTGCACTATTATTTTGATTTTTTTTTTTTTTTTTTTTTTTTTTGAAAACGTGTGAAAATAGTATTTTATACTTTCAAGTTTTTCACTGTTAAAAAAAGGTTTAATAGTTCTGAATAATTTCTGAAGAATAATTATAAAACTATTTTCTGAATTTAAATGACCAAAACATAATTATTTTAAAATATGGTAGTCAATCATATTTCAGATTATGATCTAGAAAAATGCTGCTTGACAATTTTGCTCTAAGATTGTGTGCATAATATACAGGGCAAATTCATGTGTTTTACACCAGTAATTTTATTAAATAAAACGTCATGTTTTAGTACCTGCATATATATATATATATATATTTTTTTTTTTTTTAATAAATTTCTTCTGTAAAACAAATGTACCTTAGCTGCGTACTATACTCCAAAAATTAGATTACTTGAAAGAAAATTAAAAACGAATAAGAAAACTCGGAGAAACATACGAAGGATTTGGAAATGGCGACGTAGTCACACAAACATATCGTGCAATGATCATAGTAGTACAATGAAAATTGTACGAGAAAGAAATATTTTAAAGATTATTTTACAAGGAAAAAATATATGCATAACAGATGTGTATAACTATATGCATATAAAACTATAAACCATGGAATAATAAAAGTATTCTCATAGTAGGGTATGAATGATACTAAAAGTAACTCTAAAAAAAGAAAATAACGAAGGAAATTACCAAGGACAAGACACGCTAGAAAAATACTACAGAAATAAAATCTGCTATAAAAGATTAGAAAATAATTTATAACAAAGATTCTTAAAAATTAATAGCATTATTCTACAACAATTTCTAAATTCTAAAGGCAACCTATAAAAGGTATATAAATAAAGATATTAATAAAAGAAATTTACTTTTGTTTTTGCAGGTGAATTTGTTGTTATAATTTTTCAATTATAATGATTTGTTTTCATATTTTTCCACTATAATGTTTTTTTTCAAAAATATTCCTAATTTATTAAATAGTTAAGCCATGCCACTCTCTTTTGCTGTATTAGTAAAAAAAAAAAAAAAGTTAAATGCCAGAAGTAAAACATTTGAATGACTTTGTACTTTTTTGTATAATTAGTAATATAATGATCCAATAACTAACAAATTACAAATATTACTGCTTACCACATACAACAAACTGATCGGTGCATTCTTTTAATTTATAATATGGTTGGACGAACTTATAATAAAAAAAAAAAAATGAATAATGACTCTTAGATTGAAACTCATATTGAATTAATGATGTTACACCTAAATTTAAACAAAATTAACTGAATTTTAGTTTCCATTTAAATCTTACTTAATTTACAGGGCTACAATGGGCGACTTTTTTTCCTCTATTCTTTTATGGCCACTGTTTCCAAAAAATAAAATTTATAATATATTTACGCAGGTAAATACGCAGCTAGAATGCATAAATTTATTATAAATTTAATGTTATGAAAATAACATTAACATTACCCGTCTTGCTTTTGTCTCCAAGGCAGTAGCACGTGTTTCACCTGATGAAGAAAGGCTACGTCCTTTCGAAACCGGTTGTGCTGACTTAAAATTTATGGTGTGTTAAGAAGTTTTTTATATCTTTCTATTGATTATACGCTAGTTTTCGAATTTAGTTTTTGGTTATGAAAATAGTAGCACGAAAATAATGAAAAAAAAAAATAAATAATCATAAAATAAAATAAAATAAATAATGCCTGTGGCAGCCTAAATTTATATAGGTACTGATAACAAAAATATTTATTTTTTAAATATTATTCCAGTTAATTTATTATAAATGTATAACTTCCTGTAATTCATTATTTTCACAAAAATCCACAAAAAAAAAAAAAAAAAAAAAAAAGACATCTGAGATACATAGTTTATTTTTTAAAAGCAGATTATTATGAGTATTCTTCCAAATTTATTAAAGTAAAATCCAAATAACTAAAGCTAAAGCTTAAAAAAAAACGTATGGTTATTCACTGGAAAAATAATGAGTCTGTTTATTTGTTTTTATAATGATTAAATTTTTGTTCCTTGTTTTACATAACAACATCAAAATTTAATGGGGAGAATCATATAGAAACTGAACTTTAATAAATTTCATATAATGGTAATTTAAGATTTCTTTTAAGTTTCTTTTTAAATAATAACATGATATTTTAAGAATTTATAAACCATTATAATGCATTTGTTTGAGGAATGTATAAAAGTAGATTCATAAAATTTTGACAATTTTAATAAAAACGAATAGTTTTTGTCCTTGTTTTTATGTTCCCCATCTATTTTTATAGTACACATGTAACATCAGATTAAATTTGCATGCATAATAGCAGTCAAAAAGGTTACTTACAAAAACCTTACTATTTCTATTTATAATATTCAACTTTTCCTATTTAAAATTATAAATATATAAATATTCCATATTATGGTATTCATAATGATTTGACAAGAATAAAAAAGAAAGAAATAAAATTAGTATTTATAATTAGTCTAAAATTTCGATATTTTTTCTTTCTTTCAGATTTTAAATTGATAGCTTTATCTACTAATCAACAAACTTTTATTCTAACTTCAACACTTTTTTGTCAGATTCTGCAATGCAGTACTTTTTTTTGTTACTTTCGTAGAAGAAAATCTAACACGTTAAATTAAATGCGTAAATGGCTCCGTATTGTTTGGGTGATCCATCAGAATATGATGCATTAAGCAATTGCTATAGTATTTGCTATGTGTCATGTTCATCAAGTATGATTGATCAGCGAAAAGTTTTTAAAGACCTATATTTAGAGGAACATAATAAAAATAAATGAAGATCATTAGATTCAGACACATGTAGAATCGATAAGTATGCATGTTACTTAAGTTAAAATTAAGCCAAAGAAAATGTATAAGATTTTAAAATATATAATATTTACTTTGACGTCGATCAGCATGTTTAAAACTAAATTTTAATGGCAATTATTTTAGTTTCTATCAAAAAGTTAAAAGTTTTAATGGTATTTTTCACCTGTTAATAAGTTATATATAAATGCTTAAAAATATATTTCTTTTTTAAAGTCTTTGGAAATGTACGTTGCTTCTAATGTAAGGCTATTAGAAATAATGGGAACTAGAACTTATTCTGATAATATATATTTTGTATAGAAAACCAGACTAGACTTAGTTAATGAAAAATGCGGCATCATTTACTGAAAATAATCTTATTTACAACTTTAAAAATAATAATGATATTTAACAGGAAGGAGGTGCCGCTCACCACTCCAAGAGTGGTGTCGAGCGCTTCTAGCTATGCTAGGCCCCTCCCTCGGAACGTTTATTAAAAAAAAAAAAATTACAAGGTTCGTCTGAATAAAGTTAACACACGAGAAGGGGCGACATATAAGCTGCCGACACAACATTCTCTCACGACATATGGCGAAGAAAAGCATAGTAATTTGAATGTTTACAGTCACTCTAATTTCAAAATATTTGAATAAGTACAGAGAGAGAGAGGGAAGGATATTAACAGAGGATAAAATTCGGCAGAACCATATTCTCGCGCTACATAGGGCGAGGTATTACAAATAGATAATAATTATTAACAAACTTAAAAAAAACAATACACAAAGGTTAAATTAGCCAGAACAGAGTACTCACGCGACAGAGGGGCGAAATAAAATAAATCTTGAAAACTCAAAAACACAATGAACTAGAATTGAACTGGAAGGAGGGAGAATTATTTACAAACAAATCAGTTCGCCAGAATAAGGTTCCCACGCGACATAGGGCGAAGTTGGTTATATTACGACATTTACAAACACATGAGGAAAGAATAGATATCTTAGGGCTAGTGGGTAAGTGAAAAAGATTATTTAACTTACGAGATTATTAAAGACTTTTAATTTATTTAACTGTTTAGGAATTAGATAATTATTAATGACTGAAGAAAAATTTAATTTGTTCTATTTGAAATATCTAAGAGTAATTCAAAAATTATTTTTAGTTTAACGGCAAGTGAAGGTCTTGTTAAAATATTTGTCAGCAAATTGGCTGGTCTATTATCCGGATTTCTTAAGTGATAGGTGATTGTAAGCGAACAATGGAAATATTAATGAAGGGCAGAACCCTCCTCCCCACAAGAACATAGGCGCAAACGTCGACGACGAAATCTGTGCAGGTAAGCCAGTGCCATGAACAGTTAAAAAAGCTGTAATTTCTGGGGTAAGTACTCAATCATTGAGAGAAACATTTGGTATTAGAGAGAAAATATTTCTGTTGTTGAGGGAATCTTCCCACCAAGACTGCCATTCCCAGAAAAGGAGAGATTTTAATTTTTTTTTGACATAGGAAGGAAAGACTGGGAGAGAGTAAAGAGGAGTGTGTTCTTCTGTAGCAGCCTTGGCCAAGTCATCTGCACGTTTGTTGCCCACGACACCCCTATGGGCAGAAAAGTGTGCCAGGGAAACTAAGAAATTAAGTGAAATTAGCAGTTGTTCTAAAAGCCCTTGTGATTTTTCTTTATAGAATTATACATTGCCTAATTGTTATTTTCAAACTCCACTTTCATATTCTGAAAATACACAACTGTTAAATGAGTAACTGCTATCTAAAATATTATTTTTAAAAAATTTTAAATTTCAATTTTGAGTTTAAAAATACGAATTTTCACTAAATGCCTTTTTCACAGTTTTGAGCTGTAAAATGGAATATTAAAATTTAAAAAGTTCATTTTTTGGCAAAAAGGTACTCGTTCAACGGTGATGAATTTTCAGAATGTGAAAACGAAGTTTAAAAATACCAGTTAGGTAATAAGAAACTCTATAAAAAAAATTCGGCATAGACTTACATGCGATTTATTGACTCAAGACGGGGAAGTCGTAAGAGGGAGAGAGTAACCTTAAGGGTGTTTTAGAAGTTTTTATGACAACCATATCGTTCCAATAGAATCACCATCAGAAAGAAGCATGAATGAGATTCAAATATTTTATTGAAATAAATTCATTAAAAAAGGAATAATTAAAGATTTTTTAAATAGGACGTCTTTTGCTTTATACAGACATCAGTATCTTTGGAAATGGGTTGATTGTTATTAGAAAGTAATTGATGCTTAAGAGCTATTTTTAAAGGAATTGATTGAATGGTATTTGGTGATACACACCATGGATTCCAAATGTTTAAATAACGCATAGTCAAAAACTATGAGGTGTGGTGTACAGGAAGATAAATTTGTAGCCTAGATAAAGTCATTCAGAATAATTTCTACACTAGTTTTGTACAAATGTTTTCCCCTGTTTTAAAATATATGGCAGTTCATGAAAATCAGTATTGATCCATAAATGTAGCTCCATCATCAAAACCATATTTCAGTAGTACTTACTTTTTATTTTGACTTCATGGTCAATGAAAGCAATATCCATCTTGTCATTAGTAATCACTTTTACCCAAACATTGTTTTTTTTTTTTTTTTTTTAAACGATCGTTCCTTTCTATAATCGATCAATTTTAATAAAATGACGAAGATATATCTTCGGGAATAACTTTATATTTTAAGTCTCAAAGCGGGCGCTACAGCAAATAACGTCTCATCACAGAATACACTGTCAAAAAAAAGTCCTGTTTGCTGCGAGAAATTTTCTGTAATTCAGAAAAATACGTTCTGTCAACGAAAAAATTACGTTCATAGAACGTATTTTTCTAACTTACAGAAAATTTCTGGCAGCAAACTGCAGCAAACAGGACTTTTTTTTGACTGTTTGAAACGGTCCGGTTTCAATTCTTTTAGAAGTTCGTGGCATTTTGATTGCCGTTTTCCATTCATACTCTCTGTTAGTATATAAATACTTTTTGCATTCGATGTGAATTAAGACCTAACTTGACTCTACATAGATAATTTACATATGAAGTGATGATCATACGATTTTTTAACATTTTTTTTATCAGTTTCCAAGATAATTTTTTTTTCAATGGTGTCGTGCTACAAAGATATCTGTAGGAAATATTAAGAAGCCCCTTCTACAGTTTAATTCCATCATGTATAGTCATTAAAAAATAAAAACACATTCCCGGACTACTCTCAATGAAAATTATTGTAGGACTACGCTGCTAGTTCTGATCGATTTGTAATAACATCTAGTATAGTTAAACTTCACTTTCATTTAACATAAAATTTAAGGAAAATATACCATGAAAGACTGTTAAATATCCCTTATATAAAATTATGTTGCGCAGTTGTATAGATCCGTTTTATTTATTATAATTTTATTGAATAAATTTAATACGTACATTTGTGTTTGAAAAAGTGAATATTTTGGCTGACTTCTTTGATTTGAATACTTTTATTTAATATTCGTATGCAGAAAATATATTTTATGAATTTTGAAATTTATTAGAACATTTAAAAGAATTTTTAAATGCTTCATTATATTTTAATAGTACCTTTAAACAAAATAAATTTAAATATTCAGTTTAATATAATATTTCAATCAAGATGTATGTACTGAAAATCTTAGTTTTAATATCACTATATAATATAAATCTTTTTTTATTTTTGAAAACTGGGGAAATGTTAATACAACTAATTTAAACGATATGTAAATCATTTCAATTTAGCTTAGTAATAAATATTTACAATAATTTATAAACATTTTTTTTTTCAATAGAAGAACAAGTAAAATCATTTGTAAAATTTAAAAAAGAGTATTATGTGAAAACAGACCATTATCTTTCTCGGAACAATAACTCCATTTCTAATTAACATTCTAATATTTGCTGCAGAAAGTGACTTACAATAAATAAATTCCACATAAAGGAATATTTTAAATATGGTAGATGCAAAGATAAGATGTATTATAACACTCAGTTAATTTCAGTTTATTAAATTAAAAGTCTTTTGCGTAAATAATAAGGAATCGACTGTTATTGAGCCAAGCAATTTCTATTATAACTTTTGTCTTAAAAGTATTTGATAAATTAATTTAAAAATCTTTAAACCCTTCCAGATAAAATATTAGTTCTTCATTGTTTTCATTAACATTGGAGTTCAATGTTTACGCAAGCGTGCATCCTTTGCTTGTAAAACAGAAACATTTTTGTTAAAATTTAATTTAATTAAAAATAAAATTCAAGAACAACATAACATGAAAGGCAGTTAAATATCCCTTTTATAACGTTATATTACTTTCTTATATATAACACATATTAACATTTTAGATAGATTGGAGTGTGTAAGGTTGATTTTATACCAATAATTTGAAAAATGCCAGAACCGTGAATCAAGCCCGGGCTCTCCGTTTAATGTGGGGATGCCCTGAGCAACCCTGGTTAATAACAAGCTCGGTATTTCTCACATAATAACCGTCCGCACGTTAAGCGGAGGACGTGGGTTCGGTTACGGCTCTGGCATTTTTCACATAGTTGGTATAAAAATCAACCTTACACACTCCAATGTATCTAAAATGAACTTTCATGGTTGTTGAACTTATAATTAAAGTTTCTCTGTATTAACATATTAACAAAAACATTAGGCGTATTACAGCGACATAAAGAATTTCTTTGATGCACAGCACCAAATATAGAATGAAGTGGAGTAAGTGTAACTACGGAGTAAGTATAATTTCGGCTTGTAACTCAACTGATAAACTGAATTTGGATCTCATAGTCATCTTATTGTTTGTATGAACATTCTTTTCTTATATTTAGCTTTAGGTAACAAAATAAAACATGAAACAGTGGGAATTTTAAATAATTGAAAAACACTTTACTTTTTTCTCTTCCACAGAGTGTCCGTCTCAAACATCGAAGTTTTGTTAATAATGTACTTGTAAAGTAAACAGCACAGATTTTAGTAAGAGAACTAAGTTTTGTGTGTAGATTTTGAATACATTTTCCTATTTGTTGTATTTCTTAAGCTTTTAGTTTTGCCAATGGTGGTTACAATTACCCCAGGAATTTTGTGTATCGGGCATGTGTAACTAGGTTACTTGCGAGTATCTAATGCACATCACCCGCGTCAATTATCTTTTTTTTTCTTTTGACTTTTCAGTTCTTTTTTATAATTTTCAATAAAATCCAATATACTGATCTTTTTTAGGTTTTATTGGAGTGTTAAATAACACTGCTCGGCATAAAAATTGCTTCTGACACCATTTCAGCATATTTTTATGTAAAATGACCTCTTGAATTGGAATATGATGTCCGTTTTGCCCTATCACCAACCGTGTTTCAGGAACGGCCCCTATTTTTATCATTTTTCGGTGATTTTATGGCTGTAAATTTGATTTTTAAGAGGGGGAGGGTTATTTTAACCATTATATATCTTCTGAGGAGCTACAGAGTTCGAAGGTATTTGGACTCTGGATTTGGATATATGGACATTTGCGACAAGGGAATTTTTTTTTTTTTGGGGGGGGGGGAGGGGGGGGGGTATTTAACACTGAAATTATGTATCCCACATCTTATATATTTGTAATCTGTTATTAATGCTATTTTTTAAACTTTATTTATTTATTTACTGTTTTGTTTTTAGGTCTTAAATTATTTTTTTTTCATTCTTCAAATCAAATTCATGGTCAAAAAATTATCGAACAGGGGTGTGTTTCTAGAAAACGGTGGGTGACTGGGCAAAATGATGGGTGTCATATTCATAGTATCAAAACTCGATTTTTTTTTCCCCAGAGCAGTGTAATTTAAAATATGTGAAGTGCTAGTTGGAGGCTTATTTTTTAATGTAATGCATATGGGCATAGTAGGCAGAGATTCTACTTGCCTCAACCCATGGGGCAAATGGTACCACGTAACAATAAATTTTCATTATTTTTCTTTAAATTGCGCATTGTTAAATTATAAAAAACTGAAGTGTAATTTTAACAGTAACTGAGGTAAATGAAGTGAAAACCGAACTAAAATGTTGCCATACTTACGTTATACTTTACACTCAGGTTGCTAAATCGTTGTTACATTTACCTAGCTTCATATTAACTTCTGCATCGCTTTATAACGGGGAAATTTAAATAGAATTTCATTAATTTTAATTTTATTGTACAACTTCAAAATATAAATTCTGGCAATAAAAAGCAAATAGTTTGATTTCTTTGTCACAGACTGTTATACTTTATATTCATTTACTAGAGTGAATCGTGAATCGGGATCCGGACATAATATATCGGGACAAAATATCGCGTCAAAAAAATAGAATGATTTATTTGAAAATTTGATTTTGTGTCACGTGTGATCTCTGGCGGGGGCCACAGGGCCTCATAAATATTAATTAATTAATTAAAATAAATAATTAATTAATTAATTAAATCATAGAGTTAATTTGATTATTGTATCTATGTTTATTTTTAAGTTAGTATATCTTTTGCTTTTCGCTATTCAAAATAGATTTTAAAAATCATGTACATCACTGCTGACATTAAAGCTGAACACTGTTCACAAACTTGAATTAAAAATTTTAAAATTAATAAGCACGATTGAATTCATTATGACTAATTTTGACAAAAGTTAATAAATATAGTCTTTAAACTATTTTAAGTAAAATTTATAAAAAATTTTGTTGTAGGTTTGTCAGACTGTCAGTACTCTGACCTAGGTATGTGTTGCCATGAAGTTTTATACAACATTACTAATAATTACCAACACATTTTTGCTTTGTATTCATTTACGTCGGCTATATTTTGTCCTCGCGTGATTTTGTCCCCAACCCGAGTGAATCTTATTTGAACTTCTAAAATTTATTAAAACACATAAAAGAGTTATAAAATAAATCATTATACTTTAATTATGCTTTTAAATAAAATAAAATTTTAAATTTTAATTTAGTTAAATAAAACGCATTTAGTCAAAACGCATGTATTAATATATTCTTTTTCATTGCGTTATATAATGAAAACAATTTTATTTTTAAATATAAAAAGTGAAAAAATATATTATCATTAAGTATTAAGTTCAACGATTAATTTATCAGTTTCATAATAAACATTTCGAATAACTTATAAGAATTATATTTTCAATAGATGAACAAGAAAAATCATTTATAAAATTAAATTAAAATGAAGTATTTCGTGAAAATACATCTTTTTCTTTTTTCGAAAAATAACAATTTAAAATTTAACAAACTAACTTTTGTTGCAGAAAATCACTTACAATAAATAAATTCCACATAAAAGAATATTTTAAATAGGATAGATGTAAAGATGGATTTACAACATTTAGTTAATTTCATTTTATCAATCTAAAAGTCTTTTCTATGAATACGAAAGAATCAACTGCGAATGAAACAAAGAAATTTCATTACTACATTGTCTTAAAAGTATTTGATAAATTAATTTCGAAAATTTTTAAATCTCTCACAGAAGATATTAGTTGTTCGTAGCTTTCAAAAATGTCTGAGTGTAATAATCTCACATTCTTTACTCATGAAACAAAAACTTTTTTGTTAAAATTTAATTCCAGTTTCTCTGAAAACTTTGTATAATTGAAAAGCATAATTTGAAATTTGAGTGTTATTTTGAAACATTTAATTTTAGTATTCCAATTATGCTAAAATTTTATGTAAGATAATAACTGTTTTTTGTTTATATTAACTTAAATCACAAAATTCGAATTTCCAGATAAATATGCAATTATTTATAGGTTCATGGAAACTGTTTTCAAATTGAATTGAATTGAATTTATTTAATTGTGTCATTGATAATTTTTAGTTTCGGTATGTATTATTACTATATTCATGTTTAATGAAAGATATTAATGTTACTTTTTCTTTGTAATGTAGATATAACATGAATATTTTTTTATTTATAGAGTGTGTATAAAAACGCTAAAGCAATTATAACTTATTATGAATATTAAAAAAAAAGAATGAATTTCCAAAATAATAATAATAATAATAATAATAATAGTAATAATAATAAAATAAATAAATAAATAAATAAAAATAAAAAGAAATTCTAACGCTTATTGTGAATTATAAGAAATAAATTAAGCAGATAAATTTGCAATCTACAGATTTGTTTTATATAAAAATTAAAAATTACTCATTTTAGCCTGTGGAAAAATATAAGGTCATAAGACAAAAATTCCATTTAATGACACTGAAAAAAAAAAATTAATCTTTTTTTGGGGGCATCTTTATTCTTAATCAGCTAGATTATCCTCGTTTTCATGAATATTATATGCCAATGGCACAGATTCGACGGCCAAAGAATACTGTCTTTCATACCCGTTAAGAACATAACCATAGAGATACCCAATAATGTTGGAATCAGGACTTAAGGATATAAAATTAAGGGGTTATGGAGTCGTCTTGTAACGGCTTTCCTACTGGCGTCGGTTGATCCCACCTCCCTGTGTAGGTGTCCTTTTTAGGGCACTGAGCGAACGAGGCGGCACGGGTACCATCGGCTGGCTGGTGTTCCAGTAGTTCTCTAGTTAATTGGGCCTAAATTCCCAGGCTGCTTGAGAAAGTAACTGTCTCTGTAGTCTGGTGTGGTGTTCTTTCCGTGAATTGGCGGTTGGGACGTTGTTTCCTCTTATGGTTGCATCTCTTCACTCCAGGCCTCGTTCCTCTCATAGGCTCGAGTGAGTCTCCAGGACCCGGTCTGGCCGGTGAGCAGCTAGGTCGAGCGATTTTCGGGTCTTCTCTTTCCGTGGATCTTTTTGGGGCCATGACCCTGTCCGCGGATCACGCCCAGGGGATGACCTTGCTTGTCAGGCCCGCACCAAAAATCGCAAGATTGGTGGTCCCTTGTAGATGCATCTTGTCAAATATAAAAGTCAGCACAACAAACTTCAACACATTTGCTCTGAAATCTGAATTTGACATTTTGAGTTTTACGTATCACAGCATTATCTTATTGGATAGTCAAATTTTCTCCCTTTAAATAAATTGCTATTGACAATAGGTGGTTTTCAAGAACACCTTTGCATATCTCTGCGCTCATTTTCATAGAAAAGAAAGTCCGAGAGTCAACTACTAATGTTCTAAATATGTATCATACAGGGATGCTACTTGCAAATATTTGCTGAAATCATATGAATGGTTCTTGCACAGGGACATTCAGCAGAATTCACATACATTATGTCTATGGTAGATACTTTACCTTGATACAGATCAGCATCTAAAGCCAAACTGAATAATTATATGTTTTTACATGCATAAAAGCATTTTTCGCATTAAATATGATGTGAAAGCATTCCCCAATCGTTTACGATGCTACACAAAAAACTTGTATTTATTAAGGTTACACATAGAAATTTCTGGAAGTGCATTTCAAGTGTTACTATTTGTTATAATATTTAAAAAAGGATTATACATAATCTTAACTAGTTTTTAAATTTACCTTATACTACATCCCTTAAAATTCTTCGCATATGTATTTCGAGTAACATCATACTCATGAGTACGATGTTACTCGAAATATGAGTGCAAAGAGTTTTAAGGATGTAGTATAAGGTAAATTTAAAAACTAGTTAAGTATTACTATTTCTTTTTCATAATGTGCTAAGTTTAAATACACTATACAATGTGTAAAATTGATGGGCAATTTATAGTGATAAACAAAATTAAGCGAAAAAATTATTATGATGAATTGTAATTGAATGTAATAGTTATTGAATGTAATTGGTGGAAATCCTATATTATATATCATCAAGTCCAGTGAAATTTCTCATATCCAAAAAATTGACAACGTATTCTTTAAAGTGTAATTTTCAACGAATTTTATTTTTTGATATAATAACGTGTTTTGAAACCTTTGAATACAAACTTCTACTTTTAATGGTTTTATTTATTTAAAACTATTATATATATATATATATATATATATATATATATATATATATATATATATATATATGCATATATACAGTCGGTAACAAAAAGTCTCCGAACACTAGCAAAAATTCCTATATAAAAAAAGTAGAGTTAATACTGTTTTGTTAAATAAATTCTTGTTGAATCATGTTCTTAGTCAGTCTAAGAACATGATTCGACAAAGATTTATTTAACAAAACAGTATTAACTCTACTTTTTTTATATAGGAATAGTTGCTAGTGTTCAGACACTTTTGTTACCGACTGTATATATATATATATATATATATATATATATATATATATATATATATTAATAAAAATGAATCAAACAATCGTTTTTTAAATGCTGTAGTATAACACTTTGACTTCCTAAGTTTTATTCTAAGCAACAGGAAAATAGTTTTACAATTTAATTTCCTTAAAATAAATCTTAAAATTGTGTAATTGTAACTAGTGCATAATTTCATTATATGACGCATTTAGATGTGTGTACATATATAGCTGTCAACATTTGTAATTCATACAGAAACACCGTTAATACTCACCTCTTATTCTTGCAGAATAATTTTCTGCAATATGTAATTATGATTAAATAAGAAGAATTTTGCATAATATATATATATATATATACATACAGTCGGTAGCAAAAGTGTCCGAAAACTAGCAAAAATTCCTATATAAAAAAAGTAGAGTTAATACAGTTTTGTTAAATAAATTCTTGTCGAATCCTGTTCTTAGTCAGTCTAAGAACAGGATTAGACAAGGATTTAATTAATAAAACAATACTAACTCTGATTTTTTTACATAGGAATTTTTGCTAGTGTTCGGATACTTTTGTTACCGAGTGTATATATATATATATATATATAATGTATGTACCAAATGTACGTACCAATGTATAGATATAAAATGTATGTACCAACAATACCATGAAATAAATATGTTGGCAATTATGTTACCTTATAAGTATCATATAAATTTTGCATACATATTCAAATGTATTTGTACAAATTTGATCAATTAAAATGCTTAAAAATTTTTCGTTATTAATAGTTTAAAAAAAAAAAATCTTTAAAAACTGTATTAAGTTAACAATAATTTGATTTCTCCCATAAACTAGCAAAAATACCTGATCAGTAATGATATTTTGCATTTTAAGAAGGAATAATTTTGTGTCTTGTTATATAACATTTTCTAAAATGTTATTTATAAAGATTAACATTATTTGCTATCAACGTATAAGTAATTTCTGCTTATTTGCATAATAAAAGGGCTTTATTTTCATTCTGGCATATAATATATATATATATATATATATTACCCTTACAACCTTATTTTAGATTTTATTTATAATTTATTAATTTATTCACATAGTTTTTTGCTGTAATTCACCATTTTTACCTTGTCATACAGTTTAGGGAATGGTGAACGTTGAAAATCGTCTTCTAATTTATTGTCTTAGAATTATGAAATTTTCCATACATGTGCATTGAAATATAGCAATAGTAAATATAATAAAATATCTCGAAAACTATTGAAGTTTAAAAAATATAAAATTAAAAATTTTATTTATCTACTTATTGAAAAAAAAAAAAAAAATCCATGTGATTGAGTTTTTTTTTTTTTTTTTTTTTTTTTTCCCGAATTTTATAATATTATAGCTTATAAATATATTCCAAATGTATTTGTCATTAATTTGTGGATTTATTGATAAGTTAATTTTTTACAAACATTTTTACGTTTGAATTTTAAATATTTGCATTAAATTCGAGCAATAATCGCAATCCCGTCAACAGCAAAAGTATCCGAGCACTAGCAAAAATTCCTATGTAAAAAAAGTACACTTAATGCCGTTTTTTAAAAAATAAATCCTTATCGAATCCTGTTCTTAGTCAGTCTAAGAACACGATTCGACAATATTTTATTTCACTAAACGGTATTAAGTGTAGTTTTTTTACATAGGAATTTTTGCTAGTGCTCGGCTACTTTTGCTGCCGACTGTACGTGACACTGAAACTGTAACTTTAAAGATAAATCAAGGTCCACCATACTGTTAAAATCAACAATAAAAATTTAAATTAAAGAACCTTTAAGTTTAGTGTGCCTAATTAATGTAAGAATAAATAAAAATATACATATAATTATACATTTTTTATTAGCAAAAAATTAGAATATATATTACCTTAATTATATAGTTTATTCATTGTTATAATTGAACGCGCGTCATATTAATTCCACGTGCTATATTTCTTGCGAAACTATTCTCGTTACTTTATATAATTATATTAAATATATTACAAAAGCTTAGAATATTCTTAGAACTTTAAAAAATGTTTATGTTTTTCACTATATTTATTCTTTTGATTTTTATTTTTAACCACAAATAATAAAAGTTATTGTATTCATTCTCTTAGATCACTTTATAACTACGCAAAAATATTTATTTGCTTAAAACCATTTTTATACTGTAAAAAGATTATCAAATGTAAAATTCCCACAATCATGCACACTCACATACGTTTAATTGCATAGATTACTATAGCTTATACGTGCATAAATGTTAATCCGAAGTTTTAGTGCTTGTTAAATCTTTAATTCATTGTTTACATTTTATACATTTAAAAATGAATATTTATCAGCATGCTAACCTTTTAATGTATTTCGATGTATTGTTAAAATTCGTTTTTATTTCATACCGCTTTTCTTGAAGGGTATTTTTCTTCCTTTTTAATCGCAATTATGTACTGCAGAAAATTTTCGCTACAAATAAAGTGGGATAAAAAAATTAACAATAAAAAACATTTAATTTTTTTATTAAATAATTTACATTAAAAAGCACCTCTGGAACAGACGAAGGCTTCTCCTTCATAAAAGAAAAATAATTCTATTGATTTGAATCAGGTTAAGTGTTTTAAAAAATATATTTTTGTAAACCTAATAATTACACTAAGCTGGAAAAAAAAAAAAAAATAAATAAATAAATAAAAGAGCTTTGATACCATTCCTGCTGAGTCTTATGTAAAATGACCTCCTGAATCCGAATATGACCCCCATTTCGCCTCATCACCCAGTTTTCTCGGGACGTCACCTCCTCACTCAATTTTTATCACTCTTCGGTAATTTTTATGGCCATGCATTTGATTTGGAGAATGGAAAATAATTATTTTAACTCTTAAAAATAAAATAGTATATATATATATATATATATATATATAATGTATAATAAGTGATAATAACAATTGATTAATAAGATATAATAAATGTAACTTATCATTTTAGGGACAAATCCCCCTTAAATCTTCCCCTTGCTGCATCCCTAACAGCACAAAATGTTCCAGAAACGTAACAATCATATAACATTGAAACATTATAAACATTTCCGAAACGTTTCAAAACGTTCAGATTGCTTTCCGATTAGTTTCAAAAACGTAGAATTGTCCGCTATCGTACTAAACATCAAATATGTAACAGAAACGTTACAATCATTTAACTGATAGAAAATCAAAAAAGGCGAATGTTTCAGAAAGGTATCGGAGAGCATACTAAAGCGTGTTACGTTTTTGAAAGATTGTAAGCTTTTTGCAACTTAACTGAAACATTCTGTGCTGTATAGGATGTCCATGTTATAGAATTTTTCACATCTTTACGCCCTCAGTTAAAATACTTCTTTTCTCCACAATAAATCAAATTTACATCCATAAAATTTACGAAAATTGGTAAAAATAGGGGGGCGTCCCCGAGAAACGGTGGGTGATAGGGCAAAATGGCCGTCATATTCAGATTCAGGAAGTCATTTCACATAAAAATTTGCAAAAATGGTGTTGGGAGCAATTTTCTTGCCGAACAGTGTTATTTATTTATTACTTAAAAATATAATTTTATTACAAAAAAAAAAAAAAAAATAAAAAAAAATACATTTAACTTTAGCAATGTATTTTAAAATTAGATAAATATAAGATAAAATTCTAATAATTATATTTTAAATCTTCTCTTTAATAATTGATATGGTTATGTATTACACAATACATCTATTAAAGTGAAATTTTCAGAAAATATCAATAAATATCAATTCAGAGTTCCCAATTTTAAAATATTACGGCTCTTAATATTTATTAATATAATATTTTTGTTAGCATATTTTTCATTCAATATATTTAATAATTGTGTTTAAATCGATTATATTTAGATAGAAACAAATTTTTATTTATGCTGAAACAAAAGGAAGAAAATATTTAATTTAGCATAATTTACTGATGTTCATAAAATGTCTTCGTATATTTTTAAATTTTACATAATAATTCCAATTAAAAATGTCTAGAAATTTAATTCGTTCTTTGACAAAAAGTGTCAATATCATTCGAAAAAAAGAATAAATAAAAATAAATAAATAAATAAATGAATAAAATAAATAAATAAATCATTGAACTATATAACAATTCCTAGCGAATCTAATCATTTTCAAATGAACATAAAAGTTACTATATATATATATATGTATATATAAACATAAATAATGTTGATATAATTAACTAATTTTGTAGAAATTTTAAAATTTATAGGATTTCTGAATTTTTTAGTACACTATTACAGGTAATGTATAGTAATGCATTGTAGTTAAAAAATGTAAAGTAAAAAATATTTTTGATGGCACAAAATTTACAGAATTTTTTTTATTTTGAAAAGGCATAATATTTAATATATATAAGAAGATAAAAAAAATATATATATATAACATTTTTCCTTTATTTCCATTATCATATTTATGTTATATCAAATAGTAAGTATACATGAAATTAATTTATCTCAAAGTTCGATGCATTTCTATATTTTTTAATTCCAAACAAATCCATGTAATTTGGATATTTCCATAAATGGAAGCATTTGTGGGGCAAATAGCACCGTTCAAAAGAAACACCTGGGCACTACTTTGTGAAATGATGGACTAACTGGTTAATGTTTTGCTTTTAATACTAAGAAGAAAGTTCAATTTATTTCAGTATTTACATTTCTTGTTTATTACTTAAAAACTGACTCATGTTATTCTTCTGTGTATGAGAATATTACAAAAAGATAATTTAACATAATTTTGAAAAGTATAACTGGTTCCACTTCCTAAATAATAATAATAATAATAATAATAATAATAATAATAATAATAATAATAATAAAAATAAAAATAATAATCTTTGATTGACTCAATTTTTTTTAGCATTAATTAGCTTATCTTTTCCGAAATATATGTTAAAACTGACCTATTTTTAAAATTCAAACCTTCAAGCATTCCGATAAAATATATATATATATATATATGTTTCAAGTTTTATTATTATTTTTTATATAAAATGATTTAATACATTTTCAAGTCAATATACATAAAAAAGGATGCCTTTTCAAACATTCTGAAATGATGTTCTTATTTTGTTTCGTCTAGAATAAAGATTATTTTATTTAACTTTGATTTTTTTTTTATTCAATATTTCTAATAAAATTTAAATAATTAATTAGGCTTAAAATATTTCATAAATCAATTTTAACTTTTAAATTTAAAGTTAAAAAAAAAAAAAAAACACAGGAAACATAGAATTATTTGAATATATACTTTTAGGTACAATAATTGTAATTTTTTAAATAAAATATTTAGTGCTTAAAATAAAGTTTTAAATAAAATGCTCTTACAGTTTGCATATATATTTGATTTAATTTTAATTTTCTGGCGTAATAATAGAAACATGTTTAGAGTAAGCCAATTATTGATTTTGTGATACTAATATTTTTTTATTGAAATTTTGTACAATTTCATACAGTAGTTTCTAAGATTAAATATATGAACCTTTCTATTAAAAAAAAAAAAAAAAAAAAAAAAAAACAGTATCACATAATCCGAACATTTTGCAGCTGTGACAGCATTTTATACTCTTAGCTAGTTTTATGATTAATATCAGTAGTCTTTGTAATACTATTATTAATAATAATAACAAGCATAATAACTATAATAATGATAGTGATGATATCAATAACAATAAATTCAATAATAAATACGTTTTTGTATTTTATGTTTCAATCACAAAAAATTTCTAAAATTTCTAAAATAACACTAATGCATTTTTATTCGTAAAATTTATACAGAAATTTTTGCAGATGTATCTGTCACTTGTGTGAAAATCTATTTTTAATGTAATGCAAGAAACTTATAATTTAGAACATAAAATCTCATCAAATTCAGACATTTTTGCATATTAATTGATATAGAACAACCCTTTTCTAAATCTGATAGTTCATTCGTAATATTTATCATTAATCTGAAGTTTATTTAATAAACTTTTAATAAAAATGTATGGTTAATGACTATAATTAATTAAGTGGTTATACATTTATGAGACTAACTTATATTATATAAGTAATTTCGGTAAAACATTAACAATAAAATGTTATTTCATTAGTAATATTTGAAAAAAAAAAAAAAAAAAATGCAGGAAATATTTATGCAAAAATTATCTGAAACAAGTTTAATAACGGTAAATACTGTCACATCAACTGATTTATTAAGTACCACACAAAACTAAATAAAAAAGAAGTAGAATCGGTATTTCATTTAAAATACAGAAAATAGTTAGAAAAGTTATTTATACCCAAACTGATTTTTCTGTAAAAATTAAAAAGGATTTATTATATATATATATATTATAATATATACATATTACTCAACAAAAACTATGACATACATAGATGCCAACTTGTACGGGTTTTTAACATTACTATTTCTTTGTAAAAAAAATTATCATGTTTAATCGCAAGAAACTGCTGAAGTATTTATTAAAAATTTCTAATAATAATTTCCGGTAGAAAAAAAAAGTACCAGTTGGCAGCTATGGACATACTACAAAAATGACTTCGATAGATTTTAAAAGATTGATAACTAATCTACCATAGGCAACTACAGATTTAACCTACTTAACCATATCGTTTAAAACAACTAAATGTAGAAATTCTGACTTAAAAAATTATTCTCATTTAATAAATGATAAATTATAAAACTCAGTTCCCCAGTTCACAAAATATAAAAACTCACTTCCTTATAAAAATATTTTTAAATATATTTTTAATTATGTTTAAATAAATGAACCATTGTAATCAACTCAAAAGTTTATTATTAAATAAATTGGAAAGAATTAAAAGCACACCATAATTGTGTTTTACAAAAAAGAAAAAAAACCTCTCAAAATTAATTATAGATTTTATTGCATTTAGAAGAACAAAATGAAATTTAATAAAAAATTAAGATAGTTTTTTTTTTTCTGTTTAGAAATATACGACATACATCTGATCAAATCTACAATTCTTTTAAAATGTTTCTTAATGAAATCGCATATAAACAGAAAGATTAGTTTGCACATCAGGATTCAAAAGCAGTTTTTTTTAATTCATGTTTTCCGTGACATTTAGACATAGTTTATCTGATCTAACAATTAAGAAAGTGTACGGAATTAAGAAATTTAATACGTATTATACTATTGCTCACTCCTTTCTTTTAAATCAATAAAAATCAATCTAAATTAAATGAAAAAAAATGATAAAATAGTTTTTATGATTCTTTTTTTATGTTCTATTTGATGAAATGTTAAAACAATAAATTAAAGGTTCATTTTTTTTTTTTTTTCCACAATAACCTATTTTAGAGATTTTTTTCCACGCAAAAATTTGATATCTTCATTTTTATTTATTTTTTAATTTATAAGGCTTTATCTCAATTACAACCAATATTGTTAGTTTCGTTCGTACACTCACGTTTTTCCTCACCTATTTCTTTACCATTCCATAATCCACTGAATGAAACATTTAATAAAAATATTATTAGAAAATTGTCCCAAAACGACTGCACGATGTAAATTGCTATACACCGTTGACAAAAAACCTGATGATCTACCGGCATCCTTTGATGGGAGCGTAAAGAGAACTGTCACGCTCTTCTTTGATTCCCCTTTGCTACGACTCCTTTACACCCGGGGGGTGCCCTATCCCCAACAGGGGCGCATGCTCTCTGACCGCTTTGGGGGCGCCCGAGTCGAAATCTGTCGCTCCCCCCTCTCTGCCGTGGCATCGCGGGCGTGCGAAAGGCCGACTAGTAGAAGCGCGTGTTGCGGGTAGTTTCACCCAAACAATGGCTACTCTGCAGAACGGAGTGGCGGAGAGCCACAGTAAGAGCACGGCGTGTACCAATAGCAACAGCAACGGAATTGGTGGTAAAGAGCAAGACGCTATCAAGCTTTTTGTAGGCCAAATCCCGCGTAATCTGGATGAAAAAGACTTGAGGCCTCTTTTTGAGCAATTTGGCAGGATCTACGAGCTGACGGTGCTCAAGGACAAATACACGGGCATGCATAAAGGTAAGAACGCTTCTTTTTTGCTTATCCTTATCCTGGATACGCACCTAATCCTCCACAGGACACGTGGCGTTGTCGCCAAGAGAGAATCACTTGATAAAACTCTCAGGAGAAAGAGTACAGGTTGCGTAATCGCTTCCCGGCCGATGCCTCGTGTTTGTGTCAGTTTAGTGGGAGAGAAAGTTTCACTGATCTGCCTCAAGAGATTTCACTTGGATGTAGAGAGTACCACGTAAGATGAACTAAAAAATTACATATATTCGGTTCATATTTTATTTATTATTATTTTTTCTTTTTATATTAGTATTATTATTACTTTAAATTTGATTAACTTCATTTTGTCACTGAATTTCAAGTTTGAAATAATTAAATTAAATTTAGTGCCACTTCGCAATTTTTTAAAATTTTATTCACAATTAATTTATTAATTTATTTTATTTATTCAAACTGCACGTTTTTCACAGTGCGCTATTTGAAAACGTTTTTGAATACATAAATAGTTTAAAAAGGAATACATCTGCAATAAATACATAAAAAATGTTATTTAGTATAAATTAATAAACGTACACTTTTTCGATATGTTCATAAAAGTGTGTTTTATCTAAATTGCTTTTTTCGAATGTTAAGGAAAAATTTACGTCCAGAATATAAACGTTGAAAATGGAATTCTTGGAAATGGAATTCATGTTAATTATATTTACTACAACAGACGTGTTTACAATTTTTACAGAATTCACTATTTTTTAATGCCAAAATTTATAAATAAAAAGAAAATGTTTTCAAACAAATATTAAAGAGCTTTTAGAAAAAAATTAAATAAAATAGAGCGTTTGAAAATTTTTCTAAAACGGTTACCTATTTAGCTGTCGCAGGTGTTTAGTATCGATGTAAAAAAAAAATATATATATTTTTCGTGAAATATATTATATATTTTTAAATAATAATAATAATAATAATAATAATAATAATAATAATAATAATAATAAACTTTCTTCCATTAATTGTTGTATTGGATTGTAATACATAATGTGCCACAGGACAACGCTTGGGCTGTTTTTGGAACGATAAATTTTTTTTAAACTGAAATAAATAATAATTATAAAATTTTTATGAATCTATTTAAGTTAAAATACATAAGAACAATCTTAAAATCATTTTATTATAAAAAAAGTATAATAAATAGTTGAATAATAAAGGCTAAATATAAAATTGATACTTAATTATTTTGAATAAAATGCCGCATTTATTTGTATAAGTAGAAAAAGTAAAGGAAAACTGAGTGGAATAAGTAAAAACCGTATACTAATTTTCTCAATATGTATTAGTTTTGTAACGCTCTTTCACCTTTAAAAAATATCACTGTAAATAAATTCGAAACACGCTCCAAGAAACTCAAGGTATTATAACTTAAATTAATGATAACGTTTTTCTGAATCCGTGTAAAAATATTTTATATGATTTTTTTTTTAGCTGATGGTAATATTAAAAAGAAATGCTGAACGTTTTCTTTCCTAAAATAAATAATTAATATTTAAAAAAAGGGAAAAGGAAAAGGTAAATATGTAGGGAAGTATTATATTTAACTACATTTGAAATTATTTTACTGGTATTAAAAAATATTATTTAATATTTAATATAAATATTTAATCGTGTAAATTCACATACAATTTCATTTTGACCATTAATTATTTTACTCAGATAAATAATTAAAGAAAGTTATATATGATATTACATTATATCATTATAATGTTTGTACATGATTACATTTAAATTCTTCTACTAACATTTATTTACTCTTAGAAGCCTTAAACTGAGAAAAAAAATAGATACATACCGGCAGATATGCATGTTATTTATGTGAACATATATATACTGATACACTATGTACTCATACATAAGAAAACACAAATTTTACATATGTTTATATCCGCATAGTATTTTGCATACATTTACAAATAAAGACACGATAATATAATTTATATAAAATGTTAATTTTTGAATCTAAAATATTGCGCTATAATTTCGTACAACACATTAAAAAGCTTTCCTTAATATATTCATGTAATGGAATGTTTAAGTCTGCATAATATTATGTATATATTTACAAATATGAATATAATAATATAAATTTATATTAAAAAATTAATTTTTGAAACTCAGAATATTGTACGTTCAGGTATTCTGTTTTCGTACAACATAATTTATGTTAACAACTTTCTTTGATATACTCATATAATAAAAATTCTTTTAATATTTTCTGAAGAACTATGTGGAAATATCTGCTTTTAAAATGTCACTAAAATATTTATCCGAACAAATTCAGAAGATACTTAAAAATCTATGCCTAAAAGTTACGCATAAAAATTATATATATATATATAATACTACGTAGAATTTCAAAAAATTATCTTTTTAAGGACTATTATCTAAGGACTACTATTTTCTTAAGCGCTAAATATTTAAGGGGGCAAAAAGCGTTGTAACTAATTATTTTTGTTTTAAATTCTATCGTTTCTTAAATAATGCATTGTCATGAAATCTATCATTTTTTACCATGTATTTATTAACTTCGATTCTTGTTTGTTTGTCCAGTACAAATCTTGCAATTGATTTTTAACTAACTTCCCTACTAACTAGACATTTGGAACTTTCAGAATATCTCAGAACTCGATGACAACACAATACTTCGAAGTCCGATTTTCGAATTTTTGATTAGTTTTCTTTTAATTAAAAAAATATGAAAATAATAACCTACTAATAGCTTTAAAAATAGCCATTAAAATATTAGCTATAACTTAATTGTTGCCTAAAACAATTTATGAGTTAATTTTCTTTCGACATAAAAATAAATACATTTAATTAAACGTGAAGTTTAAAAAATTATAAAAAATTAAATTATGCATCTCGCAAAAATTGAAGTCATTATTACTTTAAAATTTTCATGCTCATTGATAAAGTGCTACTGTAGTTCTATAGCTATGAACCAACAGAAAATTTAAAAACATGGTATACAAAAAGTTTTTTTTTTTAAATCTTATAATTAATATGTATATAGCCTCATAGCCTCTTTTAAATGATGGAAAATATTTTTAAAGATGGAAAGGTTTATTTGTTGTGGGGAAATATTACAAGACAATACATAATTCCAAAATGCTTTATGCGACTTCTGAATAATTTTTAATTTACAATTTTAGCTATGATTTTTTTTCTATGTGTCTGTGCATCTGTGGATTAATTTTTTTATAACTCAATTACAGCACCAGTTACGAACTAAAACAAAATGTAAAGTTTGGAAATTTAATGAATTCTTATCATGGGACTGAAATCGAGATTTCATAATAATGATAATAATTTCTTTTTTTTCAAAACGAATGCCCATTTTTACTATAAACACACTGAATAATTTTCATATGATTTTTTGACGAGATCGGATGAAAACAATTTCACAAGAATCAGTAACTCGTTATTGCCGAAATTTGATATACCCGAAACGTAAATTTAAATTTCAAATTTTTGTGATAGCTTTTAAATGATTTTTATGAAACTGTAGAAAAATATTATTTTATCAGTTTTATATAGCTTCGTACATTTATAATAGATGTTTAGCTATTTTTAATTGCATTCATTTTCATAGATTCATCATAGCAATTTTAGATTTCTCTAGTAAAGAATAATATTGATATTTTTAAACAATAATTATAATAATTTAATAAATAAATAAATAACATCCTCATTACAAAATATTAATAATATTCTGACCTCACTTTATTTCATAGCCTATACATTTTTAAATGAAAATACCCATTTATTGTCCTACGATAATTTTCATTCTTTTTATATTACACATTTCCAAAATAATAATAATAATAATATATGTGTGAATTTGTTTATGCATGATCTGAAAAATGCAAAAAATAGTTGTCAGAATTTTGAAGTTCTGTTTGTTACTTTTAAAATCATGCATAATTTTGATTTACGTTTATTTAGGTTAATGTTCTTAATTTATTACCAGTATTGTTTCATTTATCGTACTAAAATTAAGCAAAACAGTAAACATTTTATGATTCTACACTTGCTTGATAAATTGGATTATGCATATAATAGTGCTTCATTTTCTATTTAAAATTATAATATTATCGCAAAATAAATTCTATATTTCTATCAACTTTAATTGTCAATATGTTTGGATTTTACTTTTGTATAGAAAGTGTAGTGTTGTTAACATTTATTTAAGTAAAATGCCATTGATACACTATAAGCAAATAGACTTTTATATTTTTAGATGAGAACAAAATGATAATATATATATATATATATATATATATAAGGTGTATGTATGTAAACAAATGAAAAGAGTGCGTTGGGAAATTATAAAAAATAATAATATGTAAACAATAATTCAACCTAAATCTAAAATAAAGGCAGAAATTTTACTAAATAATAAAAATTGCAAATAATATGCGCAAAGAAAATGAGTGATCTGGAGTAACTTCACACTATTTAAATAAACATACATTTTATACGTTAAGCAAACGTTCTGTTTATAAATATCGGAGTATTTAATGAATATATAGCCCTTTGTCTTCCTTTCTTTATAATCCTATAGTTTTAAGAGTAATTTTAAAAAATATGAATGTATTTCATAAACATTTCTATAGATTTTCATATACGCGTGTTATTTTTTAAGTATAAAAATAATCATTTATTTAGCGTACGCCTAAAAAAAAACTCCTAAAGTACGCCTAAAGAAACTCCTAAAAGTATCCAATGTAGTTTTCTGTCATTAGTAAAAGAGGTATTGTTTTTTATATATTAGAACGTCTACTAATACTTAAAGTATTTATAAGAAAACTTCCTTCTTTTGTTTATTGTAATCTACTTATTGATATATTATAATACTAAGAAATGACATACAAGTATTTAAAGCTCTTGTAAATTTGAGTAAATCTACAGTTTTCAAATGTTACCGAGAACAGAAAACGTAAAACATTTACAAATAGATTTTCAAGTTATTCTGTCTTATAATATTAAAAATAATCCGCAGTGCTTAAATTAGAAAACTGTATTTGGCACTTTAGCTTTTTAAAAACGAAATTAATAAAAAATATTTAAATTATATGTTTGTAAAATAAATATTTCAATATATTAACGGAATTTTATATTTAGATATACAAGACAGTAGAAGATTATATATCTATATTATTTTTTTTTTCATGAAAAGAAAAAAAAAATGATTCAGATTCGAAATTATTTAGTTAACAAATAAATTTCTTCAATATATATTTTTTAATTCTCTAAAAAACGTCGTCAATGAAACATAATAAAATTTTAAAAGCATTTGTAACCGGACATGTCAAGCTACATTTGTGAAAGCAATACATTGATGCATTTTGCAATTAAAAAAATAGTATAAGGATAAATTGAGCTCATACCTATTTAAAATAACAACCATGGATATTTAAATATACCTTTTTACTTTTGTGAAATATTTAATATAATTTCGAAACTAAATGAAGATAAAAAGTATTTCGTATACGAATCGGACTACCACATGACATTTAAAAATAATACAATCTAAGTTCATACATATTTTGTCATGAGAATTTTAGATATGACAAAGTTAGTACAAAAGCAATATTGCTTTAATATATGCAGCAGTTAATATAGTATCAATCGGTTTAACAAGATTTAAATCTAAAAGGAAAATATGTTTTAAACATAAAAATAAAGAAGTTTCAAAAAATATTCAGCATTAATATATATTATTATCTATTCTATTTAAAAGATAGAAATCTGACTACATTAGTAAAAGAATTCGAGTCGAGTTAATTTTAATTTAGACTTCTTCGGAAAAAAGTAATATGAAATTCAAAAGTATATTAAAACTTCAAGTTATGCTATTTCACTAACAAACTTTAAAGTTCTTACAAATAATAATAATATTATTTCTCTAACGTGGACCAATTTCAATTAATTTTTGTCGAAACGATACAATAGGGGTGAAATTAATAAAATACGTGCGGAAAAACATAATAGTTAACACTGAACAAAATTTAAGCACGCGGATTCAGCTCAATGGTCTAATTCGATAGCATGATGACATTATTTTATGGAAAATATATTTTTTAAAGTTAGTTCTTCAGAATCTTTGCAAATGTCATTTTAAACGTAGCAATATTTTAAAGATATAAACAAAATATGAATTACTATCATAAATTGACTAAAAAACGCATTTATAAAGAAGTATAATCAAAATAGATTTTTTTTTTAAACAAAAATTTACGCCAAATTAAATAAAATGTCATTGCATACTTGGCGATAAAAATTTAAAAGGCGTCATGCGGGTCCTTTACTAAAACTGTACTGTCTGCGAAAGTATGAAAACAGTCGTCAACCACGAATTTTATTTTGAAACTTTTCTTGGAATGATTATTGTTTGACTATTGCACAACATTTATTTGGTTAGAATAATAATTTGGCTTCTGGGAAGTTAAAATTTTAATTAGGTTGTGAAATTGTTATAATATTTACAAGTTTCAAATTTTAAAGGTAAATAACAAAGGAAATAAGTGCGAATATTTCGCACGAGTTTGCTTGTAATAATAATAATAATAATAATAATAATAATAATAATAATAATAATAATATCATAATTTCTGTTCGTACGAAAAAGCATTTAATTTTAATTTAGTGCATTATGTAGCAACTTAAAACGGTTATAAAGATTGTTTATTTATGAATAAATCTGAAAAATGCTCAATTGTTTAACGTATTTTTTATTTCTGTTTGGAATGCAAAGGAATATGCTTAATATGCACAACTTGAATGAATGAATATAAACTTTACAAGAGCATTATGAAAAATAAATAAATAAAAGTATATTTCATTTTAAACGATACAAATAACACAATACTGTAGAATATTTTGCAGTTGCATAAAAATGTTTGTCTACGAATAATGAAAACTAACTGCAGATTTGTAAACTTTTTATTTATTCTATAAAATTAGGAATAACAATCTTTTCTATCACATAACTTTTTAGAGTAATTTTCATCTAATTTAACTGCAATTACACACAGGGGAAAATTAATCTATGAAAAATAGTGGTGTAAAAAAAGACGAGTATACAGAAAAAATAAAAAATTTCGGAAGTCTGTAATTGTAAAAAACAACAACAAAAGAAAGAAAGAAAGAAAAAATAAATAAAGCTCTTCAGATTTCAACCAATATAAGTCTTATTTGATTGTTATTGTCTTTTTTTATTTATTTGTATTTTTCAAGAATTTAAAATAGAAAAAAAAATTAAATAGTTCTATCAAAATGAGAAATATTTATAGTCAAATGTGAGAAATTGGTAAATTTTAATACATTTTAATTTTTGTACGTAATTGCGTAAAATATGCTTAATGTACATAACTTTCATAATTGGTATAATATTACAAATGTAAGGGGGAAATTATAGTATGAATCTATATTTTAATTTGCATAGTGAAAGAAATAATACAATATTTCAGATTATTCTGAATTTGCATCCATTGTTTTTTCCCTTTCTTTCATCTTCTTCATCTTCTTCTTCTTCTTCTTCTTTTTTTTTTTTTTTTTTTGCTATGAATAAGAGAAATGAACTGTAAACAGAGTACGATGAAAAAACGAAAATGAAAAATAAAGTAAAATAAAACTGTCTACAATTTTAAATGAAACAATTATTATTATTATTATTATTATTATTATTATTATTATTATTATTATTATTATTATTATAAGTTTAGCATATTATTTAAGAATTTAATCTAAAATAAATGTAAACAAGTCAGTCAGTTTAATAAAATGAATGTTAGGAATCGATAGTAATAGATTGAAGTATGCTTAAAATACTACTTAATTTATATTATTGAAAGTTAAATATGTAATTATATTTTTATGTTTTTAATGTTACAAGAATGTGAAAAATTAAATTTAAAATCATATTTAATGTTAAAAGAAAACTATTATGTTTCAGATTTTTTTTAACAATATGTGCAATTAGTTTTGGCTACAAATAAAATAAACTAATCACAAACAAGACCAATTACGTGTTTAACTAAAATAAATATCATTTGAAGATTGAATAACCTATTTTTTATTTCACCTTATGCATACGAATTCAAACTGAAAAATAGTAACTATGTCGAACAAAATAACAAAATTAATGAATGGATAAAATTATTTCGTAACTTTTAAAGCAATTTATGTATACAATGGAAATATGCATAACTTAGAATGTTAGTCTTTACAAATATGAGGAAAAAGAAGTTAAATCTGCGATTGTAATTCCGTGTAAAAATAATTAGAACAGTAAAGACAGTTTTGACATTACAAATTATTTTTTTTTTTCGGCTGCATATGTAAACCAACCGTAAACAAGACAAAACAAAAAATCTATTATTATTATTATTATTATTATTATTATTATTATTATACACTTTCAACTAAAATAAATCTCATGCAAGGACTAAACCATCATTTTCTTATTTAACGCATTACATAAAGCATAAAACTGAAAAAATATAAACACATCCCTCTCAAAATAACAAAATTAATTAATGGATATGATTAATCTCTAATTTATAAATTATGAACGCAAGGTATTTATTAGTAATATACAGACGGGAATGGTATATGTGTAGTATGCATAAATTATAAATATACAAACATAATAAAAACTATATTTCTGTGTAATTATATTTCTGTGTACGTACTTATATTTAAGTATCAATCCAAATATAATACAACAATTAAGAAATTTTTGACCGTTGCAATCAAATTTTTTGGCAACGAATGAGGTAAACCAACCGTAAATAAGAAAAAAAGAAGAAGAAACGAGTAAAGAAAGCTATTTCTGAGATTGCGCAATCAATGTTCGAATTAATTCCTCGTGTTCTCTGGAGAACAAGAAAAGAATGTAGAAGAATAGCATTCATTAGTCTTTTACGGATAGAATCTGATATCTGCTAAAGACCAAAGATGATTCTATTCAGTGATTGCCTAGAAATTCTAAGAAACTGCAAGCTTTCATTTAGCTTTAGTATTAGTTATTGGTTTTTGTTATATTGAGCGATAGACAATTTATCAGTTTGATTCAAATAGTTTCTTTGATAAGACTATTATTCCATTTTTTTTTCATTCGGATTGAAGATTTTTTTCTAATTTTAGGAGCTATTATCTAAAAACTATCTAAAAAAAGTGCCCTTATATTCATGCGAATAAATTATAAAAATATGTTTTAGAGTCTTTACAATTATTTCATTATAAATGGAGGTATGGTGATGTTAGTGCTAGTTGTTGGTAAACATTATTGTTTACTTATCTAAACTGTATATCGAGCTGTACTGCTGTATATCGAGCAGAATATATAGTTCTGAAATTATGTCTGTAATTCCATTTTTGCTTTCAAGTTGACTTTTTTTATCTTAAGGAACTATGGTCTAAAAGTTATCTATAAAATGTGAATTTTTATTTTTGGTAATAATTTGTAAAAGTCATTATTGCATATCATTTCAAATGAGATTGTAACTGCTTCGTTAAAATGTAAAAATAATGATATTGTTTATCTACATTTTATGTTTTCAATAGATGTATGACTATTATTATATGGTTTTCTTTCTGACTGAAGATTAAAAAAAATAGGAATTATTATCTAAAAATTATCTATGAAATGTAAATTTCTATTCCATGCATTAATTTATTAACATTTGTTTTATAGTATATATATATATATATATATATATATATATATATATATATATATAATTGTCATTTATTGTTATAAATAAGGTTTAGACTTGTTTTGTTTTAGTTTTTAGAAAAATTCTTATTGTTTATCTGCATTTCATGTTTTGAATAGGAAAAAATAATTATAAAATTACAACTATTATTCCATTTTTGATTTATAATTGATTATTTATTTTCTAAGTTTCAGAACTTTTAGATAATACTATATAAAAAATGTGTTTTTATATTTCTTGTATATAGCTTTTAAAAAAGCTTTCAGGAACCTTTTATTATATATATATATATATATATTATATAAATGTGGATGTGGATTGTTCATTTTCGATGTTTGGTAAATGTTCATTTAAATCTCTTTTGTACTGAGCAGAAAAATAGTTCTAAAATTATTACTTTAGATGCAATATATAGTGCAAAAGAAAAAAAAATATGAAGTAAAAAAACATACGTTTCTAATATTTTGTTTTATGATAGCTATTACTACAAGCAGAATGCGTTAAAACAGTAAATAAGAAGCTTAAAAAATCATATAATGTTTTTAAAGAATCATATTCAAGAAGAAAAACAAAAGTCAGTTCTATCCTCCTTTATTTTCACAAGAAATATTTTTAGGATTTTAAAATTGTTTAAAGTCTTTTGAGGAAACTGTGCTGTTATTCAACTAACCTTTGTAAATATTATTAGAAAACGTTTTAGATATATAAATGTAAGCTAATGAGGGGAAGTATGTATATATAAATATTATATGGACGTTTAGGAATAAAATTAAAGTATATATAAATATTTAGCACTCAACAGTTTATATTATAATAGATATCAAATTCAATAAGCTTGCGTATATTATGAATAATATTAATATATGAATGATAATATTAAAGTATGAAAATAAATAAAACTAAATACTAACAAAAATATTAACATTTCGAGTAAGTATTTACATCCAGTAATTTAAAAAACTACCGTAATTTCTGGTAGATAACCCGGATGTTATATAATCCAGTTTTGCACCAGAATTTTCAATTTATAAATAAATTTATATTTGTACGAGCTCTTCTTTCGAAAAAGTATAGATTTCTCTATTAAATTAAATTTCTGGTGGAGAAATGACGCATCTTACCTACGGGTTATCTACCAGAAATTACGGTAGTTTCAAATGACAAAATCTTCTATTTTAATAGAAAAAACAACAACAACAACAACAAAAACAAAAACAAAAATCATTCACGTTTGTAGAACTCAAATTAGAATGTATGAAATCTGCGTGCATAATTTATTCAAATGTTGCAAAACGTATATCATATGTGAAAATCTAGTCAGTTCAGATTTAAAAAGATCGGATGATATATCATAATCGGATGATAGTTTTTAATCGAGTTATCATTCGGTTAAATGTAATTCTTAATTAATTAGACGTTATATAGTACCTAGAATAATATTACAAAATATATGTATTTCAGAAATTTGTGTTTTTAACACTATCAAATGAAATTTCTGAATTTATACATTGTAGGAAAACTGTTTGTGTACATATTGAACTCATCTGTCTTTTGTCAATCACGTATACTTATTAAAAAAAATGTTTTCTATCAATATTAATTTTTCAAATGTGCTTTTAAAAAAATTAGGATCAGAGAAATTTATAAATATGCTCTACTTTTATAGAAAGAGCACTTAAAATTAATTATTTTAAAATTTCGTCTTTCTGTTTATATTCGATAACTCTTTTTCATGCAAAGTTATGTTTAATACTATAATCTAAAACATAAATAAATAAATAAATTTATTATTTAATTATTTATAAAAAAAAATAGTTTTTAATTATTTATATAAATAAAATAAACATTTTGAATCACTTTATATAATAAAATCATGTCATACCTATATGGAAATGTGCAGATATGCAGTAATTGTTGATATATTCTAGATATTTTCTTTATGAAATAGATATAATAGTTACAGATAAAAACTAAACACTGATAAAAATGCAATTATAATTTCTACAAAATGAAATATTGTTAACGCATTTAGACTGTTTATAATATTATACAATTTTAATACGGATCTGATATTTCTTGCACTACCAAAATTTTTATTTTTATTCCTATTTTTTAATCTTAATAAAAAGATTATCACGTTACTCTGCCAATAGTTTTATATGAAAAAGAAATTATTAATAGTTTATTTTGTGAAACACGTTGGAATAAGATTTTTACGTGTTTTGAGATTGTATAACCATTTAAAAATAGAAACAAAGAAAAATGAAAAAGATATTTTTCAATGTAAATCGACTAGCATTATTATTTATGAAGGATATAGGTTTTTAACTAAAATTCCACGAATATACTTTCGTTTTCTAACACTCAGCTATAGATAGAAGGACAGAAAATATATTTACAGTAATAAAGGTTTCTTTTTTACTTTTTTTTCTTTTTATTGTTGCTCATAATTCGGCTAATCGAAACACTGTCAAAAAAAAAGTGGTTCCTCATTTGCCTTGATAAGTATTCTATTTAAGTTTTGATAATATCCTTATGATTAAAAGAAAACAAAATTTTGAAACTTGTCTTTGAAGTGCGATTAATTTGAGTTTGTTACATCAGTTTAAGTCTATTTTTGATATAAAATAGCATTGTTTTAATTAAGATAATAATTATAAGAAAAGAAGAACTTAACATATTCCCATTTGGAAACAAGAATTCTAGTTCAATATAAAAATTAGCCCCACCTCCAGGCGTTACTGTAAACGTTGTACTGTTTTACAAAATGGTTTTACGTACTTGTGTGTATAAGCCTATAATTACCGTTGGTATTTATATATGCAAGTGAAATTTGTTTTATCGGTTGCTGAGGATAAAACTTGAATGATTTAAACACGAATATGTAAAAACATATTTTGTTAAATTATATTACATTTTAGAGGAACACCTAAAGACAGAGCTTACTGTTCAAAATGGGGAAGTATACCGACAGCAATGTATTAATATCTACACAGAGAAAAAATTTTGTAACTGACATCTAGAATCTAAATTGTGGCACTAGAAAAAATAGTTCCATGTCATCTTTATAAATTCTAGTCCCCTTTGAAAGCGAGTTCTAGAAGCCTCTATTAGAATTCTAGAGAGTTTGCTTATATTCTCGAGGGCAAAGTTATTTAAAAATCTCTGCAAATAAATGAGACTACAAGAAGCGGGTTTCAGCAACTATAATCTTGGTTTGTTACCAAACTCTAGAAAATCAAGCGACAATTTCTCGCAATACAAATGATTAAGAATATTTAGAGTATTCAGAATATTGTTTCACCATCTAGAAATGTGTACATTAGAAATTCTCGATAATTTCGTCTATTCAGTTTATTGGCGTGCCTTATGCGCATAGCTCGGAAATCTATGTTTCTAGTTAAGGGATTTAGAAAATGACCACTTATTAATTCTAGTGGAATGCGGTATATTTTTCTTTTCTCAGTGTAGATTGCTTCGAAAAATAACTTTCTAGATCTCACTCGTCGGCCTAGGATTTTTGAATTTTTCGTGAATTTTACTCTGAAAATCGCGTAAATACATACTAATTCACCTTATAAAGGTTCCCACAATAAACATCTGACTTAATTTTAGGGCCTCTTATAGACAAGTTTTCACGCCCAGAGACGATTTTTTAATTAACAAATAGTAAAAGTTCTAACTTTATCGAAAGTCATTGTTATTAATATAATTATCTACAGTGAAATAATAGGTTTTTATTTTTAGGGATTTTTACACATATACAATATGTTTTTGATCAATTTCTAATGAATGCTTTCTATTTACAATAAATATATGCATATATAGATCTGATATGTATGCACATATGGATATTTAAAAACAGACAGAATTTTAAATTCATGCACTGCTGCAGTAATATTTTCTCATATTTCATTGGATAAAACAATTTCTATTTGTTAACTATATCACTAAAAAAGTCTTAATTTACAAAAGTTTTTATTTATTATGCTAATAAAATAAAAGTTTCAAAACAAAAATAATTCTAAAACTCTTAACAAGCGATTGTTAGGTTAAATGAAAAAGCGTAATGAACCCTGATCAAATAGAAAAACGTGATGTTTTTACAAATTATGCTTGATTCAAGAACAGCATTGCAAATGCATTCAAGCGTTTTGCATCCACTGAGCATTTCTAATGCATAGAAAATTGAATTTCACAATTTAAATCAAATTTTGCACACTTGTCTGGATTAAATAACAAAATAATTTTAATTTTGATCAGAGTACATGAAAAAAAAACAGTAGTTTAATTAGATTTTATTTCTATAACTCTTATTTTAAATATAAAGTAAAAAAGAAAAAAAATTGCCGGTGTAACTAGAATGCTGCCGAAAACGCAATTAAAGTTATTAAAAAAATAATAGAAGTTTTAATTTTTGTGTTTTTATTTCCATATTTATATCAAATATTTTATGTTTTTATTGTTACAAACACGTAGTTGGAGTTCAAGTTGGTTTATTTCTATTAAAAAGTACATATGTACTCGGAGGGAGAAAAAAAAAAAAAACATGTATCTCTAGCTTATAACAATATATTAATTTTAAAAATATATTATTATTACGAAATGTATTAATAACACTCAATAGTTCTTAATTTGTAAAATTCCATACTTTAAATCATAAAGTAGGTTATTTATTATCTGCGATATATATATATATATATATATATATATATATATATATATATATATATATATAATTTATAAAATTAAAATATCTAAATAAATATTTTATAAAATAATTTGAAACTCATTCATATATTTTCGACCCCACGGGAATTGCCGAATTTGATCCCAAGTCGCGCTCGTTGATCCAGCCGTTCCTAATTTTCCGTGGTTCTCTCCGAAGCTCGGGTAAATTCGGGATAGTACCCCCCTTAGAAAGACCCCTCACAGGCAGCATTCCACTTATAGGCATAGGACCCTCGTGAAGTCAATCGGCTTTTATCCCATACACTAACACCAACACCATATATTTTCAACATTATGTATTTGAGTATTTAAACATGATTAATGGTCAATTTTCCATATATCTATCTAGCGTATTAATTATACATATATAGTATATATAAAACTCTTTGATATAATTTCACAATTTGTGTTTTGAATACTTCAAAATTTATAATTATAATTTTTAAACGTAGATTACAGGAAATTTACTAAAATTTATTTTATTTACGTTAAAGATTGATTGTTAGCGATGTATTCGAATCTAGGGTTAACGACTAAGTTGGTAGTTTTCTCCGAAACTCACTTAAATATGATCTGGGACCACTTAGAAAGATCCTTACGAAGGGCACGCCTCCCTGGCTTAGGATTTCCTTATAAACAACTGGCCTTGGTTCCTACAGCTACGCATCCTGTATAGTGAATAAGATTGCAAGTACACGAACTAAAATTTCTAATTTATTGAATATCAAAGTTATTACTCGCCTTTTAATCATACCATTTCTTTAAAAGTGTAATTTTCTTACTACTTAATCATATTTATTCATTTATTCGAGAAAACCTATGAAAAAGTTATTTCAAATAACAATGTTACCGAATAAATTACAAATGTTTAAAGATCTGTGTAAATTTGTTTTTATGTTTTTTAACCTCACTGTTACTTCTTTTGCTATCACTCTTTATATATTAGGGAAGAAAAATTTAGCAGCTCTTTACTAACTACAGTTGGTGGAGATGCATTCTGTTCAGTTCCCTAACACATATATCTTAAGATTAATTTCTTCTAATTGATCATACTGTAAAAAATAAAGTGACGCAAAGTTAAAGACGTAAAAATTAATAATTAAAATTATCGTACATTAATTTCGGTACCTTAAGCGTACAATCGTCAGTGTAGAATGGTTTGTGATCTTAAATATGTAAGGAAAGGAAATTCCAAGGGCACATTTACAGCAAATGGACTGATAGGAATTTGGAGAAATTAACGAATGGGAAAATAAGAACTTTATATGAAACATAAGATAAGAAGAATTTTACATAAGATTTCTTACAATCAAATGGAAAGGAATTATCGAAATCAAATTGACGCTATTTTATGATTTTTATAGTTATTGAAAGTTTAAAAAATAAAGTTCAAAAATAGAATTAGGCTTGGATGTTATTTTAACTAAATTTAAGTTAATGAAAGTCTCCGATTTAAATTATAGGCCATACTATATTCATGTTAAGAGCATTGAGCTCTGATGATAGCCAGATTCATCCCCACTAGGCTACCTTTCTTCCCGTTTAGATAAGTTTCTATTATCTTTTTAAGATGCGCAATTGTATTACTATTAACTTTCTATTTTTTTTTTTATTGTCTTTGCTATTCCTCCTGCAATAGTCCCTATAAAAAAAAAAGATGCTGCTCTTTCTCCCATAATATGAAAATATTTAGTTTAAAATATTTTTCAAAGTTTTATATTAGTCATACCTGAAACAGTTACCTGAAGCCTCAAAACGTCAAGAAATATAAAAAGACTGTTATAAAAAATTTCATGAAAATCAAAGTCCCTATACCTATGATATAAAGAACTAACAACTCCTTTAGTAATAATAATATGTATGCACATCCTTCTTCTTCTTTTTATTTTTGTTTTTATATTTTTTATTTTTTATTTTATTTAGTCTTTAAAACGGACCTTTCTTGAGATCTTCGAAGATTTCTATGTAGATGACAATATTAATATAAACAATCAAATTTTCTCTTAATGAGTTTTTCCTTTTAGTTTTATTAATTAACCTTTTTAAATTTTAATTTATAGAACTTCTTTTTATAATAAAAGGAATTCTAGTTTCCTCTTTATTGATAAAAACAATAATTTAAATACTTTTCCTCATATCACCGCGTAAAAAAAATCCTAAAACCCTTAAATATATTTTTGTTTTTTAAAATAGCGTTTGGATTTACACAAATAATAAATTCAATAAGTTACACAGGGTGATATATGTCAAAATTCCTAATTAATATGCTTACTACAAAAAATATATATTTATATCAATCGATGATAAATTACTAAATTTTAATTTATCAACTTAACATTTAAATATATTTTGTATTTCAAAAAATGTCACTTTTAATTTTTACTGCTGTAAAACTTTTCTTTATTAAGTGATTCAAACATTTAAATCCAACATTTTTTCTAATAATTTAATTTCTGCCCATTTTTCTCTTCCACTCTATTTACAAAATTAAATCGACGTAGTATTTTTTGTTCTTCTAATGATAAGAAATTTAATTATGATTTTTCACCGAGAAATAAATTAATGAGATATTTTTTTTTTCATTAAACTTCATTTTTTTCTTCATGACTTTTACATGGAAATAACTACTTTAATTTTTCAAACTATTGTTTTTAAATTTACAAATGGCTTATTTCTGTTTTATATACAAAAACTATAAAGGTGATGCAGAGAAACTAATTTCAAAATTTTTATGTTTATTATCCAGTTAATTAACTAATTATTAAAAATGCAGCTATGATTATTTTCTTGGTTTCAAAATTTGGAAAAAAAATAAAAAAAAAAAAAAAAAAAAAAAAAAAAACAGTATTTGGGGTATTTTAAGATTTGAATCCGGCTAATTGAACACAAAATTATATTTTTATAAAATAACTTATAATTACAATTTTTACCACATTTTAAAGTAACATCTGGCTTTTGCTTAATGTAGAAGTGATTTTTTTTTTTTTATATATGTTTTTTCCCCAGTAGTTATGCTTAATGGATTTTTTAAAATATGGAACTTTTTTAAGAGAAAAAAATCGAAATTAATTTGAAAATTGGTATGAATAGAAATTATCTGAAAATAATTTACATTTCCTTGTATACATGTGGGGTTTTTTATTAATTGCTTAAAAATATATATAGATTCAAATAATGTATAAATTAAATATACATTTAAAAAATGTGCTCATGGATGAAGCAGATGCACCACCGATTACACAAATTTAGTGACGTTCTATAAGTATTGTTTATATTTCTGTGGCTGCATTTAACTTCTAAAAGTGAAATTTCATACCATGTCCCTCAGAGTATTTTACACAGACTTTTGCACAAATGTAGATTACAAATACATGCGAAATGGAGATAATTCCAATATTTTTAACTATACACACATTTTTGCAGATGGATAAAAGGAAAAAAACAACACGTATTTAAGTTTTATTTCAAAGAATATTCTTTACTAGAATACAAAATGAATTTTTTTTCTACCTACCATAGGTTTTTATAAACAGTTCTCTTTGTCATTTTCCTACTGATATATTGTAGATAAGGTATTGTTTTGGGGTCGAAGTTTTGAATTTAAAATCGTCTGATTTCTGAAATAATGTTTTTAAAGGTTAGTCTTTGTATATGCATCGAAACCTTTGGACAGCCCCTGCCTGCCTGAACGAGCCAAGCTTAACGGGTTGGATGCTGTCCGCCGGAGCGAATTAATCGCCAGATCACTGCATGATAGCTTCTTACTGCCAGATAGTTATCTAGTCGCTACATAGAATGAGCTGTGCCCGATGACTCGTTCAGGCTTCTGGCTTCGAACAGGGAGACTGCTGGCTCCATTTCTGCTAGGCAACAATGTGACTTCAATTGACAGCTCTGGAAAAGCAGGGTTGCGACTTCTGCTTCATGACACATAATGCTCGACTGGCACACCACACCTCCAGATTTCCCGAGGAACGGAGCGCACAGACACGCTTCCTGGATGGAAAATAAGAATTTTGAATATATGCACAATTAGCCTAGAGCCAGAAAGGAAGTTCAAAAAAAAAAAAAAATATATATATATATATATATATCTTTTGAGTTTGGACGGGGGGGGGGGAAGTCGCAATGGGAGCCAAGTGGATAGTTGTGCACTCAGAATTACGCCAAAAAGTGGAGGCAAATAAGAGGGGGGAGGGGAGCTTAACAACAATAATGCTGAACGGCAGACATAACTATGAACTTAAAAAAAAAAAAAAAAAAAAAAAAAAACTTCAAACAGTTTGAAATCTTGCCACAGGTGGTAGGAAGGAAATTTTTGTAGCACATAGTGTAGAATTTCGAAGTGGCTGGGCAAATGGGGGGAATTGAACTGTGTACTAAGAGGCCTAAAAGGAGATGAAAGAGGGACCATCACAATTTTGATCCACCACGGGGGGATGTTGCCCCGAGTTGGTAGCCCGATGACTGCTTAACGACCCCATCGAGCACTTGACGGTGCAGCACATTTTTACAAGGACTTTGTATATGCATGTATATCTGTATGAATGTATTTGTTATCAATATAATTGAAAAGCTGTTACCTTTCTGGTGGCCGAAATGTTCGCGCTTTACCTTTAACTCCAAGGTACTAAAGTTCGAGCCTTTTTTAGGCATGGGTATTCTTTGTGGTTCAAAATATACTTTAGGTCGCAGGCTTCGGTGTAATGAATCTTAACATGCAGATAACGGCCGCCGTATAGCGATAACGTTAAATTCTTCTAAAAATAGGTACTAGACAACTGCCGTACGTTGATATTGGGATTTTTGTATAAACTTATTAAATATTGAAAAGTAAAATGCAACTTTTATCACTGGACACTTTATTATTTAACTTTCTATTCTTTTTTAGTTAATTTGTAACTTTAATGAAATAAAAAATAATGAAAATAAATAAGAAATTCATACTTTTTATAGTATTGGAAGTATTTTCAGTTTGGACATATATGGCGAATAGATGTAAAATTCTCCTTTTCTTTCAAAGAATTCTGCAGTTTATCGATTTTTACTAATTTGTCAGTGTTTGAATATTAATTTCGAAATTACGATAATTACTAAATCATTTATAACAAAAAAAATCATATTTTCATCATTACGAAATTTTTTTTTCATGTTTAACATGCTCTTCTAATATCTATTACTATTTTAATTTAAAATAGTTCTAGTAAAAGACGATCAGAGTAGACATTTTCTAGAAAAATGAATACTTTAAAAATTTTATACTTAGTTATATTTTGTTCATCATTTAACACATTTGTTATTATATAACTTTTTACTTTTTTTTATAACCTTTTTCCCTTTTTAACCATTTATTACTTGGGCAGTATGTAACCTGATTGTCTTGACGTTAGAATAGTGGCAGCGTGGCTGGATTCAAATTACTGTTGAAATATGGCTCTCTGTTGTCTCCAGAATTCATTGTTGCAAAAGAGCAAAGTTTGTTTAGTAGTTATGAAAATAAATTATTAATAATACTAAAAAAATACTTAATAATTTAATATCTTTCAGAACAAAATTTCTTTAATAGTTATGAAAATAAATCATTTGTAATACTAAAAAAATACTTAATCGTTTAATGACTTTTAGAACAAAGTTTGTTTAGTAGTTATGAAAATAAATTATTTGCAATACTGAAAAAATACTTAATCGTTTAATACCTTTAAGAACAAAGTCTCTTTAGTTGTTATGAAAACAAATTATTTGTAATACTAAAAAAATACTTAATCGTTTAATAACTTAAATCAAAAATACTTAATTAATTGAATAAAGAACATAGATATGTCATTTAAATATAACAATCGTTAAAATATATTATTATCTACAGGCAATGTTATATGTATTATGAAAATAAATTTTGAAACCTAAATTGATTAATAATTATATAATATGCCGTTTTACTAATTATGCAACGTTATACATATATACAATTTAATAGTAACTAGTATATATTTATGAAATGACAAGCAAATTAAAACTATATAAATTTTCCGTATTATTTTGAAAAGTTATTTACTTTTAATTAGAATTTGATAAGTTCAAAATGGGCATTTGACGAATGAAAGCACGTATTTTCCCGAAGCTTCAAATCTCAAATGTTCCAAAATAATTTTATTAGAAAATATTCTCAATAAAACACCAAGATAATAACTTCGAAGTTTGGAAATCTTTTATTTATGCAGGGATTAAAATTACGAAATATTACTCAATTTTACAAATTTTAAATAGCTAAAGCAATTCATCATTTACCATTTTTATCTATTTCAATATGCTATATAACTTCTTTAGTTTACAAATTTAAGTTTAAATTGATAAATAACCTGGTACTTACCATACATATATTCCACATATATTTGCATTTTATCAGTAATTTATACCACCTCTTACTAAAAAGGTTCAACATTTTTACAATTGCATTCCTAACACGTTTTCTTTATATAAAATTTCAGAACCAAATCTGATTAAAACAAAAAAAATCTTAAATTTTGATAATTTTGTATAAAATGTTGTTTAATTATAATAAATTATAGTTCAATATTTATTAATGTAAAAGTGAAACAATTGCTTGAATAATATGATGTTCTAATATTTCTTTGCAAATGTAATGCCAAAAAATCTTAAAGATTGTTGGCAAAAATATGTAGGATTAATGTGATTGATGTATGATTTAACATTGAAGCTTATTTTTATACGATTTGGGCTCTTTTCTGATAGAATATGTCATAAAATAGCAGAAATATTATATATATCTCTTTATTTTGAAACGTTTATCTTTATTTCCACGTGTATAATTCTCTAGAAATGTATTCATATGTATACTTATCGCAGTGCTTTTTTTTCTGTATGTTCTTTTTTCGTATACCGATTAAATAAAGTGATACATATATATTTTTGTATTAATACTTAATCATATTATGAAATTGTGAGTGTTATAAAATTTTGTGTTCAACCATCTGATCACTTTAGAAAAGGGCAAAATTTTAATGCTGTTTTCACTGCATAGTTTATTCAATATACAAAATTAATATTTATTTCAACTTTAGATTAAAAGTATAACTGTGCACATGATTATAATCCTTATAACTACTATTCATGACCTAAAAAAAAAAAAAAAAAAAGTTAAATTTTCTTAATTATGTAATTTTAAATTAAATGTATTGCGGGAAAAAAGAACAGCTTAGTGACCGGACATATTCGTCAGCGGCGGCGGTCAGATGGTGAGTAACATTGACATATTTAATGCCAACAATGCATAATTAATGCATATAATTATTGAACTTACTGGTATGATACAGTATTACCTCTTGCGCAGTTAATAAAATAACTATTTAAGATAAAATTTACTTATAAAAATATAGTCTATAAAAAATGTAATACTAATCTTAAGAATGTATACTTTGCTCTCATTATAAATTAATTTTAACACTTTAGCGACCAATGCTTTTGTCTTTTTCACAGTAAGGTACGCCTGTGGGCGTTATTCTCCCCGGTTATTATATTTCAGAACAACATTTTCTGTATTCACATTTGTATTACAAATGGATATGTTACATTGTATTTAATGTAATGTTACTCTTTCTAATCAAAACATTTATAACCATAGTATATTGACAGTATAAATATGGATATTGGCTATATTTTTAATAAATAAATAATATACAAATTGTGAAAGAAACGCCCACTGGTGGAGTTAGAAATTTTCAAATGACATGAATCTGCGTGAGTGGTCGCGAAAGTGTTAAGTACAGAAAAGAAATAATAGAAATAAACAGAACCAAACAGTAACATCTATATTTGTTTGTTGAGACGTGATCATATTCTAGAGCATATCTCTCAACATTCTAATTAATATCCCGTAGCCTTTCCATTAACCAACCCTTTTCCCACACTACTTCATTTTTAGAGTAATTTAAGTTAAATGTAATTTCGATTAAATTAGAAGAAAACACTCTTAAAAAAAAAAAAAAAAAAAAAAAAAAAGAGGCTAGCAGGAAAAAAGCAAATAGTAACAATAAAACAGAATATTAATTAGGTGTTGACAAATAAGTTTTGGAGATATCAGTGAAATTAAAAATATTAACAAACTTCAAGATAGCTATCATGGGTTAAACTTAAAAAATAAATAAATAAATAAATAAATAAAATAAAATAAAAACAAGTTCTTAAATTTCGGGACATAAAAAAATAAAGGTTATTGTTTTAATTTTCAATATGTCTTCTACCGACCTTCATTCAAATTTCTTAGATGTACAGAAGCAAAATGATTTGAAAGTGATTACTACAATTAATTTCATTTTTAAAAATGAATAATACAAGTAATTACAAAAAAAAAAGTATCATTTGTACATGTTTGTTATTACGTGATCACATCAACATTTATCAATGAAGCAGAAAAATGCAATTAACACACGAAACAGTATTATAGGTTTAAAATAATATATACTATTAAAATATTTACGTTCTCGAACTTAATGACATAATAAAAAAAGTTAATTATTTTCATTTTCAAAATCTGTTCTACAGTTACTTAATTTCATTTTTCAGATGGAAAGATAAATTTATTAAGCATTCACGAAGGCATGAAAATGATGATTGGATTTTGATATTAATTAGGATATTTTCTTGATTTAAAATCAATAATATTTAAAAAAATTGACAAATAAACACGATATTTGATTTAAATTTAAGTTAAGAAAATATTGTATATATGTATATAGTCATATATTTTAACTGATGCGTTTTATCAATGTCAAAAAATTTGATCTGGATTGCAGCTTACCCTTTCTAGAGTAATGAATTTTGCCTGACAATTTGTAGACATTATAAAATTATCAATAGTCAACAAAATATTTTAAAGACAACATTCAGTGTAATTTCATTTTTGTTTATAATTTTTCCAATTTTTTATTATTAAAAAAGAGATAATAATTACAATTTAACAATTTTAGGAATTGATTAAAAACATATTTACTTACAAGAAACAAAAAGCCCATTTTATGAATTTTTTTTATTACAATTTTAGGTAAAGCTTTAAAACATTATACTTATAAAAACTGTTCAGTATTTTAGACATAAAATTTAAGCATTACAAGTGTTTATTTAACCTTTCATTTATGCTAAAATGCTGAATATAAACATTTATGTGTTAAATAAATGGAATAAGTGTTGTTAAATTGATAATTTAAAAATTTTATTAAATTTTTAAAACTTTTAAGTGTGATTAGATATTTGTCTTTAAATATCTAATAAATATATTAAACGCCCTTTAAAAACAAAATATCACCCACTATTTAATAAGGAACAGAAACTTTGTTCACTGTTGCTATATAAAAATTGAATATTTGTTAAAAAATGAAAGAAAAAATTATATTTTTGAAATATTCAAAACATATTTAAATAAAAGTTTTGAAACGCATGTCTATTTTGGTTACCCAAAGCAGAAATATTTGGACTACTTAAAATAAATCAATAAATAAATAATAAACGGCTAGAAGAAGAATACTTAGAAACTTTATTATGGAACTGAAAAACTAATTAATTTTTTTTTTCAACAGTTATAGAAAATTACATATAATCGTGTTTTAGTAAATATTATTACTATATAATGAACTACAGAGTACGCGCACATGCACACCTAAATATAAATCTATATAACTTAAATAGTGTGTACGATTTAAAAAAAAATTAATTTCACTGAGGAAATATTTTAAAACTGTTACGTTAATGAATCTCAGCTAATATATTATTTATGTATGAAAATATTTTTTTCCTCTTTTTCTTGTTACCATCTATTTTTTATCTTACTTTTCCGTAAATTTTTGGATTTTATCTATATTACATTCCTGTTTAATTACTTCCGGGCTGTTTAGGTGAATTGGTTATTAAAATCTCTATATCCTTACATATTTACAGAAATCCCTTTATTTTTGCATACAATATTTAATTAATGTCCATTATGAAGTACTGAGTACTATATACTTTCATTTTTTTAGATTTTTATTATCTTTTTTCCTTTGCAATTAAATTTTTCATGTTTTCCCTTAAAATAATTGAAATAGTTTTTATATTATATATATATATATATATATGTACATTTCATATTATATATATTATAACAAACATTGTAAAAGATAAATGCATTTTCTTTTACAATAACTTTTTTTTGCGCGCATGCACAACTACATATAAATTTGTATCAATTAAATAGTGTGTACGGCTTCAAAAAACTTTAATTTCACTGAGGAAATATTTTAAAACTGTTACTTTAATGAACCTCAGCTCATATATTATTTATGTATGAAAATGATATATTTTTTTCCTCTTTTTCCTGCTACCATCTATTTTTTATCTTACTGTTCCGTAAATTTTTGGATTTTATCCATATTACATTCCTTGTTTAATTATTTCCGGGCTGTTTAGGTAAATTGGTTATTAAAATCTCTATATCCTTACCTACTTACAGAAATCCCTTTATTTTTGCATACAATATTTAATCAATGCCCATTATGAAGTATTGAGTACTATATGCTTTCATTTTTTAGATTTTTTTAATCTTTTTTCCTTTGCAATTAAATTTTTCTTGTTTGCCCATAAAATAAATCAAATGGTTTTTACATTATATATGCAGGTACATTTCATATTATATGTATTATAACAAATATTATTGTAAAAGGTAAATGCATTTTTTTTTTTTTTTTTTTTTTTAATTTCTGAAGATCTATATTTTCACCTTTATTTGTTTCCTTTTCACGCAATCTACGTTTTAAGACACGGTTTAAAAGAAATGTTCTAGAACTTTATGTACTACTACATCTAATTTTATTTGCAGTTTATGTTATAAAATGCAATGGTTAAACTAAATACTATTAAACCTTTTCTTTTATCTCACATTATTTTGACGCTAACTATAATATAAGAAAAGCAAAGCAAAACAGTTGCACTGAATAGCCTATATTCTACCTGTAAGCACCGAGAAACGCTCTATTCCCCAGATAATACTTATCTACAGTTGGTAGGTTCATCATGGTTCCATTTTATTCATGAGTTATAAATTTATTTGTTTCATATAAAAACGCAAGAGGAATTTATAGGTAAGAAAAAATGAATTAAGCTGTGAGGCAAATTTATGAGTCTATAAAAGTGGGATGGGCTATCGTTTTTCGCCGTTCGGGTGGCTACGCAATTTTTGGAGAACCGCTATTAAAAACAGTATGAGGCCGACAGTTACGTATAAAATTATAGCACTTCGTAAAATATTATGGTCCAGTCCAATTTTTTTTCCCGATGAAGAAAAGTACTTCAATTTTCTAAGTATTGGAATTATCGATTCTAAATATCAAATTTAGTTAATGTTAATGTGTCACAAAAATGATTAATTATCGATTATGTACAACATGTAAAATAAAGTAAAGAACAAAGGATTGTTTTTGGAATAGATGTGTAAATTGAAGAAATCTTATTAAAAATATTTAATTGGTAAATTAAATTAAACACATCTATTTCCTATTTTTTTCTTTTTTCATTTCTTTTTGCTTATAAGAAGAGATTGTTTCTTATGATAGTGTTATTAATATGTCAGTGGAAATTTTTTAATGAAATATTAAATATATTTTACAATGAAAAAAAAAAAAAAAAAAAAAGAAAGAAAGAAAGAAAGAAATTTTAGTAGAAATTTTGCAAATCGTTATTTAGTGTTTTTTGCATTTCTTTTTAAATTTCAAAAATAGTTGGATACAAATATTTTCTTATGAAATTACAACTGTAAAGCATGATTTTCTTCTGCGATCATTCGCAATAGAGACATTTGAATTAACATGACTTTAATCAATTTGTACACATTAAATTTTGCAACAAATCGGGAATATAGCGACGAAATATCATTCAATTTGTATATGTGTACGGAACAGATGCAGTGATTAAGAAATGCGTTTACAACTGTTCCAAACGCATTCGTAAGGGAAATGTAACTTACACGCAAGAGCTACCTTCCGATTGACTAAATAAATGCAAGACCCTGGGGTAGTTCAGTCCTGGACACAAGTTTTATTGACGGCTTATGCTCCATAGGCATGCACTAATATTTTTAAATACATCACAGTTTACTTTTAAATTTGTAGCAAACCTTATTAACACATTGCTTAATTGCACTGTGACACGAGTCTCCTGCGTCCTTTCTTTAAATGTTCACTGTTTTATAAAGTTTTGATTTCAACAAAAAGAACCGCTAGGTTGACACATCTTTATTTGCGCATGCGTAGTCACGTCTTTTTTTTTTTTTTTTCCCGCACCGTTCACAGAAAACTTAAATCTTGTATACCAGTAAAATCTGCTTGTTTAAAATTTTATTTATGTTTTACGTAAACATAATCTCAATCTCAGAAAATCAAATGAACATATTTTGTAGTTATTTTATACATTTATTTGTATATTATTTACACATTTATTTGTATTTATGTTACTTTTCAGTTTGTATCGCACGAAACCTATGCTCCTGTTTACATATTTACTAAAAGTAATAATGTATACGTGTTTCTAATAATCAAATGTTAATTTTCGATTGAACGAGTACTATACTATTCATATGTATAGGATTTTTCTTTTAAATATAAACTACGGTTTATACAAATAGACTGTCACATAATGTTATCTGTTATGATTTTCACTAATATTTTAATTAAAAATGTGAACTGTATTTTTAAAAGTAATATTAAATGTAATGTAACTTTTCATGGAACATGAACGTATTAAAAATGTTTTAAAATTACTAATAATGAAAACAAATTTTAAGTATAATAAGATGTAGACCTGCTAACAATGCTAGTTTATCCGTAATGGTATAAGCCCCGCCCTTTTTTCACACCAGAATAGTTGCAGAGCAATAGTCTTCTTATTTAATCATGAGAACTTATTGCTGAATATTACTCTACAACTATACTGGTGTGAAAAAAAGGCGGGGCCTAATACCATTACGGATAAACTAGCATAGTTAGCAGGTCTAAATATGCTACACATTTCTAACTAAATACCTTTTGCCTTATTCATACATGGGTGCCAACTTGTCCGTTTATTTGATACTGGAAATTCTTAATAGAATTTTTTATTACAATTTTTAGCATATTTTTGTGATTAAATAAGAGAAAATGTTTTACTTAGGAAAAAAGGTGTTAAAAAATTGTATAAAATGTTATTCATGTTTTTGCATTCAGTTTTGAATATTGATGTGAAGAATTATTTTTAGGGAACAAAATTATTTTTACTTTTAATGAAATATATGACATGCCGCCATCTTATAAATTATTGTATATTAATATTCTCTTTTTTATGCAATTTACTTATTTTTTGGGAGGTGGAGAGGGGGGGGTGCACATTTTGCAATTATAATTAGATTTTAATATTTAATCTTGCTACAGCTAAATATTTATTAAAATCTCTGGTGAAATGAACAGATAATGATTAAATATACCATGTTCTTGGATGTACTTAATTTTTCCTATATTGTCGATTTTGTATGTTCTTGTGGTTAAATATTTGGGGTTAAACTTTGTGGTTAAATATTTGTAAATAATTAAATTAATGTTGATTAATTGATATTCTTTGTTAAATTTTAGTGAACAGCAAAATATATAAAGGTGAAAAGTATATTATTTTAAATTTTATCATTTATTTCAAGTATTCTTTAGTTACTCTCTGAAAACTTTTTGATCCTCAATATAACGAATAATTGTATCAACATTCACGGTTTTTATTATGTAGTTATAAATTAACTGAAAATGTAATTGGTCTAGTAGAAGACACTTTAAGGACATTTTCCCGACTATTTTTTGCGTAATTTTCTTAAATTTAGTCCCTCAAAAATAATGAATGTTTCACACTTTTATTAAATATTTCTTTCCCTGACTGCACTATGAAATTTTCCAATTGTAGCATTTTTATATGTAAAAAATAAAAATTTCAGACGCTTAGAAGACCTTCAAATGTGCCAAAGGTTTATACCTTTTTGTCCCCTTAGTGTATACCTTTTTATGCGTATGTATATATATATATATATATATATATATACATACGCAAATATACATACGCAAATCTCATATATATATATATATATGAGAGAGAGAGAATAAAATAAATAAATAAATAAAAATTCGCATATGTAAAAAAAAATCTTCTGATCATATATAAAATTTTGAGTCCTCTAAAAATAAGGTGTTTAGTTTCTCAGACAAATGGAACGTGTGATAATAGGCCCTAGAATATTTTCATAAAATAAAATGTTGAATGCTTTAATTTTACAAAGTAGATTTCAATTGACTTTGTGGTTCTAATATTTAAAATAATGGTTTTAATAACTTTTAATGGCTAATATTGAAAATTCATTACTCATTTTTGCATTCAAAGAAAATTTAGAATATATTTTTTCACCAATTTTACTTAAGCTTAAGGTTATAATTCTTCTTATTTTTTCGTCGAAATTACCATGCATTTAAAATATTATTATTAAAATTTACCTAATAAGAGAGAAAATGTGTGACATTCATTTCAGCTTTTTTCAAATGTAATAAAAAATATATTAACTTTGAATTAAATTTTATTTTCTAAAGACTTTAAATACATTTTCTGCGCCAAAATTAAAAAAAAAAAAAAAGATTTTATTCGTAAAATATTCAATTATTTCATTTTATTGCTTTTTTTTTTCAAAGATGAATGCAATAATATTTAGTTATTGGTTTTTAAAATTACAGCTAAAATAATTAATTTTTTTTTCGCATTTAAAAAATATTTAAATTATTTTTTATAATTAGATTAGTTTAAATTTAGGCTTACAATTATTCTTATTCTTTCGTCTGAAATGCCTTACATTTCAAATACTTTAATCGATCTAAATTTTTCCCAAGTAGTAACGAAAATTAGTGACATTCATTGAATCGGGTATGTAAGTTTCTTTCAAATGCAATTAGAGTTCATTAAAAGGAAGCTAAAACTTTAGATAAAAACTTTAAACTTTTCCTCCGAGGACGTTAAAATAAATTTGCTGCGGCAAAAATTTTGAAAACAGATTCCTTTGATAAAAAATTAAAACACTAGCATATTAATGTTACACTGGAAAATTGCAAATTAGCGATTTTTTTTAACTTAATAAGAACTTAAATAATATTTAGTCTTGAATTTTTAAATTCTTTAGTTACCAACATTTAAATTCGAAACTCAATGCGTAATTATGAAAATATTCTAAGATGTAAAAATTAATGTATAAATAAATAAAAATCTTTAAATGATTTTCAAAACAAATTGGCTAAAAGGATTGTTAAGAAATATTGAAAATCTTATAGGTTTAAAAAAAAAAAAAATGACGAATAAAAATATTCAAGAATATTGATCTTGAAGGTTTTTGTAGATTTTCACTAGATTCGAAATTTTTGAATCCAATGAATATTTAAAAATCATTTTTAATTAATTAATTTTTAATATTAATGAAATTTTTGAATGTTTATAACATACAAATTTTACACATAAGATTTAATATATAAAAAGCAAATGACTATTTACACTTTGCAATTCAAAGGATGTATCGATTTTGAATTATTTTCAAAGCCGATTTATTAGGAAATAGCTCGTTTCGAAAGTTTTAAGCAACAATTTTTCGGTTCTTGTTAGATTTTTTTTTTTTTTTTTTTTTTAACATTATAAAAAAAAATCTTTTTGTGTGTAATTCCCCCTTTTTTAATGCAAAAATACCTGTGCACAACGAAAAAAAAGACTTAAATTCATGAAATAGACTTAAATGTATGTCTTTACGAACTTATTTGTGAAATTGAAATTTTTTCATCCGTAAACAAATAATTAAACACACACGTACACACAAATATATATTAAAAGTATTTTTCTTTAAACGAAATAATACTTGTCTTAATTATATGTAATATTTCATTAGTATATAAATTGTCTGTGTTTATACGTTCAAAATCCTGTCAACAACCTAAATGTAGTGAGACAAATGTAGCACCATCTAATTAACAGAAATATATTTCCTGGAATATGCATATATTATAACGAATTAAAAAAATTATAAATTAATTTAAAATATTTTCATATAATTCATCATAATCATTTTTAACTGTCTCTTTACAGAATGAATGTAAACCATGAACGTTTAAAAAATAATGAAACAGCTAGACAATATTTACATCTAGTGGGTGATCAAATTATTAGATATTATTTTTATTTCGACATTTTTTTTTTTTTCGATTTCATAGAAAAAATACTAAACGAAATGGTCTGAAACTTTAGATATGAAAAGAACATTTAAATACCAACATTTTCCAGTGTCGAATTAGCCCATAGTGTAATTAGGGGACTAACCAGAAATTGAAGAAAAGCGCAAATACTTTGGATTACCCTGTATTATTAACAGCTACAAATGACTTGTCATTTTAACACGTTGCTGCACATACTATGTACAATATTTCTATGTTTTGCTTGAAGAATTGTAGAATTATTTAGGCATATATGAAACAATTTTCAAAAGTTATAAATTTTTTGGCAAGAGTTTTGTTTATAACTAGAACGGATTTCCATAAAAGTTTATAAAACGGGCAGAAAAATTGACGAAACGTTAGAGAAACATTAATCTGAAACGCAAAATTCACACGTGTAATATTCTTAGTGATATGAGCATTTATAGCAAATATTGTTTTAATGCGCATGCGCAAAATATAGAAAAAATTTCATTGCGTAGGTTGAAAGCTAGATATATTGGGCAGATCGTGTCAAAAGTTCATTTGAACAGAGTAAAAATTGAGCAAATTGTCGGCAAAAGAATGAGCTAGATTTTAGGTATTTTACAGTGTTGAAATTTCATACGGGGTTTTTCCCTAATTAATTGGAAGTTCCAATTCTTTCAATCACATTACAAAAGTCCATTTTTGTGAAAAAATCCTCATAGGTTTATATATCTAACATATTTTTATATTTTTTAATCAGATTTGTGAGTTGGGAGGTTTTATAAGTTTATGAGTTATAACGGGTTTTTTCAGAAAAAAGAGCTTTTACAACAGGGTTGAAATAGTTGAATCGTCAAATTAATTAAGCGGCATTTGAAAAACCTCTTATAAAATTTGAATTCTGGAAAATGCCTAAAATCTTTTGCCGACAATTAGCTTAATTTTTTCTCTATTCAAATGAACTTTTGATAAAAGTTGCCCTGTATATCTAACTTTCATTCTCTGCAATATTTTTTTTTTCTATCTTTCACACATGCACAGTAAAAAGTATTTACTATAAATGCTCATATAGCAACGCATATTACACATGTGAATTTTAGGTTTCAGAATAATATTCCTCTAATATGTTGTCAATTTTTCTAAAAGTTTGTGAAAATCCATTCCAATTATAGGCAAAAAACTTGCCAAAAATTTAATAATATTTGAATTTTTTTTTATATTTATCTAAATAATTGTGCCATTCTTAAAACAAAACGTAGAAATATTGTACTTAGTGTATGTGCAACAATGTGTCGAAGTTACAAGTCATTCGTAGCTTTTTATGATACAGGGTAATCCAAAGTGTTTGTGCTTTTCTTCAATTTGTGGTCGGTCCCCTAATTACACTGTGGACTAAATCGATAGTAGAAAATGTGGATTTTTTAATTTTTTTTTTTTTTTTTGCATACCTGAAGTTTCAGATAATTTCGTTCAGTATTTTTTTAGAAAATCGAAAAAACGTAAAAAAAAAAAAAAAAAAAAAAAAAACTAATAATTTGGTTACCTACAGTCGGGGTAACAAAAGTGTCCGAACACTAGCAAAAATTCCTATGTAAAAAAAGTACACTTCATACGGTTTTGTTAAATAAATCCTTGTCGAATCCTGTTCTTACACTGACTAAGAACAGGATTCGATAAAGATTTATTTAACAAAACCGTACGAAGTGTACTTTTTTTACATAGGAATTTTCGCTAGTGTTCGGACACTTTTGTTACCGGCTGTGCTGTAATACCTACAAATTTATAGAAATGAATGTTAAATTGTATTTTTTTAAAATTATTATTTAATTAATGGTAATTAATATCGAGTTATTATTTTTTTAAAAATTCGCTTCAATTCCTTTTAGCTTACCTTTTTGAAATAATGTCAGCATAAGTTTTAGACAGCTTAATTACCAAATAAGATGACTTAAGACAAAAAAATTGAAAACAACTTTGTACAGTTTTTCTTCTTATATGACAAAAGAAGATGATTATAATGAAAAAGTTCTTAACTATTCAGAATTTCATGTATACATTAAAATATAATTTATATTATATTATTTTTCTTTTTAATTTCTTTAAAAAAAAAAAAAAAAAATCTTTAAAAAATTTCTTTTAAATTCGTTTTTAATTTCTTTTAAAGTGAAAAATGGTTGATTAGTTTTTAAAAACGCTTAAGTAATATTTGCTAAAAACTAAATAATGTTTTTAAATGATAAAATTTAAGCGCGTATTTCAAAATCAAGTGATGAAACTCCTGTTATATTTACTAAATATTTTCCCTTTATTTATTTATTTATTTATTTTTAACCTATCGCAAAATTTTGTTTATACAAATTAGTTTGTTTTGTTTTATGCCATATAAATATTTTTCGACTTGATTTATTAATCTATACTTATAATAAAACTACTCATGTGTATTTTGTCCTCATGTATTCTTATAAAAAGGAATGATCTTGTTCAACTAAATATTGTACGCAAGTAAACTTTACAATTGTACGAAAGTGCATTTTGACTGTGTCTGAAGTCCAATTTACGATTTTGCTTTTAAAGTAAGTGCCGCGGTAGCCTGGTCGGTTGAGCACTGAGCTCATAATTGGAAGATTGCTATTTCGATACTCGAGTCGGCGGAAGACCGTTGTGTACACTAATGATGCTTTGTGTACATAAAATCCTTAGTCACCTCAGTAATTTCCATGCTTCATAAAAATGATACCTCTGGAGGTTACCCAGCAAAGGAGCCCCCCGCACCCCCACTGCAGAGGATCAAAATTGTGATAGCATGTGTCCCGCCCATCCCTAGGGACGAGTCTCAGCCCGTCGCCAATAGTCCAATGCGTAGCCAAAATACACTTCTCTCCACTCCTCTTTTGCAGTTATTTTATATTTTACAAAGTTTATGGGAAAATGACGTCATGGTTAAAGGGCAGTGTATATTTAAATGTAGAAAATTAATGCAAAAAAAAAAAAAGAAAAAAAAAAAACAGAAGACACTTTAACAAATTTGCGCCAAATATGCTTTAACTTTTTTTTTTTTTTTTAAATCTGTGAAAAATGGCATCATAATAGAAGGGTAATATGTGCTTACATATGGAAAAATGTACGTAAGATACATTTTGTATAATTCGCATCATATTAAAAAAAAAAAAAAAAAAAAAAAAAAAAAATGCGTTTATTTGCTTTACGATAAACAGAACTAAAACTTCAGTGATATTAAAATAAACTGATTTTTACTAAAATATTTATATTTTTTATCTAGTAAGTAAGGTAGTAATAAATAAGCTCAGTAATGCAATGCATCGGGTTAAGTAGCTCCAGTCAATGGGAATTTGCACGGCCAAATGTTGCAGGGGACGCGAACAAACTGGTGGTAATTTTGGCCTAATCAGAAATTTCATGACGCAAGAGCAGTTTGATAGTGATTGTCAAGAAGAAAAACAAAGAAGAAGTGCATTAGGGAAAAGACGCCTCAATCACTGTTCAGTTAAATGTTACTTAACGCAGAAATATCGTTAACCCGCTGGTTTCCATAATAAACTAATGATGATACTACAAAGCAAAATTAAATGTTCTTGTCTTTTTTTTTTATATTTTTCAAAGCATTTATGATGTATTTATTCTTACACAAAACCGAAATACACATGCATAATTGGTAAACTTAATTTACCATTAAACAACACATAGGATATTAAAATATTGCTATTAAAATTTTCTATATTCTATGTATACAAAAAAGTTCTCATAAGGATTTTTTTTTTAATGTATATAATTTACTAGAAAAAAAAATAACGGTGTTTAAGAAGTATATCTTATTAAATATTTATGGCCTTCATATTTTAATATACACATTTATTAAAATTTGAGCAAAAAATAATGAAATAACAAAACTCGTTATCTTTCAACCGAAAACACATTGGAACATCTTCAATTCATGTATTATTTTCACAAGAAAAGATTTCCCGATCAATAAAATTTACTATGCATTGCCGCGTTATTAATTTATTATTATTTCTTAATTATTATTAATTTTCTGTTATACTGTTAGTGGTGGGATATTTCTGTTACGTACGAGAAAACATATCCGTTGGTTCATTGCTATAATTCTTGTTTAAAGAAAAATCAATTTATTTGTAACATATAATTCTATCCTTTTATCAATGAATAATTTTTCAGATTTATCGAAAATAATTAAATAAAAACCAGGAAAAAAAAACTTTTACTTTTAAATTATACTTATGTTTAAAAAATATATTGTCACGGGATTTTTTTTTTTTTTTTTTTTTTTTTTTTTTTTTGCGAATTTCACGTATGTAAAAAATGTGAATTTTGATGAAGAATTTTTAGGGAAAAAAGTATTTTCTCATAAATAATTAAATTTGAGTAGAGTAACATATGAGGCAAACAAAGCAAAACCAATGAGCCAAAAATCTGCTAGTTATTACTGAGCTTGATATGACACATGGTTGTTCCACGAAATATTTTATTTAGTAAGTGGTACAGAAATATTGTCAACCAGAATATCAACATCCTGTACTACCATAGCCTCATAAACTAAATGCCTGCCGCGTGGCTTGGAAGCTTGGAAACAGTTCAAGCGTTAGACAACGCCACCTGGTACAGATTGCGCGACTTTTTATTCAACAGCCACCAAAAATTTTTTAAAGTGGGATTTGATATACATAAAGGAGAATAGAATTGATGAAACGTCGATTATATATATTATATATCACTTCTTAAAATTATTGGTGACAGTTCAATAAAAATATCAAGCAATCTGTACCAGGTGGCGCTGCCTACCATTTGAACTGGTGCCAGGTTTCCGAACCACGCGACAGGTATCTAGTTTAGGAGGCTATGGTACTAAATACTGATATACATTCCTGTAAACCAAGGATAAGAAATAAATTTTCTCTAATGCTTTCCAGAACTTCAACTCTCCCTGATGGAGAAAAAGTCAAAATTTAAAATTTATTTATAATTCAAATTTAGAAACAAAGACTAATTATTCAGACTTTATATTACGTATTGCCAGATTCCACCTAAGCTATTTAATATTTTTAATTAATTATAAATACTTTGTTTTCGATAAATATAATTCATATTTTATATATACAGATTTGAAGTTAATATTCAGGAAGAAATAAAATATAATAAAAAAAAATATTTATATGTACTACCTATAAACATAATTTCAGCTTTAAAAATAATAAATTTTTTTCTATATATCAATACCTAAATTCATTTTCATTAAAAAGGCCGATAATTTATGTTAAAAATAGTTTGTTTAAAAATGATACTAAAAAGACTGTAGTAAACTTTCAAGGAACGACTGTTAACTCACGTTGATGTTAAAGATAAATGAATAAAAATAGTGCACATATTTTTATGATTGCGATTTGAATATTTTTAGGGATATGAAGTAAAGTTATCATTAACGTTAATGATCGGCGATATCTTTAGAAAATATAAATTAAACATTTTCTATAATGATTTGTTATACTTCAGCTTTTATGAACAAATCTGTTAAAATTTAATGCTTTTGCAAAACTTAGATTTAAAGTTATTTAAAATGAGCATTGACATGCATTTTTTATTAAAAAAGAACCCATTGCTTTAAATGAAAATTATTTCTTGAGTTATAATACGTTTTTTAAATTAAATAAAATGAATGTTTCAGAAACACAATAAAAGATTTTTTAATTTGTTTTCGGAAAAACTTAAAGTAATGGGAATTGGTAAAATAAACATTGAAAAATATTCATTTTAATTTAATGGTTATTCATATTTTTATTATTATTGTTCTTAATGTTATTAGGTTGTAATTAATTACATTTGTTTTGTCTAAAAGCATGTGTTTCTAAACTTGTATTAATAAAAACCTGGGAAAATAAATTGGGTTACTAAAAAAAAAAAAAAAGGCCATACATTTTTTTGCTGCCTAAAAAACCATTGATTGAAATTAGAACTATTTCTTGAGTGATAATACGTTATAAAATAAATAAAAGGACTATTTTAGAAGCCCAAAAATAATTTTTTTTATTTGTTTTAGATATAAAGTACTGTCAATTAGTAAAATAATAGTGATTAAAATTTATTGATTTTAATTTAATTGTTATTAATATTAATATCATTATTGTTCTTAATGATATTAGATTGTAATTAATTACATATTTTTTGTCTAAAAGCATGTGCTCATAAACTCGTATAAATAAACCTTGCAATATAAATACGGTTACTTCAGATGAACTAAATGCCATACATTTTCTATTCGACAAATATCCATTGATTGAAATGAGAATTATTTCTTAAGTAACACGTTTTATAAATTAAATAAAAAGAATATTTAATAAACACAATAAAAGATTTTTAGTTTATTTCAGGCGTAAGGTAATGAGGATTTGAAAACTATCGGCTGTTAAAAAGATATTCATTTTAATTTAATGGTTATTATTATTAATAATTTTATTATTATTAATGTTATTAGGTTATAATTAATTAAATTTTTTTAAGAATGTGCTCCTAAACTCGTATAAATTAACCTGATGATATATATATATATATATATATATATTTCATGAATTAAATGCTATATATCTTTTTTTAACACAAAGTTATTGCTTTAAATGAGAATTATTTCTTAAGAGATAACATGTTTTATAAATAATAATAAAAAAAAAAGTTATATTTAAGAAAGATAATAAAATATTTTGTAATTTATTTTTAGATCTAAAGTAATTGGAATTAAAAATAATAATAATAAATAAAATAACCATTATAAAATATTCATTTTAATTTAATGTTTATTATATTATTTTTTCTTTTATTGTTCTTGTTTTTCTTAATGTTATTGGATTGTAATTAATTACATATTTTTTTTTTCTAAAAACATGCGCTCCTAAACCCGTATAAATAAACCTTGCAATATAAATACGGTTACTTCAGATGAACTAAATGCCATACATTTTCTATTAGACAAATATCCATTGATTGAAATGAGAATTATTTCTTAAGTAACACGTTTTATAAATTAAATAAAAAGAATATTTAATAAACACAATGAAAGATTTTTAGTTTATTTCAGGAGTAAGGTAATGAGGATTTGAAAACTATCGGCTGTTAAAAAGATATTCATTTTAATTTAATGGATATTATTTTTAATAAATTTATTATTATTAATGTTATTAGGTTATAATTAATTACATATTTTTTTTTCTTTATGAATGTGCTCCTAAACTCGTATAAATAAACCTGATGAGATAAATATATTTTTTTGTAATGAATTAAATGATATATATCGTTTATTTAACATAAAGTTATTGCTTGAAATAAAATTATTTCTTAAGAGATAATATGTTTTGTAAATATTTAAGAAATATAATAAAATATTTTGTAATTTATTTTTAGATCTAAAGTAATTGAAATAAAATAAAATAAAATAACCATTATAAAATATTCATTTTAATTTAATGTTTATTATATTATTATTTTTTTTATTGTTCTTGTTTTCTTAATGTTATTAGACTGTAATTAATTACATATTTTTGTTCTGAAAACGTGTGTTCCTAATCTCGAATAAATTAATCTGGTAAGATAAATATGGTAATATGTGCAAATAATTTAGAAGAAGTAATCATAATATATAAAGATTTATCTTATATCTTTTCTAGTTCAGTGAAAATTAGGGCAAACAAACACTTTATACTTTTTGTATAAACAACTAATGAAATAAACTTTTTATCAGGTTAAACGTTGAAGGTCATGCTACATTTATCATATATATATAATACATACAATACATACAATAGAAACAATTTACATTTATTTAAGGTCTTAAAATTATATTATGTTTGTTGGAGAATGAAAAATTTTATTTTAGGTTAGTTTCAGCGAATTATGTACTTCCTCCTCTTACTACAGAATTTGGCCATTTCGATGCAGTAGACATATTCACATCACATACAGTCACAAAAAACGTAAAAATATGTATGTGCATATAAATCTTTAAACACTCATGTATCTGTAACCATACAAACAAAACCTTATCAAAAATACGCATCTACCTGTAAATATTTTATGATAATTAAATGAAATTTTACATAGCATTCATTGAAGAGTTTCTACAAAACTATATTTGAATGTACATATGCAACGATGTAAAATGTTTGAACTCTACGAAATTTTTCAATATTACTGAAACCAGATAGTTTACCTTTCTTAATAGATATAAATTAAATGAATTATCAAAAATTTTGCAGCAGCAAAAGTATTGAATAAATTACATAGAGTATGAGGTCTATAGAAATATACATTAGATAACTTAATGAAATTTATGTATAACAAATTCATAAAATTACTTCCTCATTAAACACATTATGCTTTGTCAACTCATTTTACATTAGGTTATATTCATGATAAATAACTCATATTATGCAGATAAAAGTGGAACGCAAAACAGAAATCCACCATTTGTACATAAATAATACATAAAATGATATCATTTTAAATAAAATTATATGAGAATACAGATTTTAACAGTGTATTAAAGTAATGCCTAGAATAATACTTATAATTTAATGACCTCGTTTTGTGAATCAGCATTTACAAATTTGTTGAGTTCATTAACGAATTTTCAAATGCTTGATCAATTTTGATTAATGGCAGATCAAACAATTCTACGTAGTCGATTATTCACCTAAGAATGCAGTAACGATATTATGTTCCATTTTAAAGACATAAAATACAGTGTATATGATACAGAAATAATATATTATTTACGATTTTTGATCTTATATACAAACTTTCACAAGGTAAAGGTAAAAAAGTTTTTAAAATATAAAATACATTTTCTTTAAACTTAAAAAACTATTTTAAAAGAAATATCATTTTTTAATAACAAATGCATTTTATTTTATTATTTTTTAATAATAAAGTATTCTGAACAATATAACTATATAATTTAAAAAATCAAATTACAAAGCATTCTATGCTCTAAAATAAGGCTTATATGGTATAAATGTATAAAATCATTAAACTATTATAAAAAGCAGTATTATAGCTTATAATTAAAAGACTGAATCTTAAGACAATTATTTTTTAATCTTTTAAAATATTGCTAATGGTCGCATTTTCTTTACGATTTAAATGTTTGTGTGTGTGTGTATGTGTGTGTGAAACAAATTTTACTTTTGTAAAGATTTAAATAATCGCAAATAAATTATACGCGATTTCTAAATAAATAAAAAATAAATAAATAAATAATAAAGAAAGAAAGAAAGAAATAACAAAGAAATATACACCACAGAGTTTTCGTCAATCTCATTATATTTCATTTTTCATATATTTGAAGGGTACATGAGTGTAGCACATCAGAATTTTTTTCTTCGTACAAAGAAAAGTATTGTTTATAAAAGAAGTTATAGAAAGTGTTTTGGAGCAAAAAAACTTATTTTATTGTTTTAATAGCATTAATCTATTTATTTATTTATAGTAATGATACATTGTTTTAGAAATCTGATAAAGTTCCAATATTAAAAAGGCATTTTCTTAACAAATTACAATATATTGAAACACGGATATAATATGTATATTCTATTTTCATACAAAATTTAATGAAATATTATATTTAATGAACGTTAAATTATATTAGTATTTATTACTTTAAAGTGGGAATATGATCATTAAATTTGCTTAAGCAAGCTTTTCTTTTTTAATATAAATACATTGATGTGAGCTTATAAAAAACTTTTAAAACCAGGAAAAAACTCTTTACACAAGGGTCCAAGTGTTTTAAACTAGATTTATAGTGGTTATTGCACAAGATATTTAATTGGAAATTGTATATACATTTGACAGTTAAGAGAGTCCAGTTCCAATTATTTTTTACTTTTGATATTTTGTATTTGTAGAATAAAAGGAATTGTTCTTTAAAGATTTTGTAGAGAAATATTTGACGCGCAATCTCCACGTTTAATTTTTTTAAGCATAGTTGTCTAGTATTTTATTTATAGTCATGAAACATTATATTAAAAATCTCTTAAAGCATTAATAACAAAAAGACGTTTAACTTAACTAATTGTGATACAATGAAAGACGAGCATCATTACAACATTTATATATATATATTTTTTTTATAATAAAAAACACTTAATGAAATATTATATGTAATAAGTTTAGAATGTTATTTGCCTTTACAAATATATATATATATATATATATATATATATATATATATATGTATATATATATATAGGATGGTTATTAGGGGGCTAAGGATGGTTATTAGCTAATTGCTACTATCCTTTCAGAAACTTCTCTTTAACTCCTACACAGAAGGGCCTCCCTGATGAGGACTTCTGTGTGTTTTGGGGTTTTAATTCATTTCATTTTTTAAATTATTCCTATATATATATATATATATATATAATGCACAAAAAACGTTCGTGCAAACTGAGTATTATTATTTTTTAAATTAAAATACAAATTTATGATCTAAAAACGTATTTATAAAGGAACAAATTTCAAAGTAATTAAATTTCAAATTGTTTAAAACAAAATTTAAAATGAGTAAATTGCAATAGAAATTGGTAAGAAAGTTGTATATTCATTTAACAGTTCCAAAATATCAGGTCTAAATAATATTTACTGTTTATATTTTGAGTGTGAACAAAAAAATGATCAGTTCTTAAAAGGCATGTTAAAAAGAGTCAGTTAGCCTATTTAAATGCTTTAAATACATATATCAAATAATATATATATATATATATGTCATGGAAACTTTTATTTGAAATCTGATAAAACATTAGTACTGAAAGAGATTTTTCATAAAAAAATTTGATTCATTCAAAAACAGAAATAATTACAAATATCTGTACGTTATCTGCTTACAAAACAGCAGCAACAAAAAAAAAATGAATGAAGTACTATATTTTAATAACTGTAGAATAGGTACTAGCATTTACTACATTTAAAAATGTACAAAAAAGATAATCGCAAAAATTGCTTATAGAACCTTTTTTCTTCTCTTTTTCGTAACTTAAATACTTTGTTATAAGTGTAAAAAAGACTTTTTCAAATCAGAAGCGCTCCTTCTGCAAGAATTTTTCAAAAGCATGAAACAGGAATTAACGTGCTTCTATTGCCCAGGAACTTTAAAAGAAATTGCATATACATCTAACAGTTCCGAAATATCAATTATATTATTATTTACTTTCTCTATTTTGTATGTGTCCAATAAAAAATATGTTCTTAAAAAGCATTCTAGAGAAAGTTTTTAAAAGAGATTGATCTTATTTGAAATTTTAAGCACTTTTATCTAATTTTTTATTTATAGTCATGAAGCATTTCTCGAAAAATCAGATAAAACTTTTATATACATTTTCTTTTACAGAAATCAATACATTCAAGAAATGATATAATTAAAATGTGTATAAAAAATGAATGAAATATTATATTTAATAAACGTACACCTATACTTTCATTGCTCTAAAAATTGTGCAAAAAAAACAGATGTAGAAACTGTTTGTAAAAAAAAATTTTTTTTCGTAATTTAAGTACATTCTTATAAGTATAAAATCATTTTAAAGCGGGAGCACTTTTTATGCAAAAAATTTTCAAAGGTTTAAAACAGTAATTAATGTTGTTATACTGCACAGGAAATCCGAAAAAAAAAACTTGCATGTACATTGAACAAAGTATTTAGATATTTTTGTGAACGTACGTGAGCATATAAGCTTTTTTATGTAACTAAAGAACTTGCAATATTTATATGATACGTACACCGAATTTAAATTTTTATATTTTGCATTAGAATTTATTAATTCGTTACGTTTTCGGAATATTTCTATTATAAAAAACCTTTTAAAAAGTAGTTATAGTGTAAATCCCTCAATAAATATGGAAATAATTACTCAAAAGTATTATTATATTTATTCAAGTGTTATTTATTTAGTAAAATAAATAGAAATTTCTGTATGAATAATTTCGGAAATGTTTATTAATATATTTTTTTTAATGAATGTAAACACGTTATTTAAATTGTTTATTAAAACAAGAGAACTGTTTAAGAAAAATTTCCCGTGAACAAAAATTTTTAAAGATTCAAAAGAGCATATAAGTTATTTGATTATATACAAAAGAAATAAGAATTATTTTTATTTCGTCAATTTCTTAAAAGCATTGAATAGTTATTCTAGTTAAATATCTTAGATACGAACCTTTATCTCATAGTCATACATATAATAATTTCTAACAAAATATAATGTTTTTCAAAATGTATTTTTGTTATTGTTATTATTTGCTTATATATTTATTTTGTTATCTACAGAAATTTCGTACTTTTTTTTTTTTCACAGTTCAAAATATTTTAAGATTTTTCATTATAGATACCTAGTTTCTATATTTTAACATTATTATTATTATTATTATTATTTTAATTTATTGTAATTACCACATTATATTTCAAGTACTATGAACCTAAGAACTGTAATAGTATCAAAAAATACAATTTTTAGCTTCAATAAAACTTTTTCTCGTTCTATTAAAATCATTATTTATGAATTTGGTACTTATAATCAAGGGTTATTCAAAAAGGTTAAAAAGTAATATTTTCTCTATTCTAGCAATGTGAGTTTAATTCTGCATGTAATTTAATCAATTCTTCTCAGAAAAACGAATGTATTCGCATTTAAAAACGTTCAGTAATAAGTATTTTTTAAAATCTGGTACTGGACAGTACTCTTAAATGCGAAAACGAAAGAGGGGGATAGGGTTATATTATCCAGCATCCAGCTAATTATAATGTATTTAATAATATAAGGAGATATTGGTTGTGAACATATAACAGTTTTTAATTATAAGTAAAGATCGTGAAGTATTGGTATAATTCATAGTTTGAATTTGAATTAAATTACTTTTTATTTAAATTTATTTATTTATTAACATTAAAAAAAAAACTCTCAACAGATCATTTGTATAAGTGCTTAAAAGTATGACTGTATTTATTCATATTTTATTTATGCATTATAATAATTAAAAAAATAATTCTCTGTATTAAAAGTTTTGAAAATGTGATTTAAAAAAAAAAAAATTATTAACAAATTACTTATATTTGACATAAAAGCTAAAAACACAGAATTAAAATGAAAATATTTATCCTAAAAAAGTTTTTTTTTTTTAACTCTTTTGACCTTTTAAGTTATTTGATCATATAAAAAACAAACTAAGAAAAGTTTTATTTATCACAAATTCTTTAAAACTACTCGATAAGTAGATTCTGGTTAAATATTTTATATAAGAACATACATTACTGTCATACATATATTAATTTCTAATAAATGATATCGTTTTTGGTATTTCTTTTCTTCTTTTTTTTTTTTTTTTAAGTTGTTATAGAGGTTTGTCATTTGTTTTTTCACAGTGGAATATAGTTTAAGATTTCCTATTTAATGTAAATCACCAGTTACTTTTTTTTTTTTTTTGCATAAAGTTTTATCTTTAATGTAAAAAACACGTTACTTATCAATTAAAATGGGATAAAATCTGTGATAGTGTTAAAGAATGAAAAATTTTGATTAAACAAACTTTTCTTATACTGTTAAATTACCTAATGATTATTTGAAGTGATAATGACTATTTCTTTATTTATTTCCTTGTTAATTATAACCAAGATCTTTACAAAGATATATAATAATGTTTTAGCTAATACAGTCCTGCAGGCTGGTGTTTTATTTTACTTGAAATGTATGCGCCGCTTTTCAGAAATAAGATCTCTTTCGCCCATAAATTATGTTTCAAAAATTTTATATGATCACTATGTATTTTTAAGAATAATCAGGGCAATTCTCTTCCGCGCCTGAAATTCTGGATCAGAATACTGGATCAGAAAAATTACATGCCGCACCAAAGAACGCAGTACTTTTAGGAAGTCTCCTATCCATAGTTAGTTGCTAATCCTCAGTACATGTAAGGTGTCTACTGTGGTTTATGATATTTTCGTACGACAGCTTGCAAAGCAATATACGCTGAGAAAAATAATATACCACCTTCATTTAAAATGAATAAATGATCATTTTAAAAATCCCTTAACTAGAAATGTAGATTTTCGAGCTATGCGCATAAAGCACGTCAAAAAACTGAATAGACGAAATGATTGAGAATTTCTAGTCTAGGCATTTCTAGATGGTGAAGCAATATTTTGAATATTCTGAATCATTTGCATTGTGAGAAATTCGCGCTTGGTTTCTAGATTGAGTAAAAAATCAAAATTATAGTTGCTGAAACCTGCCTCTTGTATTCGCATTTATTTGCAGAGATTTTTAAACAACTTTGCCCTGGAGAATATAGGCAAACGCTCTAGTATTCTAATGGTTTCTAGAACTCGCTTTCAAAAAGGACTAAAATTTATAAGGATGACATGGAACTACTTTTCCTAGAGATACAATTTAGATTCTAGATGTCAGTTACAGAAATTTTTCTCGGTGTATTGCATTGGTGCAGTCTCCCGTTTTTTAACGGAGCCTTTATAATGAAATTTGTTTTCTTTATCTTTTCTTTTTCTTTCCTTTTTTTTTTTTTTAATGTTTTTTAGTTATTTTAATCCATAAATGCATAGCGATATAGATATGCATCGTATGCTTAAAACTTCATATTTCTTAATGTAGCAATCTTTGCACAGTGTTTTTATTTTCTTTATTTTAATTTTACCAAAACAATTTCATCGTTTCTGAACGCACCTCGAATGTTTGACGGTTTATTGTTTCATCTGTGGCAAATTTTCATTGTTGGCTCGCTATCTGAATACAATTTAATTTCGGCGGGTGTTACGATAATTACGATTATTTATATTTAAAGTATTAAATGCATACAGGAAAAATTGTTTTCGGTTTGAAACAAGGTAAGTGTAACGAATAATATTTATATTTTTGCATATACTGATAAATATACTCATGTCCATAAATTAAGGATAATTCAGAATCACATGGAAATCGAATTTTAATGCAAACATTTCACCTGTAGTAATAACACACATATCTTTAAGAATAATATGCAAATTATAGAAAGCCATTAGTTGACGCCGATATAATGTCACAACGACGAAAGTGTAAGAAAGGGGTAGTTAAGGAATAGGAGCAAAGAAGGAAAATTGTTCACCAGCGTTCTGCAAGCTGCTCAGTGCCACAAACGAATAGTTATGACACAGAGGACGCATGTGGATGTTTTTGTACGTGGTAGAACTATCGGCCGACTGGAATGTAGGCGTACTCTGATAGAAGTATTAAGGGAACAAGGAATCGCAAAAAGTGTCATCTGTAGGCTTTGACAATTATTCCAAAATGAAGGAAATGGCAGTCAACGTTACAATACTGGTCGACCCCCAGTTACAACGTCGAATGACGACCGGTATTTGGCAGTAACTGCCAAAATAATCAGATTGAGTACAGCATTAGACCTGTCTCGTCAGCAATCTGCAGCCACGGGTATCACAGTTTTAAGGCAAACCGTGTATAGACGTTTGAGAGATATCGGTCTATATACTCGCAAGTCTGTCAGATGTGTTCCGCTCACGGCAACGCACTGTGGCCAGCAGTTAGCTTAGAGTAAAGAACATGCAATGTGGACAGCGGAACAGTTTGCTTGTGTGATGTTTTCCGACGAAGTAGATGTAACCACTCGATGGTTTAACATTTTACCATGATTTGGTAATTTTATGTTGAACCAAATATTGGTATTACGTTTAAAAAAAAAAAAAAAAAAAACATATCAACATTCGACGACTGAGGCGGGGATCGAACTGAAGACCTTCTTGTCTCAAGTCTAACACTTTGGAAATTGCGCCACGTTTTGTTGCCCGCTAACTCAGTTTCGTTGATTTTGTTAAAAGAGTCTAAATTTTCTAGGGTTTTATATTAGCCCATCGGTAGGTTCTTGCACAAAATTTGTACTTTACCCAATGTTTTCGAGCACGCTCTTTAATTTAAGCTTAGTTTAGTTTCAATAGGAATTTTACTGATTCATAATTCTTGGACTGCATAATAGATTTTTCTCTCTTTTTAAAAATATATACTTCAGTAAACTTTCTTATAGTAACATCTGTTAGCGATCCATTGAATAAAGATCTCTTTTTTCTTGTAATAAATGTTGGTTTTGAATGTCATAATCACACGCGATCTCACTTCACAGATTTTGCTTTCACAGTCCGGCTTTAGCCGGTGATTTTCAACGCTCTAGTGGCACCATCTCCGGAATACAAAGGGAATTACAACTGCATGTATGCCGAAACATTTCCCTTGTGAGTGGATATATGGTAGTTCCAAGTTTTGATGCTACTGAAATTCAATCTCAAGAAGTAGAAAACTAAAAAGTGAGGTTGAACTGTATTATGGTATTGCTTATTACTTTACTCCATAAATTGGTCCAAGTTTAAACTGAAATTTTTAACAGTGTACGTTTAAAAACTTCTATTTACTGTCCTAACATAGCCTCCTAAACTAGATGTCTGTCGCGTTGCTCGTAAACTTTGTAACAGTACAAACGGTAGAAAGCGCCACCTGGTACAGATTGTGCGACATTTTTATTCAACTGTCACCAATAATTTTAAGAAGTGATATATGACATATGTAATCGACGCTTCTTCGTTTCTATTCGCTTTTTATGTATATCAAATCACACTTTTAAAAATTTTTGGTGGCTGTTGAATAAAAAAGTCGCGCAATCTGTACCAGGGGGTGCTGTCAGCCACTTGAACGTCGAATGACGACCGGTATTTGGCAGTAACTGCCAAAATAATCAGATTGAGCACAGCATTAGACCTGTCTCGTCAGCAATCTGCAGCCACGGGTATCACAGTTTCAAGGCAAACCGTGTATAGACGTTTGAGAGATATCGGTCTATATACTCGCCAGTCTGTCAGATGTGTTCCGCTCACGGCAACGCACTGTGGCCAGCAGTTAGCTTAGAGTAAAGAACATGCAATGTGGACAGCGGAACAGTTTGCTTGTGTGATGTTTTCTGACGAGTCCAGGTTTAGTTTACAATCAGATTCATGTCGAACTTCCATATGGAGAACGCTAGGTACCCATTACCACGAAGACAGCATCATGGATCGTCACCGTTACGGTGGGGAAGGAGTGCTTGTTTTTTTTTTTTTTTTTTTTTTTTTTTTTTTTGGGGGGGGGGGGGGGTTCATACTGGGCTCCAGAACAGATCTGCATGTTAAAATCGGAACCATAACAGGCCAAATGTATCGGGAAATCATTCGGGAACATCCTGTACGTTTGTTTATGGGTGCCAAGGGCCCAGAATTTATATTTATGGATGACAATGCGCGTCCTCACCGTGCAAACATTGTACACGGATACCTACAATCTGAAGATATTACCCGTACGGAATGACCAGCATTCTCACCTGAATAGAATCCGAACCAGCAAAGCATGTGTAGGACATGCTTTGCTGACAAGTTGCAGCCCGTCAGTTCCCTCCTACATGTGTACCGGAACTTCAGAGAGCATTGCTTACTGAGTGGAGTAATCTTCCCTAATATCAGCTCAATAATTTAATATCATCATGCCAAGGCGTTGTATGGACTGTATTTCATCATCTGGGAGACATGTAATGTATTAACCATCATACAAACCATTTAAAGTTAAGTTTTTGTAAGGGAGATATTTTTGTAAGTGCACCAGGGAGCAAAAATCGTAGTTTTTATGAATGGCGTTCTACATCAGCCACTTTTGTTTTTTGTTCTTATCTTTTGTTCAATAAATGGACTTTATGAATAATGGTTTGCTTCTGAACCTTTATTTGCCGCAGACAGCATTATCCTTAATTTATAGACATGAGTGTACATGCAAGAAAAAATGTAGTTTTTTTGTGATCTAAAAATACGCCAATATGCTTTTTTGAAAATCAAAAAGAAATTCTTATTTTTTATTTTATTTATTTATTTATTTATTTTTGTATTTTTCTCATTACACCCATTTCCCAGTTTATTTCAAATCTTATTTATTAAAAATAAAAATTCATGCATTTAATGGTTAATCCTGTAATATATATGTGACAGATTCTTTTTAAAATGTATTTCTTATAAATTACAATTAAAAATTATAATTGTTTTAAGCTATAATATTGTCTTTCAGAACTATAAATTTAAGACTACTATACAAAATACTAGAATATATACAAAAATATTACAATTTAAATGACCAATGATGTAGCTCTTTTCTTTGAAATAATAATTATCATTTTAATATTACTACAGATGGATGAAAATAATATTTCAACATTTTTATATATAGAATTTGCTTGTTTAAACATTTTAATTGAATTTGAATATATTTGAATTTTGTTATTCTTATGTGTATCACTAACTATAACTTAATTTTTGAATATTTTCTATCTATTTTAGTTTTCAATATTTTAACTTTCAAATTTCTTCAATTTTTTTTTTCATATATAATATAGATTTTAAATTTATTCCCGAAGTATATTTGATACATAGAAAAACAAAAAATATATATTTTTTAAATCTGCATAATATTTTTATAACTAATGCTAAATCTCTAGCATTGTAATTTTTTCTTAACTATTCTGATATCCAGATGACGAAGTTTTCTTTAAATATAGTATCTCTTAATTGGATTTCTTTCTACTTGCAAAAAAATGAGTCTTGGAAAAAAAAAAATTCATATTCGGCAATTCAGTATAATTTCGTTTTTATTAAATGAGTATTTTTTATAATATTTACTTACTTTTTACTAAAGAATCTTATGTACACATACATTTATATATACCACTTACGTTTCTAAAAATTTCTTCTTATTATTTCATTTTTTTTTAATATGAATATCGGTACCAAAATAAGTTATCATTTATACAAAAGCCAATTAAGTTTTCTTATTTTAGTTATGATTCACGTTAAATATTCAGAGACTGGTATTAATATAATAAAGTTAAAATTATCGATTCAATATATTTTGTTATTATGATAAATTCAATCTAATATAAAGACTATAATTTCTTAGTGAAAATATATTAAACAAGAAGAATTTTACGATTTTTTTTTTAACATAACAGATCGTAAATATTAGATTTTTTTTTTTTTCGATTTCACAATTGCACACAGATTATCTTTGATCGTATAAATACGATGTTTACACTCATAGAAAAAATTATTAATGTTAAATAAAAAAAATTCATTTAAAGGAAAAGAAAAAATGAAATAAACATTCTATAGAAAAGTAACATTTGAATGTTACACACATATATTATAATACATTTAACCAAAATAAACACAAATCATGCTTACCTTAATTTGTATCATTCATTTTTAATTTTTATAATAATTTAACTCCTGTTGGAAATTTTTTTGCCCAGACTGTATCTTTAAAAACCGAAATACCTTTCTCGATAAAAATATATGTGTATTGTATCTTTAGGCAAAGTATAATTTTAAACATAACTTAGTGTACAGAAATAACTGTAGAGTAAATTTCTCCAATATGTAATTACGATTGAATAAGAAGAAAATTATTTTTCCAAAAATGTGGTACTAACAATGGTGCTGAATACATTTGAAATGATGAATGGTTTACTCTAAAAATATACTGTATAGAATTTATAAAATTATTTTTACGTTTCGTGTAAAAAAATTTTTAATTTAATTCACAGCAATCAATGTGGTAAATATACGCATACGGTATATATACGCATACGGTATTTAATTGGTTAAACAAGAAAACGCATTTTATTTATTTATTTATTTTAATAATGTACTGCTTTAGAGCAGGGGTGGCCAACCCGCGGCCCGCCATGTAGTTTTTTGTGGCCGCGAGGATACTAACAATATTTAAAGTTTAAAAAAGTTGATTAACACATTAATAATTAATAAATCTGTTCTGATTTTTCGAAGTGAAAACACCTTTCAACGAATATGGCAACTAAATAACCATACTTTTGTAATGAAATATTTCTATATCCATTATTCATTCTTTTTGTTATAGTTACAATTTATTAATGTATGGTCATAATTTTTTCACGATTCTGTTGTTAATTTATACATGAAAATAATTTAAATTAATGTATTATGCTTCGAGTCTTCCCCTGCCCTCCTCCGAAAAAGTATATATATGTATACAAGATTCATACACTCACAAACATATATACACATACACATATATACATATGGAGCGTTCCGCCTGAGTAAAATAAATATCGAATGCTTCCCACCAAGTGTATTGGGTTGGACAGTCCTGCTTTACAGGAATGCATAAAGTGAGATACTATTTTTTTTTTTTTTTTTTTTTTTTTTTTTTTTTTTTTTGCTGTTTGCTATTTGCAGGCAAACATCCACAGAGAGTTAGTGAACGTACTAAAAACATAATATTTTCAAGCATTATTCAATTTTTATAGGAGAAATATCTCACTCAATTTATTTTATATAGATATATGCAGACACGTGAAAATTTTAATTTTTTCTAGAGAGCTATTAGTACCCGTTTTTTTTTTTTTTTTTTTTTTTTTTTCACAGAATTTCATTTGTAGTAAAAATTTCTCCAATATACAATTACGATTCCCCTGAAGAAAAGTGGTGTGAAAAAATGGTGGGAACTAAGAGTGTTCTGGAATAAATTAAAATGTTGGAGTATCTGTGTATAATACATATATTTAAATGTGTTCCGAAGGTAAAGGTCACCATGTTACAAAAATGTAAATTTTCAGGGGAAAGATTTTATTTATTTATTTATTTATTTATTTTAACTTTAAATGTGTGTTTAAATACACTTCTTTTCAACTAGCAGTAATCTCCTAATATATTTATTACATTATTGATGACATAATGTACTAATGTTATAAAGCAAAATATGCACTTGAAGGACATGTTGCCAACTCCTTTCGAAAAAAAAAATGGTCATGATGTCCTTTATCCCCGGGGTACAGACCGATGACATAAACTGATATTAAAAATATCTTGGAAATTCCCAGTGGTCCAGTTTTATATAATAAAGTTTATAATTTTTTCCGACATTGGGTTACGCATACATTCACAGTGTTAGTAATTACGTTTATAATAATTTATCCATTTGGTGATTCGTATGTGTGTGTCTTCTCTCTATAAACAGTACGCATACTTTCCACCATCTTAATTAACATTCCGTAGTGTTGCAAAACTGCCCTTTTTATCACACTGGTAAATTAGGTGAGTAATGTTCTCTAAATGCAACTTCGATTAAGTAAGAAGAAAAATACTTTAAAAAAATCACTTGTGTGAAAAAAAGGCGAGGCTAACAATACTATGGAATATTAATTAGGATGTTGGCAGGTACACTGTTAGAATTTTTTTTTTTTTTTAATGAACTAAATCGTAATTTTGGTCAAAACTTTTGCTCAAAAATGGGGTTAACCAATAAGAATCCCAATATCCTCATATTTGGCATGCCAATATACTCAAAAAGGAGTACATTGGTTTTTAAATTTAAGTATATATTGTTTCGGAGCTATTTTGAGACAATTTGGCTCATTTTTAAGAAACAATTTTTAACAGTGTATGATTATGTGATACCTGTTCTATTAAGTATAAGTAATGTCTATATTATTAAAGATTTGCATGTCATTGTACCAATTATAACTGATAAACATGTCAAAACCTTTTAAGAAACTGATAAGAGAACAAATTTAAAATGTTTATTTCTTTCATTAAGTAATTTCATATTTCTATTTCAATAACATTTCTATCTTTAAATATATATGTTAAAAAACAATTTTGTAAAAAGGCGTTATCTACATTTCACCAATATCTGTTTATACTTGCGTGAAAAAGAAAAAATACAAGATTATTTTCTGTGTAAATTCAACATTTCTCTTATCACTAAACTTCGTATAAAAATAAATCTGCTATTTCTTAAAATCTTAAAATGAATAAAATATTCTAACAAAAAAAAAAGCTGTTTTAATCTGAAAAGCAGGACTTTGAAATAGAATTCTCTGCGATGCTTTCAACCGAAAATAATCTGAGTGGCAAAAGTTCAGAACATTGCAAACGGGAGGCATTGAGAATTGAAGCGTAAACGTTGACGTGTTTATCTGTTTAGAACACTCTGCTTAAAATGGTTAACAGAATGAGACAAGTCTCGCTCCGGAATGTTTATCGGAAGACTCAGGATTTCAGCAAGTCATTACCATGCTTTCAACTTATTTTTCTTGAATAAAGAATTTCAGATTTGTAATTATTGAATGTTTTTATTTCAATATTAAGGGCTCTTAAGTATTATGACTCAAGGAAGTATTAGTTAAAAAAAAAAAAAAAAAAAAAAAAGAGGCTATAATACATTTTTTCAAAGCAATTAAAAATATATTCTTTAAAAAAATTAAAATTTTCCTTTTTGGCTATATGCATTTCTTTTACTTATATATATCGGAAGACTCAGGATTTCAGCAAGTCATTACCATGCTTTCAACTTATTTTTCTTGAATAAAGAATTTCTGATTTGTAATTATTGAATGTTTTCATTTCAATATTAAGGGCTCTTAAGTATTATGATACAAGTAAGTATTAGTTACCAAAAAAAAAAAAAAAAAAAAAAGCTATAATAATTTTTCTAAAGAAATTAAAAATATATGCTTTAAAAAATTTTAAAATTTTCATTCTTGGCTATATGTATTTCGTTTACGTATGTAAAAAAATCTGGAGTGACTCCACTCGACTTTCCGAACCTTAAGTAATTAACGGTTGTACAAATAAATTAAAATAAGATAAATCGTTAAATATGCAACAAAGAAAATTATTATAGGGTATATGAGTACTTTTCTTCATATAGTTTAACGCTATTACGCTTCAAATAATTTGAGCCCATAGATCATAAAGATGAATTTTCGTTGTGTCCCTGTAAAAATCTGTAAGTGCTAGACTCAGAAAAATCTAAGAAGTTCGTACGGTGGTTACCTATAACATGCATATAAATTTCAAGACCAATCAGTTGAGGCATCTAGACGTTATTGCATTTTAAATATTCCAAAATTTAATTTGCATTAAAAAATTTCCAAAGTAATTAAAAATGCATGCTTTAAAAAAATGAAAATTTTCATTTTTGGCTATTTGCATTTCGTTTACTTATATAAAAAAAAAATCTGGAAGGACTCCACTCGACTTTCCGAACCTTAAGTAATTTATGGTTGTACAAATAAAGTAAAATAAGGTAAATCGTTAAAGATAAAATTATAATGGGATATATGAGTACTTTTCTTCATATAGTATGTTGCTTAGTTTAACGCTATTGCGCTTCAAATAATTTGAGCCCACAGATCATAAACATGAATTTTCGTTGTGTCCCTGTAAAAATCTGTAAGTGCTAGACTCACTAAAATCTAAAAAGTTCGTACGATGGTTACCTATAACATGTATATAAATTTCAAGACCAATCAGATGAGGCATTTAGACGCTATTGCTTTTTAAATATAATATAACAATATAATATTTTATATTTAATAATTATTATAATTTAAATATAATATAATAACAATATAAAACGAATTTTGTATTGTTATATTGGTGTTTTTAACATTGATATAATATTACTTTGTTACATATGTATGCATTTGTAAAACTACAAAGGATTTTAATTACGGCTTAGCCTGGAGAAATATTAGTTAGAGACATAACACAATATCTACCATACGCACAAATACGTAAATACATAAGATCTTGAAACCACGTTTGACTTTCTTGATATCGGAAACGTTAAGGTGTAGAAAAATACTTTTATTGTGTGCGATTTACTGACAAAACCTCAATTTTGTTAATATAAATAATAATGTATGCATGCATGAATGAAATAGAATATGTTAAAAAATAAAATAATCACATCAAATATCTATCTGGGGTTCAATGTTATGAAACTGAGTTTTAGCAAAATTATTAAACTGCGGTTATCATTTTATTAATGTGGCTCTATATTACTAATAATAAAACTTTTTTAATTATCCAAAATTTTTATTTGTCTTAATTACTTAATTTCTTAATGAACTACTCACGTGGAATATATATATATATATATATATATATATATATATATATATATACACATACATTTTTTTAAAGTGATTTTACGTTCAACTGATAACAAGAAGACCCACTGAATATAAAGATCAAAGTTATTCATAAACAATTAACATGAAAATAATTCTAAAAGTATTACGGATTTTATATTTTAATACGTAATTAGTTTCCATTACACATACTCGTCCGTTTCTGTGACGGCATTTCCTATATCTCCTGAACATGACGTCACAGAATAGGAACTATTTTTGAAAATTAGAGTTTACAATAGCTTTAAAACTTCTTCATTTTCCTGTTCTTTGAAATTGTAATCAATAGGTACAGTTAAATGATAATGCTTACAGACAGATAAGTAGATAAAACAATATTTTTGACCCCTTTTCAATTTGGAAAGACATTTTTCAGTAAAAGACAAACCGATAAATTATTGATTTTTTTCTTCTTCTGGAGTGATTTAAGTGACATGTTAAAATGTGATGTACTTTAGAAAATATCAAAGAATTTAAAACCATTTCTAAAAAGTCTGTTCAACAATATTTTATATTTACTATTATAATAAAGAGCAAAATAATAATAATAATAATAATGATGATGATGTTAATAATGGTAATAATAATAATAATCTATAGAAAAAAAAGAGTGGTGAATTTGAAGGATTTTGCAGTTTATATACGCAATATTTTTGTTTTTAATCCATCATTTTATGAGTATCAAAATAATGTAAAAAATTTTTGTTGTTTACAGTTATGTCGAATCAATTCTCTAACAATTTCTAGGTAATTCTACGTAAGAAATTATATTTAATATCAGATAACTAATACGAAAGAATAAAATTTCCTAAAATTTCCGGTATGAAGGTTATGCACAATCTATAAAAATTAGCATCTATGGGTTAGATAATGAAGTTTTTCACACTTTAGGCTGCTTAATATTTACCTTTCTCTAATTTGCGTGTAATTTTGTTGATGTCATTGTCGTATTACATTTTATGTGGAACTCTGTACTACTTTCCCCTGCAATAATCCCCATAAAGTTTATGAAGAATAATTCTTTACTCTACTATGCTATGAAAATACTTAATTTCAAATAATTTTTAAAATTTTCAAAGTGGAAAGGGGAAATTTAATAATGTTCTTCCGAGGATGAAAGATAATATTTAAAAATAGTCCGATTTAAGTACGATGAAGATAATTCTTTATTCAGCAACAAAAAAAATATGTCTATGAAAATTCATTCTTGTGATGATCATGACGCCTACAAAAACTAAAAAAAAAAAAAGAAACTTGTTAGTTAAAATCTCACTAACGTATAGGCGGACACCATATCGATTTTATATTCTTCGGGATCATCATACTTCAAATCCTGTAAATAGTGAAAAAAGACAGGTAAAAAGTTCCGTTTATTTAAAATTAAGAATTTGTTGGTTAAATACAGTTAGATTAGATGATGCTCTAAACACTTAAAATGACAATAGATGGGTTTACAGCTCCCATAGCATAAATAAATAAAAGAATTGAAAAAAAAAAAATTAAATAAATATACTTGATTTTGTATTGCTTTCCTAATGAATCTCATTCTACCATTTCAGCATTATACTTCTCTAAAAAGCATTTACAGCAAAAATTAAAACAATTTGAGCAAAAATTAAAACATTTTAATTTTTATAATGAGTAGCTGATTTGTAATCCCTGAAAATTCTGATCGTAGCAAGTTTTTGCTTGGTAGCGCCATCGGTGATCTCAATCTAAAGGCCTTATTGTGAAGAAATTAGGCATTCAATACCTGGACGATCCACCATGTTTATTCATTTCGTTCTATACCAACTATAACGCTCTGAAAGTTTTTAATTGCTCTTTGCATGAGTCACTAAAGATGAATGAAACTGTTATTTTAATTAAAAGAAAAGCATTAGACGCTGGTAAAAGTATATATACATTTTACGGCAATGGAGTCATTTTTTAAATAACATCCACCATTTTTGTTCAATGTGCAGTAACACTCTATTCATGGTCACTGCCTCAACCCATTGTGTTGCTTTAAACAATTCTGACCTTGGTAATAACAACTAAGCTTTAATTATTCCATAAAAATACTGAATACCGCAAACTTACACTCACAGATGTCTGTGACTTTTTCTTCTATATGCAAATACTATCATCAGTCTACTCGAATTTCTTTAAAAACCTTACCATAAAACCTCCATATTCCTTTAAAAACCTCCAGATTGTTGGCGCTCTGAATCCAACATGTTGACTTAAACAACAGGGTTTTTACTGTCTTACAAATTTTTAAAATAAAAATATTATTAATAAAATTATTTCTTGAGTATCATTAAAATTTATTTTCTAAATGTCGTTTAAAAAGATGAAATCAAACAACTGCATATTTTCTTTTTTAAATATAACGTCAATTTCAATTTTTGTTTTTCATATTCATTTTTCGGATGAAAATATATGTTGAATCTTATGCAAGACGACTTTTTTCACAGATTTGAGAAAATTCTCAAATACAATACCACACAAAGTTCCCCAAACCTGTTTTTCGTTCATTTTCACATGTAAAAATATAATGCTACTTAAATAGGGTATAAAGCATTCTATCAAAATGAAAAAACATAAAACAATTCAAAAACAAAATCATAAATCGATATACCTTCAAGATCAGGTGTTACACATATGTCCAAAAGTTGGTGGATTTAAGTAGCCCCTGTCTATTTGAAAACTTGATAAGAAACCTATTTGCATATACACCGAGGGAATTTTATTATTAGTTAAGATTAATTTTATGCAAAAAAAAAAAAAAAAAAAAAAAACAGTTACGTCTTACGCTATGATTTTTTAACTATTAAGAAATATCACGTTTTCCATAAAAGATTATTTTATGTTAAATGTGTAAAAAAGAAATATCTCCTGTCTATTTGAAAACTTGATATGAAACCTATTTGCATATACACCCAGGGAATTTTATTATTATTTAAGATTAATCTTATGCGGAAAGAAAAATAGTTGTCTTACGCTATGCATTTTTTAACTAGTAAGAAGTATCACGTTTTCCATAAAAGATTATTTTATGTTCAATGTGTAATATATATATATAATAATTAAAAAAAAAATGTTCACTGTTCTATTTTTTTAGTTTTCCTTTAGCATATTTTCTCGTACATTTATCAAAACATTATCTAATTATACCCTGATATTAAACTAAAATATATGTCATTTTCTTTCTTAAGCCAATTAATACAGCTGTGTGAAACGGAGAGAATATTTTCGTATCTGAAATCAATAATTTGATTCAGAATAGATCATGGCGAAGTAAACACAAAAGAGACATATAATAATCTAATATAATCTTCAATGATTTAATCTTCCATCTTCAGCCAATGATTTAAAGAATCCGGAAAATTTCTGAGGAATGCAAGAGAATTCTTGTTTGTTCATGGAAAAGAGGGTTGACAAAAGCTCCCTTTATATCATGGACTAAGAAAATTTTGTGCTCGCAGCGCTTTACATTTCTCATGATATATAGAGCGTGTAATGTAACTCTATATTTCAAAACTATACTTTTTAAAAATGTATTTTAACAGAAGAGAAATATTTGAAAATTTATATATTTGAAAATTTATATTAGATTTTAATGAGATTTAAGTTGTAAGAGAATGTAGATAATTTTTAAATAGCTGGTTAGGTGATTAAAGAGTATACTTAAGTATTTTATTTTTGTTACTAGACATAAATTTTATAACATCAAAAATCAGTGGAAAAACACTACGTATAATCGAGTTAGATTTTATTTCCTTCCGTTCAGTAAACAAATATGAATATAGAAACTACAAAATATAAAGGTATAATATTTTTAGATATCCATATCTATTAGAAAAAAACACATTGTTTGAAATTAGCATACGTAAACAAATAAACCCTAAGGTATAGATAGCTTAAAATCCTCATTTAGTATATCCTTTAGTATTAATATTTGTAGTAGAATGGGAATAACAGTAGATAATCAGATGAATAATTTATTAATATAATATTTGCCTATTGATGTACATTTTTCGTTAAGATTACACTCTAACCGAAAAGTGATATATTTTGTATCTCATTATTTATTAAAAAGATCTAACATTTAAAAACACAAGTAAAAACCTTCAATCCACAAAATTAACCAACTACTAACGAATTCAAATTTGTAAATAAGGAAAAAGTACAGAATCATGTAAAAGGTTTACAAGTCTAAGTATACAATCAGCAGACCTTCTTATGGATATTCTCTTTTCAAAAATTAGGGAGTATGTCATGAATATTAATGAATTTATTTTAAATTTTAAGCAACATTTAATTTATTTTAAATGAGATTTTGCTTAAATTTTTAAACAGTATTTAATTTACGTTGATTCTCTAGCATTAATAGTTCTAATATCAGGAGAAACTAAGAGTCTCGAAAAAGTATTAGTTACAGATTTAATTACATTTCGTGCTTGAACTTTCCGTGATTTAGAGACATGGATCTTTAGGGACATTGTAGTTTCAAAGTATTAGGCTCTAATCTCTTCTTCTACTCATTTGAATTCAGCCCCAGAGATACCAGAAAACAAACCCAGGAATATATTTCTGTAAAGCGAAGACTAATCTTACTATTTGCAAACTATGTTGCAATGGTATTTCAGATCCTTCCGTGTTATTTTCTTAGTCTTTGTTAAATTATTTTGCTCCTTATAAATTGTTTGTTTAGGGTAATATCATCAGAAGTTATTTACTTTGTTATTTAATGTGATATGAGAAAGTAAATTTTCTTAGAAATAATTAAAAAGAATGCCGTATGAGTAAAACGCATTAATAACACAGGCCGACATGTAAAATTTTGATTTTATAATTTTGGCTGATCTTTATGTTTTTTGGTGTGCTGAAACCGAAAATGAAGCCAGTTTTTTTGTATCACGTATAAATTTTTGTCAATACAGGGTGCCTGCCTATACAATTTCTTCCATGACTCTTCCACCAATATAATTATATAGTAAGTTTTATAGTATGTTTCCATGATTAATTAATCATAGATGCCTATTGTTGTAATTGTGAAGCACTAGTGCAACTTAAAACCATATCAACCAACCAACCAACCGATTGTTATGATGGTATATGTAAGAAATCATGTCAGTAAACACCCTGTATTGACAAAAATCTATACGTGATAGAGAAAAATGGGCTGCATTTTCGGTTTCAGCATATCAAAAAACATAAAGATCAGCTGAAATCATCAAATCAAATTTTGTCAACTTCATTTTTGTTGGCCTGTGTTATAAATTAGATTATTATTTTATTACTTAGATTATTTTATTAGATATTTTATTATTTAGATTATTTTTCAAATTGAGTTACTTGCTCAAACTAAATTTATTAAATCATAAATAAGGGAAATCCTTTTTTTTTCAGTACCATTCTAAATACATTTGGGGCCACTTTAGCCAGGTTACAGAGAGTCAAGTTCGTAATTAGAAGATTGTGGGTTCGATACTCGAAGCGACCAAAATATGTTGTATAAAGTTGGTGGGTAAAAAATGGAACGCCCTACAATATTTAATTATTAATTTAAAAAAGAAAATGTAATCTGTGTCATTCAACGAAATGTTGTGTATAAATTTAGATAATTAAATGAAATTCGTATTAAGGGTCATCCGTACACTCAAAAACTTTCGTAAATTTCGGACAGTTGATCGTTAAATTATAAATTATACGGACAGCTCCCTTCTTCGAGAAAATGTCCAGTACTCGTATTTGTAACAAATGGCTGTAAAATTCGAAGTGTTGACCATTTATTAAAGGTCACTTCCATTCTTCGAGAAAAAAAAAAATGGTGCATTTACGAGTATAACATTATCTTTACGGCCAGTGACTAGACTACTTTTTGTCGATCACACCGTAATCTAGTGTGAAATGTTTTTACAGTGTAAGCACTAACTTCGACTTTTTCCAATAGTAACACTCCATTTTCTCCTATTTGAATTTATGAAATCATGAGAAAATGAGAAATGCATAAAAGTGTATTGTTGTGTATTTTACATAACTTTTTATACAGTGTTAGAAGGTTAAACATTGAGGACGGTAATGTTAAATGCAAGTCACAAACTTTCATTTATATCTTTATAAAAAGTTACTCTATTAATGTAACTTATTATTATTATTATTATTAGATATATTAAAGAGGCCAAACATGTAACACGAAATTGTTTGGTTCAAAAACGTATTTCAAATTATGAAAAACATTGATAAATTCATGTTAAACAAATTTATAAAGTATTATCTACATTAATTTTAATATAAAGCGAATCACAAAGCTAAATATCACAATACAATAAGGTGTAAAATATCACAGCTTCATCCAGTTATTAGTTTTCGAGATAAAGATAAAAATAACTTTTAGATGTCCTTAGGAGGACGTTTCTTATTACCTTTTGCAAATGAAAACGAAGTCTTAGAAAAAACAAAATTTCTAGATAAAATTTACTTAATAAAAAGTTAATTTAATTTATATATTACACGTATATTTAATTATTATTTTAAGCGTACTTTAGTCTTAAAAAAAAATCATTTTTTTTTTTAAATATTCCAATTAAGATGGCTATATTTTCTGAGAAATTATAAAATAAATTGCAAATAATACAAAAGAAAAATTCACAGTGTTAAATTAAGCATGCCTGAAAGAAAAATTTTGTACGATTGTACGGTTTTCTAGATGTAGTCCAAATATAAATCAGATTTTTTCGTACACATATAATAATAATAATAATAATAATAATAATAATAATAATAATAATAATAAAACTTTACATGCAGTAAAATGTATTATACATTGTTAAGGTAGTTATATAAAGCATGGTTGGTTGGTTGGGTTTTACGTCGCACTAGTGCTGCGCAGATGGGCAATTGGCGACGGTCTGGGACTCACCCCTAGAGGTGGTCCGGAGACATGCCATTGCAATTTTGATCCTCCACGGAAGGGATGGCTCTCCCGCTTCGGTGACCCCCAGATGTATCATTTTTGATGGGAACATGGCGGATGGGACCATCATTGCGGCCACGACAGATTTTACGTGCACCAGCCACCATTAGTGTACACGACGGTCTTTGGCCGGCTCGAGTACCGAACGCGCAATCTTCCAATTACGAGGCCGGCACTCTACCTACTGGGCTACCGCGGCCGATGTGTTGAAGGATATCATCATGAGCGAATAAATGCAACGCAATTGGCAGTTATATACTTGCTTAACTTTCTTACTTTATGCAGCCAAATTTGTAACTTTAATATATTTATAAATGTAATGTTTATTAAGCTTAAAATTAGCCGTATTAAAAAAAAAAAAAAAAGTGAAAACGAAATTTTACAAAATGATATTAATTTATGTGAAAATTAATTCCTAATTGATTGACTGATGTTGTAAGATGGTGAGACCTCACATATTCGCTGGAAATCGCACTGAGATTGTAAGCTTAAGATGCCCATGGAAAGGTTGTTTAGTTGAGGGTAAGATGTATAGTCGAATTTTGTTTAGTCGGTTTTGTGTACGGAGAAAGTGTAGATCACCCATGGAGTGTTTGGTTAGTATAAGACCACAAGGTCTGATGAGAATTCGAATTTCGTTTAATTGACGTTGGTTTCGAAGGAATTGTGAAACCTCTTAGAGTAAAACGACGGAAGTTGGGAAGTTTTAGAGTTTAGTAGTATACCAGTAATTTCAATTGTAACGTTTAAAGGCAAAGGAAGCAATTTTTTTTTCCCAACTATTTTAGTAAATTTCAATGAACCTTCGGTGTGGTTTTGGAGAATAGGAGAGGGAAAACATTACCTTTTCTAACGGATTGTATTCTAACCGGCAAGTTATCAAGTTAAAAAAATTACTTGGTGAGTTTAAATTAACATTACCACGCATTGACACTAATTCGTGGTCTACGTTATGTTTAAGTAAAAATGAAATAAAATAAAAAGTTAAAGTCTGCCCTTCCCATTTCATTTTTTTTTTCTATTATTAAAAATATAATTATTTCTATAAGTTTTTTTTTTCCTTTTCCCTGACTTTAAAGACACTTACTGAAACCAACATGGGCGAAAATGAAGGCGCTGCGATTAATCAGCCCTTACAATGTCAATTAGGAAAATTACTCTTTTACTCTTCCACAAAGATTTAACGTACTTTTTCAATATAAATGCATACACACTGCAGCATCAATTTTGTAAAACATTTTTATATAATATTTTTACTACAGGTTCGCTTTCAACGCCACGCATACCACATACAAAATCTGGTATATTAATTTTATAAAAATATTGATTTAACCATTTTTACTGCCATATTGAACACTTTATAAAGTAAGCTTTTGAATGAAATATTTCTGTGTATAAATGCTTCAACCTCTGACTTTGTATGTAATTAGGGATTCCGTCTTTTTAATGCATCTAATCTGATATTATGGACAAAATATTTTTTTTTTTTTTTTTTAAACAATAAACAGTGTTTTATAATTTAATTGAGTAGATATGCATTACAAAAATGTTAAGTTAGTACATTTGTAATAGTTTATTTATATGTATAGTTTATTTATATAGATAGAAAAGTAACTGTTTCTAACTTGAATTTTTTTTTTTTTTTTTTTTTTTTTTTAATATGAATATTTTGAATATGATTCAAATATTTAATATTTTTTTGATATGATAATACGTTTTTATGATAATAAATGATCAGCACAACTTAGATAATGTTATTTTATGAAAAATTAAAAAAAAAAAAAAAACCTTTGTTCCTGCCTTTTTCTCGCGGAGTGTAGTCTTTAATTAGAAAAATTTTAGTCTTAAAACTTTTCTAAATTAGTCTTAAAACAAAAATTAGTCCGGGAATAGTGTTATTTTATGATAATAATAAATTATAAGCACAATTTAGATAATGTTATTTTATGAAAAATCAAAGAAAAAACCCTTTGTACCTATCTTTTTGTCGCGGGGTGTATGTCTGATAAGTCAGTTTTAAATGGAAAAAATTAATTTTGTGAAAATTACCAAAACTAACTTTTTATACAATCTCTCGGTCTCTATAACCATCTTCTGTAAAATTTGAGACACATATATTTTGTTCAAAAAGAAAATATACATATATGTACAACGAAACTTAACCAAGTTATTTAATTTAAAGGTTTTGAGATTTTTAGCATTTTCTCTCTAGTGCTCCATTAAGCAACGTTTTAATACATTAAGTAATCAGTTTGTACCCTGTATATTCCACTTGTATTTACGACATCGATTACAGAGGTTAAAATTTAATAACCTAATCATAAAATTATTATTTTTTTTTAATAATGTAGCATTTTAGAGAAAACGTTAATAAACTTGCTGAAAAAAAAGCTGAACGTTTACTATTAAAATTTATTAAAAATCCATAAACGTTCAAGAAATATACTGTAGCATTTATAATCATACTTGGTATTTTGGAAGAGATTGAACTTAAAATGCATTATTTAAATCAATACTGGGAGATATTTTTAATTTCATAAATATTTACCAGCTAAATTATCAACCATAAATTTATTTGAAGTTGAGAAAATTCATCAGTGAAGATTTATCGTAGTTTTAAATTCACGAATAAATTTATGAACTGTGGAAATTTAGCCATCACGTATATATTTACATTTGATCTGTATTACATCTCATTAAGCAAAATCGCGTCTGAAATAACGTTAAATATACGGCTTCATGCATATACAACTGAAGTAGAAAATAAATATACCTGTTTAACTTCCAATCTATCTCAAATAACTGGCCTGAACTTTTGACAAACTCATTTCTCTCCCATGGCAGAATTTCATTAAATTTTGCTGTGCTAAATTTACGTTCCCTGTCAAATTGAATATTTTGTAGGTAATTTGAGTATTATTAGTATACGGCGTCACCGCTGTTGAGATTCAAAATTGGGAGTTAGAGAGTGTTAAATCCCGGTTTTTGGTTTAAATTTATTACGATAGAAAACGGAGACCACGCGTATTCAATAAATATTCTGAAGTGGGTTATCGGACGAAAGAAACTGGAGAGGCTTGATGATTATATAACTAGATTGAAAATATATGGAAGTCATTTTACAGAATTTCATACAAATGTGAAAGGTTAAAAATAATTTTAAGCTTTTGGATTAAAGCTCGTGCTATACATTAATATTTTTTTTTTTGTTGTTAATTCATTTCATAGATTGAAAAATAAATACTTTAATTTCAATATTTTTCACATTAGCGATGATATTTTTGATGCTTATCTAATGTCTTTTTTATAGACGTCCCTTATCAAATTTTAATAAATTAGTGCTTTCATTTTTTGAATAAAAGTAAAAATAAATGAATAAATCACAATACGTTCTTTTTATTGTATTTTATTCGGCTTTTGTTGATAATCAACTTTAGTAAGCACTCAATAAGCATTTTGCAATTGTGCATTCATTGTCTAATAAAAAAAGAAAGAGGCTCGGCATTTCCATATAATTACCCTGTAAATATATGGTACTGTTTCTAAAGGTTCGTTGACTTCACGAAATTTGTAGAATTTTTATTTTATGACTAAAGGTTATAAGTAAAGCATAATTTAAAAAAAAAAAAAAAAGAAAAGAAAAGAAAAATTCAGTAGATCTAAATAAGTTTAAACAGAAATGTATAAAATTATGTAATTATACAGCAAATTATACAAACAATTAAAAAAAAAAAAAAAATAAAAAAAAAAAAAAAGTAAAAAAAGATAATATATGTATATACATGTATATGAAACAGCTCAGACATTAATTCTTTATCGATTAATCGAGGTTTGCAATATTTTATTTTTAATTTCAATAATTTGTTGGCATCTTCCTATTCTCCAGTTTGTGCAAAAGTTTTACAGGTGGCTACTCTGCTTTTTTCTAGTTTTCTCTCTGGATTCCTTAATATTTGATTTAATAATCTATTTAATTTTTCATTCAAAATGGTTTTGCTGCCTCGATCAGGGCTGGAACAATATAAATTGCTATGATTAGCTATATTGTTTTACGAAATCGATGCAGCTTTCACAGCTTTATGATGTACATGCCTTCTGACGAATTTTTACTTCTAATTTTAAGCATTTTTATAAAATTATTATTTCTGTTTCCTTTAGTTTTTTTCTCTGTCATTAAGTTTAATGGTGATTTTTTTTAATTATCATTCATGTCGGCATAAACAATTTAAATTGTTTTTGTCTCTTATATGTACTTAATCTGTATCGTTACATTTTTGTGTCAGTCTAACCTATAAGTTAAAATCAGTTCTAATTTTGTTGTGTTTGTATTGTTTTGTATCCATTAATTGCTAAATTTTAAGGTTAAATTTTATTACGATATCTATTATATATATGTTATTAATCTACTCATTCAACTAATGTATATTCAACTAGCCTTTTACGTTTTTAAAAGTTGATTTGCGTGCCAATAAGAGAAAACTTTTTTACAACCGCAGCATTTTATTTCTTCATTTTTCACAAGCAAAGCGATTTCAAAGTGATCAATGTTTCAATACTTAATTTGAATAAATGTCAAAAAAAAAAAAAAACTTTTTACAGTTCCTTTTGTCTAGTTCATTGACATTTCTTAATCTGTGTGCTCTGTCATAAATCTGTCGTCTAAAGGAATTCAACTTGTTTAGGAATAGGAATTTGACGCAGCTTTCATACCACTATTTCTTAAGGTGCCTGCCTACCTTCGGAGGTGACTTTTTTTTTTTTTTTTTTTTTTTTTTTTAAATTGAAAAATTGACTATTTTTCTGCATTATATGATAGAATATAGTAAAAAACAGTAAATAACCTGAAAAAAAATGGAAATTTTAAAATATTTTGATATTTAGGCTCAAAATATGCATAAAATTTGCAAAAAAAAAAAAAAAAAAAAAAAAAAAGAACTTTTGCAAAACATCATAAGTTAAATTTAATAAAGATATTTTTATTCTGCATGTTTTATTTAGATTATTGAAAGTTCCTTAAGGGAAAGAACTACTCTCAAAACTATAACCATGTTATTTAATATTTTAGAAAAGATAACATTTTTACATGCTGAAAAAATCATGAATATACATGACAGTTCATAACTTCTATCCACAATATATATATATATATATATATATATATATATATAGCTAGATTCATCGTCGTAGTTCAATCCCTAAAACAACCCCTCTAGAGTATTTTGTCAAAGTTTCATAATGTTTCAATTATAACTTTTGGAGTTATGATGTTTTGGGATAAAGAAAAATGCTAAAAATCAGATTTTGAGAAAAAGCAGAAAACGAATTTAAAAATAAGATTTTACCTATTAAACAAAAAGTAATTTTAATAAGTTTCTGATTTATTTCAAAGCTTCTTATTTCCTTTTTTAAATTCATTTTATATTCAGTAAAAATTTTTGATGCTTATATTGAGTGAAACATTCATGTAAACAGACATTTAAGGGTGATTTCCGGTCACTTCCGGTTTCAAAAACTGGCGAGTGACTAATATTAAAATGCCTGTAACTCACTTTCTAAGCAAGATAGAAACAAAATTCAAACTGATTTAGAAAGCTAAAATATCAGGCTTTAATTCTAACTCAAAAATAGAAAATTGGAGTTTTAACCGAAAATTGCTTTTTAAAGGTAGACAGACAGGCACCTTAAGAAACGAAATTTATTTTTAATAACTTTTTCATTAAACAAGAAACAAATTATTTTCGTAAATAGTGGTATGCGTTCTGGGCCGAATTTCTATCCTTGATTTGTTTAAACTGGATAACGTTTGAAGAAAAAAAAAATATGGTGATGTTATTTAAAATTTTAACTATTTTACCCATTACGTATAAAATTAGGAATTATTGTTTATACATTAAAATTATAAAGAATTCCTTACTTAATGAATAAAATCCAGTGTTAGTTTAAATACTATTACTACACATTTGCTTTATTGTTAATGTAATCATATAGTTAGTGTAAATCAATAGTTAGTTTATTTAACCGTTGGTAAGTTTTTTTTTTTTTTATTATTATTATAATTTAATCTTTTATAGAATTGAAAAATAAAAAGTAATGATGGACATTATGTTTTAGATTAATTTAATTATGATTTGTCTAGATCCTGGACAAAAGGATATGCGATTATACAACTTGATTAATGTACAATCGGGAACAAAAGTTTCCGAACACTAGCAAAATTTCCTATGTTAAAAAGGTACACTTCATACGGTTTTGTTAAATAAATCCTTGTCGAATCATGTTCTTAGTCAGTCTAAGAACATGATTCGATAAAGATTTATTTAACAGGACCGTATGAAGTGTACTTTTTTTACATAGGAAATTTTGCTAAGGTTCGGACACTTTTGTTACCGACTGTAGATCTTACAAATCTTAGTAAATAAAGAAAAATATGTTATAGTTACAAGCTTATAAGGTATTTTTTATAAAAAAGTACTTTTGGAACGTGATTGAAATAATTGGAACTTCGAATTAATTACGCGGCATGTAAAAAACCACTTATGAAATTTCAACTCTTGGAAAATATCAAAATCTAGCTCGTTCTTTTGCCTACATTTTACTTAGCTATTACTCCATTCAAGTGAAGTTTTGACAAAAGTTACCCAATATATCTAGCTTTCAATATATGCAATAAAATTTTTCTATCTTTTGCGCATTCGCAGTGAAAACGTTTTGCATTAAAAAGTTCATATTTCATGAAATATTAATGATATTTGTATTTCGGTTGCATTATACTGTTTCAAGAATTTTTTTTTTTTTTTTTTTTTTTTTTTTTCATTTTATCTGAAATTGAGAATAATTTTCGTTTAAAACTCTGTTTATTTTAAGTAAAATTATGCTGATTTTTTTTAAAGCTTTAAAATAATTGATTTTATATCTGTTATTTAACAGGCCGTCATTACACAAATTCATCTACAAATTGTAATGGGTCCATTTTAACACATCCTAAAATTACAAATCATTTCGTGTACTTAACGATACAGGGTGATCAGAAACATTATTGATTTTGCTTAGTTTGTTACCAGCCCCTAAATGTTGTCTTAAACTAATCTTCACTGAAAAACATGAAGAAGACCCAGTTCTGTAATAACCCAATGTTTGAAAACATTTCATCGAGCGATAAGTTTTTAAATTGAAAAACTGGCCGTTTGCAAATCTTTCTAAACTTTTGAGCTGGAGTGTATGTATATATATATATATAGGCCATTCCATGTAAAAGTGGAGATACTTAGTTTTTTAAATTTGTTATCTCATCTCTTGTTATGATAAAATTAAAAAAAGTACTATGTAGAATATGAACTTAATAAATATTATTTATTTCAATAACACTTCTGTAGAAATTTGATATCTAACATTATACGAATTTAGGAAATAGCCAAAAAAAGAAGGGGGGGGGGGGGGGCAGGTATAGAGCGGATTGATTTAAAACACATTAATGCAAGTGCCTTTTATTAGTATTGGACAGGATAAAAATGTGACATATATGCAAAAATCAATCATCAAATGGTTATCAAAAAATTCCACCTCCGTCAGATGTAAATTAAAGGATATTATATACTCCGATTTAATTTTGGGAAGTTACATATAAAAGTGTACTGAATAATATATTATTGATCTTATATTTAGTTTCAACTATTTACACGTCTAATAATAATAATAATAATAATAAAGAAACAAAAAGTTTTCGATATCACACCCGTCTCGTATTATGTATTTCATTATTTTAATAAGATAAATACATCTTGAAAAAAAAAAAAAAAAAAAAAAAAAAAAAAGCATTAATTTGCTTATTTAAATCTGTTGTTTTTATCTGCCGAAAAATAATCAAGTGTTTTTTATCATAAGAAAATGTATACGAATATTCAAAAATATAGATGTTAATGAAAAGACATGTCAGGAAATATTTCACACGTCACAAATGTAAAGAAAAAATATAATTCCAGAAAATATTATATATACATTTGTTTTTAAAGGAATAAAAAAAATTACAAGAATTTTACATATTAGAAAAATTGCTTTTTAGAAAAAACGAATATAAGGTACCTGATCTCAATATCTCAACAATCAATATGTATACAATGGTTTTTCTTCCTTTATTTATTATGTATTTTCCTCATTTTCTCTTTAAATAGAATTATCCTAAAATTTTTAGAATACGCCGGCGAAAGAAAAAAATCTTCTTAACTAGAGTCTTAAGTAGCACATTGTTTTATTATGTGAAGATTCCGAAAAGTAATTCCTTTTGACGTTGAATACAATAAAATATTAACTTAAATAATAATAATAATAAATAAACCTGACTTCTACCGTAATTCCTTAATAAATTTTATGTATCTGAAAAACTGGAATCTTATCAGATAATGCCAAAATTTCTATTTTTTTTTTCCAAAGCATTGTTAGTGCCCGCCTCTTTTCCTACTTAAAAAAAATAAATCGTTAATATTTAGTCAAAATTAAATGAGAAAAAAAGTTATTCTTAAAAAAAAAAAGAAAGAAAGAAAGAAATGCGTTTACTAATAATACTCATGAATATAATAGAAATTTTGACATGCATGCAAAACAAACTCAAAGCAAAAATGTTTGAGCAAATACATTATATACATACATGCGTAAAATTAAATGGATCAATGTGTATATACCGAATTCATATATTTTGTATTTATTGTACCACTAGCCATTATAAATGTATATTCTATTTCTTTTCCTGGTTAAACAGCACGTTTCGTGTACTTTGTATATCTATTATTCATGGAAGAAAACATTAAACTCTTTACGTGTACTACTTTGAAAATCTACCATACATTAATTATTTGTATTCAAGAAAGCGTGAAATAAAGATTTTCAATTTTCAAGAAAAACAAAACTCTAAAACACCTATGGCATAATGTGCACTCACTCCAAAAGAGTTGAAACAAAACGCATTCATCGCACTTCACTCAAGCGGTGCAGACGAAGCTTCCTGACTCAGCTTCAGGCTACAGCTGACAATGATGAATGCCAGAAAGAATTCAGTAAATTCCGCCAGGTTGGATGTCTAAGGAGCACACAAAATATTTCTTCAACGTGTTCCTCAAAAATCAATTCGAAAAAGTGATATATTACTAAAAAAAAAAAAAAAAATCTCAAAAGTTTTACAGAGCAAAAACCAAGTTTTTCTATTTTATTTTCTGAATGAAATGGTTATGTAGAGTTTAGTTAAATTATTGTATTTCTAAATGTTGCAGTAAACAGACATTTTTTCTTTTTAGTAGTATAACTTTCTAGCGTAAAAATATACTTGATTAACCTTATTTTACAAAACTTATATTATATGTTACAATACAGACAATAGATAGTCGAAAAATGCGGTGTTAGCAATGCAGTAGTTGAAAACTTTTCCGGTTTTCCCAAAAGGATATATAACCAAGGTTATAAAAAAAAATAGTTAAAGTTTTAACTAATAATTTACATTTTATTTCTTATGAAAATATTATTAGAAAATATTGGCGATGATTTCTAAAAGGAACTTAAAAGTTGGGAATTACGGCAATGTCTTACACAAAAGGTAAACAAATATATTTTTTGCAGTATTTATAAAGTATATAATCAAGTTCTGCGTCAAAGTGTAGTACAATATATCTGTAGCCTCTATCAGTGAATGAAACAAGTTTAAAATTTATTATATAGCCATATGTGAGAAAGAGGGAATTTTTTGACGAATAGTCATATACACATTTCTGAATAATTTTGATTCACTGATCTGTAAAATATGTTACAAAATTTCGTGCACACACTCTTTTTAAACAGAAGATTTTACTAAGTATTAAATTTTGGCTGAAATTTATCTTTATGCATAGTAGATGTATTGCAAACTTTCACTGCTTTAAACACTCCCTACAATAAAAAAAAAAAAAAAAAAAAAAAAAAATGTAACAAGTGATAAATGCGAGCACACCCAAGTATTGATAACCTTTAAATAAATCAATTGAAAAAAAGGATCACGGACCCTAAAAATATGGCATTAACATAAAAAGTAACATTTATTATTATTATTTTTTTTTGAGTGGGCAAATAATATTCTCTCTCAAAATTGGTCAAACTTTTCACTGGAACAGAAGTTGAGATTTATTGTCTTAAATAGTAGGATAGAATATATCTAAAAAAACCAATCCTAAAAATACATTTTAAAAAGTTTTATATGATAATTTCTGAAGAAATCATATAAAGATTCTCTAAATGTGCCTCAACATTCCTTAAGATGCTTAATGCTCTTAAGGCTTGTGTCGAACATTATCTCCAGCAATTTTAAATTGAGACTAATGAAAATAAGAAGAAATTCGTATTTAGAGATTTCTAATTGTAATTGCCCTACAACCAGTTTATACATGCTGTTGTATTTAAAAGCTATTGGTAGTTGTTCTATCATTATATTTTATTCTCTTAAAAACATATGTGAATCTCTTAAATATTCATATATAGTAAAATTTATGTATAATTAAAGAATTAATTATTATATATGTGTGAGTAATTATATACTAAAATTATGTCTAATCATTAAACTCTCTTTAGCAATAGCATATTCATTATACGAAATTCTAACTACATAAAATGTACGCGTGCATTTTTAATACAATAGTATTACAATACAACAGTATTATAATGACTGTAAAATTTTTAAACGTTTTTGAATTATTCTCGATTTAATTAATCTAATGGGTTATGTTTATTAAGTCGCATTAGAGCTGTCTATTATTAGTTAAATAAAAATATCATCTTTGCAAAATTTTACTTAGATTCAAAACTTTAAAACATATATAAAAGTGTATTTCGACATGTTTCTCAATTATATGAAATTCAGAAACATAATTCTATACTTATTTCATTGTATTGAATGGAAGAAAAACCAGAATCATCGAACCTGGGCATATGTTTATATTTATTCGATTGAAATAACATTTTCCGTTATGTAGCTTCGTTATGTAAATAAATTACGCGCCAATGAGAAATTATTTTGCAAAAGTCAAACTGAACACACGACTAATACATTACATAGCAAAGTTACGTTGCCGTTCCTTAATTTGTTCAGTTTTCTGAACATACCTTAATAATTTCTGATCCTAAACATATAACTTTATTTAATTAATATATACAGCCCCAGGTGTAAGCACAGGAACTGAACTCTTTTAATATGTTTCAAATAAATACTTCAAACTTCTAACGAACTTATTCACTCTTGATATAAAAGCATTTCATAATTTGTGTTTGACAAAATTTATGTTTCTAGTCGAACTGTATATTCGGCATGTAATTCGTGGATTATTACGAACTTAACGGCTTTTGAAAGTCAAAACTGAAAGTGTGTTTTATTTCTATTTTCCGCTTAAATTTGTTTGCACTGTGAATTAATAAAGTCATAAAGCAATCTAAGCGTGGTATCGCTAATTAAATTAGATATCATTTCTAAAGAGTCGTTTTAATTTCAATGATATGAAATTTTAAACACAAGTTTTATAGCTTTATTTTGAAAAGGATGATTAATAACTAAAAATGTTCATAAATCTATTACTCTATTTAAAAAGTAGCATGTGTTTCGCTTAAATAAAACGCAGTCTATAAATATTTTCAATTAGGGTGGAAATATGTATAACAAAATCAATAAGTTGACTTCGTACAGGGATGGAACACGGGCGCAGAATTCATACCACTCTCAATGTAAGAAAATTTTTTACCTCTTAAATCAACGATATTATAGGTAGAGAAATTTCTTAAACGGATTCCGGTATGAATTCTGCGCCCGTGTTCCATCCCTGTTCGTATTTGCTTTTATAGATCTTTGTTTAGTTATTAATTACACTGCTTGGCATGAAAATTGCCTCTGATACCATTTCAGCATATTCTTACAGGGATGGGACACGGGCGTAGAATTCATACCGGAATCTGTTTAAGAAATTTCTCTACCTATAATATCGGTGATTTGAGAAGCAGAATTTTTCTTTTACATTGATAGTAGTATGAATTCTGCACCCGTGTTCCATCCATGTTCTTATGTAAAATGACCTCCTGAATCCGAATATGACGCCCATTTTGCCTTATCACCCACCATGTTTTAAGAATGGCCCCTATTTTTATCATTTTCGGTGATTTTATGGCTATAAATTTTATTTTTAGGAGGGGGAGGATTATTTTAACCGTTAAATATCTTCTGAAGAACTACAGAGTTGGAAAATTCTAAAACATGAACATTGGCGTCAAGGAATTATTATTATTATTATTATTATTATTATTATTATTTTTTTTTTTTTTTGGGGGGGGGGGCGATTTGCCACTGTAATTATGCACTACATATCTTATTTAAACTTTTATTTTTTAAACTTTTTTTTTTTTGGGGGGGGGGGGGGTGTTAGGTGTTAAATTAATTATTTTTCCTTCTTAAAATCAAATTCATGGTCATAAAAGTATCGAACAGGAAAAGAAATTGAGGGAGCGGGTGGTGTATCTAGAAAACAGTGGGTGACTAGGCAAAATGAAAGTCATATTCAGATTTATGAAGTCATTTTACATAAGAATCACCAAGAATGGTATCAGATCTCGAAAAAAAAAATTGCAGAGTAGTGTTATATAAGTTAGAATTGAATCTGTTATAACATATACATTCTAAATCTAACTCTTAGTTATCAATCACTGGAAATATTTCCCTTATTATTATTATTATTTTTTTTTTTATGTGATTATTATTAGTATTTAAATTATGGTAAATATATCCTTAAAAACGTCTGCTAAATGATCAAGTATCAGACGTTAGTACGATAGCATCATTGTTTGCAAAAATAAAGCAAAAAATCTAAATTTTAATAATGCAATATTGTGGAAAAGAAGTAAAAAGAGTAAAAAGAAGTAAAAAGAAATAAGTATAACAAATTAATATATATATATATATATATTACTTATTTTTTCTACAGACCTTTCCGAGGTATTATAAATGATAACTTATAAATGTATCTTATAAATGATATAACAACACATAATATAGAATTACGTTTGCTATGTAACATACATATTCTAAACCTAAAACCTAGTTATTAATTACATAATTTATTTCTCATAAGTTTTGTAATATTTTCTGGGATTCTATTGCCATCAGTACATGAATTATGGTAAAAATTTCAAAACAAATGTTAAATGATGAAATATAAACCTTCAGTAAAAATAATCATTATATGCACAAATAATGAAAAAATTGCAAACTGAATAACACAGTGTTGCGATTTTTGTACATATAGAAACAAATAAGTATAACAAAAGAAATAATTTGCTTTCGTATTCGTTTTATAGATTTTTCTCTAGTTTTTAGTGCCCGAAACGAAGTTATCAGTTACTAAGTTTATTACGCATATATACATATGTTTGTTTGCAAAGCTTTTATTTTTATTTCCTTTTTTTTCTTTGGCATCATCCTATTCTCCTGTTTGTGTTACATGTGGCTACAATGCTTTTTTCTAGTTTTTTCTCTGGTTTCCATGCAGAATTAATTTAATATTTTAATTAATTTCTCATTGGTGGTTTTGCTACTTCGATCGGGGCTGAAACAATAAAAATTGCTATAATTAGCTATATTGTTTTACGAAATCGATGCAGCTTTCACTGTTTTATGAAGTACAGTCCCCCTGAAGAGTTTATACTTCGAATTTTAAGCATTTTTATCCAATTATAATTTCTATCGTCCTTTAATTACTTTCTCCGTCATTAAGTTTAAGGGTATTTCTTTTTTTCATTATTATTGTTATTTATGTCGGCGTAAGTAATTCAAATTGCTTTTGTCTCTTATTGGTTTTTAATCTGTATCGCAACATTTTTGTGTGAATCTTACCTATATGTTACAATAAGTTCTATTTTTGTTGAGTTGGTATTGTTTTGTATCTATAATTGCTAAATATTAAGGTTAAATTTTATTACCATAACTATCATTTATATATGTTTATATATATATATATATATATTAAATTCAATTATAATATAACTATTTGAATTTTAGTAAAAATCTATCCAGAAACTAATCCGTCTAAAAACTAATGTTAACCTTCCTACCCTGTTGAAAAAATTTTACGTTTTACCTGTATGGGTCGAATCGACCCACTTTGTATAGATTGAATTTAGGTCTTAAGAAAGAATTTCTATGGAGCTCATTTTACATCTACGTTTCCGACAATTATCGCCATCTATTGACTATTCCTGAAAATGAAGTCTACTCAAAAGAAAAAATTGGTGTTTTAAGCATTTCTATGCATGTTAATACGCGTTTCTACGCACGTTTTACCTGTATGGGTCGAAATGGGTCGAATCGGCCCACTATGTATGGATTGAATTTAGGTCTTAAGAAAGAATTTCTGCGGAGCTCATTTTACATCTACGTTTCCGACAACTATTACCATGTATTGACTATTCCTGAAAATGAAGTCTACTCAAAAGAAAAAATTGGTATTTTAAGCAATTCTATGCATGTACATAATGTGGGTCAAATCGACCCAGACAGGTAATATGTCACATATTTTTTTGGGGTGGTTTAAAACAAACCAATGACTCTGAAAACATCATATATTAAACGAATGCATATTTTTGAGGCATACATAATGTTTGAATAATCAAAATTAAAATCTGTAGAAGATATCGAAAGATCAATTTTAAAAATGGGTCGAATCAACCCATACAGGGTAGAAAGGTTAAATGATGCAGTATGATACTTTATTAAGAACAGTCACTAATTCCAAAGATAACACACAAAAAGGTAAATTGAATAATATATATTGCGTATTTTTGTGTGTAGTAACAAGTATTATAATTGCTTTCGTATTCTTTTTATAGATTTTTCACGGTTTTCCAAAAACTGTGTAAATTAGAGCTACATTTGTTACGACATATACTAAACTTAAAACTCAGTTATTAAGTGTTAAATTTATTTCTTATATATATATATGTTATAATTAATATTTAAATTATACTATAATTGTATCAAACAATATTGCTGCATCATGAAGTATAAGATCTTAGCACGAAAACATGATTAATTGAAAAAATAAAAATAAAAATTTTAATTTTTGAGAGTTTTTCTAATCTATTGCTTTTTTTTTTTTTTTACAAAGTTTTAATTTTCTTCATAATTTGGTTTCGATAATTTTTGTAATTTTTCCAGAGGTAATTAGTGTTGCATTTTTGTCAAGCATTCCGATAGCACAAGTGCCAACCGTTCTAACTTTTGAAATTCTGTAATTTTTTTTTTTTAATTTTTTTTAACCTTTATAAACCCTAAAAAACTACTACAAAAGCTTAAAAAAAACTTATTGAACAAATATTAATATCCAAAAGTCAGAACTGTTGACAGCTATATGATTGTGAATTCGGATTATAATAAAATTTTATATACAAGAATAAATATGTATTTTCCAAAGTTTTCAATGTAACTTAAAAATTCTCTGTAGTGAAAACACGGTTCTAGTGTTATAAAGAAACAGCTTAAAAATAAGCTTAATTAATTATAGCTGTGGTATATATTGCTTGTAAGGAAAGATGCACCAATGTATACTGAACAGAAATATTTAAAATTGCTTCTGCGAATATATTTAAAATAAGATATAATAATAAGGAATACAAGGATATTACTGAAATGTTTAAAACTTTTACTTTTATACAAATCAAGTATATCAGAAAATGAGTATCAACATTTTTTGTTATTGCATTAACAAATATGTACTATCTACTACATAAAAATAAAAATAATAATAATATCTTTTACAAGCAGGTTATTCGATTTTTGTTATTTTAATTGGAAAACTATTATGTTTTAAAATTTTCGAAAAAAAAAGGAATTTTTCACACTAAAAATAAAAATTATGAAATTAAAAAAGGTATGTAGAAAATTCTTGTGAGCATTCTTCATTATAGAAATTCAATGACATGCCTTTAAAAGTATTAAATGCAATATTCAGCTATTATAAAAATTACTTTAATATTCTATTGCAGAAATATTTTATCCATGGCTTGTATGATATACTAATGACAATACCTCATTAATACACATAAAAGTATATGAATTCACGCTGTTTTGATCTGGTTAACTATTATCCATAAAACGCTTGAATGTATTGCAGACATTCTCAAAATTTGCTTTTTTAAAAGGAGCAATTGCATGACATTAAATGATATTTATTACACGTTATTTTTAATTATATGCCATTTTGTATGTAATCGGCATGTATATTGAACTTCAAACTTAAAACAGAACCACTAAAAACGAGACAATTCATGAATATCCTTCAGCAATTGAGGAGAAATAATACAAGGAGATTACTGAAATGTTTAGAAACTTTTACTTTTATACTAATCAAGTATATCAGAAAATTAGAATCAACATTTATTGTTACTGTATTAACAAATATCTACCACTGATTTTACCAAAAACATAAAATAATAATAATAATAATAATAATAATAATAATAATAATATCATTGTTTTGAAATTGTTATTATGAAACTAATATAACAAAAAGAGCATAACACGCTTAAAATTTACCCAGTATAAACAAAAATAGACCATGATAAAAAAATTAGTATCAACATTTATTGTTTATTACAAAAATAAAGTCTGTTATTTTCTCCAAACAAAATTAATATGAAATTCATTTAGAATAAAATTATAGTTTTGAAATTATATCTATGAAACGAATAAAACAGGTGGAGTATAATGGGCATTAAAAAAATAATAACACAAAAATTGAAAATAATAAACGCTTCAATTTTTTTTATACCATTCTAGTATATATAAAGTAATGAGCATTAACAGTTATTATTTATTATATAAAAAACCTACAATTGGTTCTATAAAAAAAAAACAACAACATCAAAATATTTAGTTTTTAACATATTCTTTTCAAGCGATTTTTATGAAACGAATAAAACAAATAAACCTTTACCCGCATAAAAGTTGGGTTTGGCAAAATCGCGTTTTCTATCAATAGAAACAAATGAGTATCAACATTTATTGTTTATTACATAAAACAAAATCTACCATTGATTCTAAACAAAAATAATGCAAAATATTTATTTGGTAACATATCATTGTTTTGAAAAGATTTTTATGAAACGAATAAAACAAATAGAGGAAATATTTTGTCGTGCTCCTTAGCTATCCAACGTGGTAGAATTTACTCAACTCTTTCTGGCATTCATCATTGTCAGCTGTACCCTGGAGCTGAGTCAGGAAGCTCCGTCTCTGCCGCTTGAATGAAATGCAGTGAATGCGTTTTGTTTTAAATCTCTCGGCGAGCGTGAATAATGTGCCGTAGGATTTTTTTCGTTATTGTTTACCTTGAAATTTTTCTGTCTTAATTTTTCGCTTTCTACAATACAAATCATTTCTGCAAGGAAATGTTTGTAGAGGAAGCGTAAAGAAATTTATCTTTTGTTTGATGAAAAATGAGTTTACAAAGCTATAATTCACGATGTTTAAGTACAAAGTTACAAGACATATGTAATTAATAAGGAAACAGTTATTAGTAAACTAGTTAGGATATGTATTCATACTTACCAGTACAACGTTTTTACAATGTTTGCAAAGCTAACATATTTATAAAAATGTTTAAATATTTTATTTATTTTTTCTTTTTTTGCAAATATTTATTTTACTGTTATACCTTAACTGTATTCTTATTGAAAAGAATAATAATAATAATAATAATTATATATGTATATATATATATATACAGACACAAATGTATTTCAGTATGCTATATTTTATACATGTTAGTATTTTGATAATACATATGATATATTTTGATATATTTTAAAATATAATATGATAAATTGAATATAATTCAGCAATAAATTAACTGTGTAGTATATTGATACATTTTCCGAACATAGCATATTTAAATAGTTCAATTTATATTTTTCTCGTTGTTCAGCTTATTATTCTATTAAATTAATTTTATTTACTAAGATAAATTTATTAAATTATTCAAAACACAATCACAGAGTTTTCTTTTTTAATATAAATATTTTTATACATTCATGTTTTTACGATATTTTCAGTTTGAATATAACAAATACACAGAAATAAAATATCATTAAAATAAAATTTATGTTCACACTGCATACTGAAACATAGGTTTTATTTAGTGCAAAAGGTGTGTGAATACATAATGCGAACGCATTATACATAAAGTATATAAAATTCTGTCATATATATTTTTTCTCATAAATATAAGGACACCAGTTTTATAGTTTAACCGAACACTGAAAGCTATTACTAAAATAAATATATGTTTTATTAATCTGAATTACATTAATAAACTATATTTATAAAGCTTTATCGTTTTTCTATCTGAAAAAAAAAAAAAAAAAAAAAAAAAGGCAGAAAAGGATTTTTTTTATACGTTTACAATTTTACGGACAGCTATATTGTTGACCTCATTTTACAGTTATTATTTGATTTAATATTTTGTGGGACCGTTTTTAGGTTGGAAAACTCAAATATTCTGTATAACATAGTTTCTTTTCTTTTTTTTTTTCAATATTCAGTTTCAATATAATTTCGTACAGCATAGATGGTATTATAAATACCTTCAAATAAACTAAAGTTGTCTTCTAATAAACTAAAGTTGTCTTCACGCACTTTTCTAATATGATAATATCTACTTTTAGGTCACATAAAAGGTAAAAATACGGAAGTTTCATTCTTTTCAAACCATTCTTTACTAATTTTGAAGTAGAACAAAAATATCTATTCAAAAAAAAAAAAATAATAATAATAATAATAATAATAATAAAATAATAAATAAATAAAAATAAAATAAAATAAAAAGTAAAAATAAAAATCATTCCACCCCCCCCCCCCTTCCTCCCTAAAAGCTAACAAAAATCTAAGCCTTCAAAGTCTAAAATTCGTGGATAGTCTCCTAATGTTCATAATAGTAGAAAAAATTAATAATTCATTTTGTCTTTATCTGAAACTGCTCCCCAGAGCACTATTGAGCCACCTGTAAAATGCCTCATTCATATCTGTCTTTCAAAGACCTGTTCTGTCTTTCCAAATCCTCACATTGTATCAATAGTAGTTAAAACAATTTGGTCAATCAAATATAAAATGCTTTGCTTCCGAAAATGCAACATTTTGCCATTTTATATTGTCTTTATTTCACGTTAACACAGACGCTCTTCCGTTCATTATATATTTATTGGTTACTACTGGTTTTTTTTTAACAATTTTAACAAATTATCAATCATTTTGAACCCGTATAAATATTTACCTCAACCCTTTTTATGAAAATTTCGAGCAAAGTCACCAGCCGGCATTTTTATTAGAGCAGAAAGATAGATTACAAGTTTTCGATCTCTGTAAAGCAGCTCTGATTTCGCACCAGTTCCCTCTTTACAGAACCAGTACGTCTTATCACATTTTCTTAGCAGCTTCACGTCTTTATATTTCATTAGATATACGGCGAATTTAAATCATCCTTCCACATAAAGAACACGTTTAACTCATTTCACTACATGAACGTTCTTATTCTTTCTTTCTTTCTTTCTTTCTTTCTTCCTTTTTTTTTTTTTTTTTTTTTTTTTTTTCTTTCGAAGAATTATCGGCAATATTCATTCGAGAAAGATTGAAAGCTTAAATATGAACCAATCTAGTCCTGTAGTTAATAAATTCGCATATCAGCTGTAATTTATTCGCTTGTAAGTTAAAAATTAAATTAAATGTATTGCATTCATACAATGGAAAAAGCTAATATATCAAAGGAAAATAACATAATTGACGCAAAACTACAGAGAGATAAGGAGTAAATAAAAACTAATACAACAAATAAGGCGATACATACAGCAATAAAAATGTGTATTCAAAATTGAGTAAATTTATACTGACAAAATAATGGCTAAGGAAAATATACCTACAGTATTTACCAATGTAAAATAGTTGGGCGTAATTGATTAAAAAGTAATTGAATTACAATTGAATTACAATTATAATTACTTTACTGTCAATCGATTAACAAGTAATTGATTACAAATATACTGAATTATTACAAATAAACTGAAGAAGTAATTCAATTTATTTGTAATCAGTTACTTGTTAATTGTTTGGCAGTAAAATAATTACAATTGTAATTTAATTGCAATTCAATTGTAATTCAATTACTTTTTAATCGATTATGCCCAACACTGTATCTACCAACAAGTATTTGGAAACTTTCGAATTTAGAAGTTTTGTCAGATATCTAGAATAGTTCTGAAAGTATCACCTTGAAACTTTGGTAGTATAAATAACGTGTTATACCCCATATATTTCAGCAAAAGTTGTGTCCTGAAAAGGAAAAGGGGACCAGAAAAAAATTAATCAAAAATCGAAATTTTTGGATCACCCTGTAAAAAATAATGCTTTAAATGCGTTTCTAGCGTAGCATGTGATTAGCCAAAAGTATTGAGCAATTTATATGAAAACCTTAAACAAATATCTTGGAAATTCAAAAGTTATGAGTTATAGAATGAAGAAAATTTCATTTCTTCTCAAGAAAAAAATATGATAGGGTTTTTTATAAATATTTAGTTACAATAAGCTAACAGTGTATTACTATTGACCATTGATTGAATCAAAATAAAAATGTGAGTAAGACCCCTTATAGTTTAGGTTCTGTTGTAAGAGAACTAAAATTCTGTTCATTCTACCTCCCATAACTTTTTGAATTTACACGATATTTATTTGGGATTTTCATATAATTTTGGCTATCAAATTACGCAAATTAATTTTTTCAAAAGTTAGCGCATGCATATTTAAAAATTATTTAGTAAACTTTATCATATTTCGTAAGATAGTTAACATTTTTTTATTCGGATTACAGTACGCTGTGTCTAATGTAGTATGCCAAATTTTCTAAAAATGTCTTTGCACTCGGTCTAATACCCTACGTGTAATAATTAAAAGTGTGGATTTTTTTCTTTTTTCAATTAAAAACAAACCGTTATATCTACATGAATATATGTGGTAGCCTTGTAAAAATTCATACTGTTAATGAGAAGAAAAACTAGTATGTTGTGGCCACCACAAGACTTTCTTCTATATTTTCCTATACATATTCAATCAGTAACAATATTAAAAAAAAAAAAAAGATTTTTTTTTTTTTGTGTGAAAATTAATACTTATTCAATCACTAACAATAATTAAAAAAAAAAAAAAAAAAAAAAAATCGAATTTTTTTTTCTAAGTTTTTTTTTTTTTTTTTTTTTTTTTTTGTTAAAAGTAAAAAAAATCGATAACTTTGTTTTAAATTATCACAGATTTATGGTTCAACCATTCGTTTTAAAGGTATTGACGAGATCTTTCGAATGATACCCATCTTCAAAATTTAACCCCCCAGGGGGGGAACCGATGCCCCCCCATGCACAATTTTTTTTTCCTAGTTAACTACTACTATCATCAATAATTCAAATTAATTTTACAATCACAAGTTTAAAATAACTCTCATTATGCCCATTTATACGGAATTTTGTCCTATGCTGCCATGTTAAAAATTTGCATAAAATGCGATTACAGCGCCACCTGTTGAGCTATTGATCCCCAAATCTAATGGGCACCAGTTCATGTCAGGGTGCAACTAAATACCAAGTTTGGTTAAATTTCATTCATATGTTCGTGAGATACAGCGTCCACAAAAAAATGATACAGACACACAGACAGACAGACAGACAGACACACAGACAGACAGACAGACACACAGACAGATATTTTCTAAAAACTATCAATTCGTGTTCAGGACATCCCAAAACGTGTAGATCCGTCAAAAAACGGAGGTCGAAAATTTTCGCGAATCCAATACTTTCTCTATATTACATATAGAAGAAAGTAAAAAATCGTAATCACATGCTACAGCCAAAACACATTTAAAGCATTACTTTTTACAGGGCGATACAAAACATTTCGACTTTTCTTTGATTTTTTTCTGGTCCTCTTTTCCTCTTCAGGACACAACTTTTACTGAAATATATGAGGTATAACCTGTTCTTTACACTACCAAAGTTTCAAGATGATATCTAAAGAATTATTTTAAATATTTGACAAAACGTCTAAATTCGAAAGTGTCCAAATATTTATTCGTAAATAGTGTGTTAATGCAAATTATTGCAGATTGCTAAAAAAAAAAAAAAAAAAAAAAAAAAATTGAAATTGAAATTAAAAAAAAAAAAAAAAAGAAAAGAAAAGAAAAGAAAAGAAAAAAGAAAGAAAGAGAAAGAAACGCATTTTATTTTGCGTGTGCGTGAGTAATATCTGTGCAGATTACATATATATGAATTACGATTTACATGTTTTATTATCATTTAAATCAAAAATTCTCGACCAAAAATAACATTATCGATGTCCAATACATCTGTTTTGGCGCGGAGTTCATAAGGAGAATAACTAATAGCAAAAGGTACACATTTTTGTACAAATTGACAAATCAAATTTTTTAGTAAAATAGGTTGATTACACTACTAAAAAAATTACAGATTTTATTTTTAAAGGACTGAGGACAATTAGTCTCAATCTGGGATTTTTGGGGTGTTATTTTTCTATAGTTGGACATTTATCGAAAATATAATTCAATAATCTGAAAGTGATGTTATAATTTGAGAAAAAAAAAAAAAAATAAAATAAAAAACTAATTGTCCTCCGTCCGAAACTAAATTCTGCTTTTGCCAGAATTTCACCAAAATCTTTTTTTTTTTTGGAAAGAAAAAGAAAAGAAAATTAATAATAATCAGTATCGAAACAAACACTATCGAAAAAGTTTTTTTTTTTTTTTTTTTTTTATAATAATTTTGAATTAGGAAATAAAAAGTGCGCGTGCAAAATGAAATAAAAATAAGTAAAAAAAAAAAATGAATTTAATGATTTAATTTTTTTATAAAACTTGATCGCGTGCTATCTTAAAAAGTAGATGTAATATTTAAAGTTTACGTGGTGCGTGTGGTATCTATAAAAATTGTTTTAAGAAATAGAATAGAATAAAGAAAGCAACGATGTTGGTTGCATTTTGTTATATAGTTTGAATTTTGTGGGAGTATGATTTTACTAACAGCAAGCTATTTCGCCGGGTATTTTTGAATAGTAAAGTTGCACATGCTGTTTTTAAAATACCATTGTAAATTCGTTTTTTGATTTTAATCTTTCTTACGATTTTCGAGATTTTAATTTCCAGTGAGAGTGATTAAATGTAATAGTTTTTTCTACATCTAGAAGTTTGTGGAATTCATACCGAAACAAATTTTCATAAATAATTTAACGATTCATTTCTTTACTTATATTCCATTATTTGAATAAAAAACACAAATTTTTAAATATTCTTTTTTCCATTTTTGGCTCATGTTTCCAAATGTTAATTATAATTAACATGTCTTTATTAGTACGATAGGACTATTTCTTTCAATCTGGTCCTTTCCGTAGAAGATCACAATTGTGATGGCATGTCTCCGGACCACCTCTAGAGGTGTGTCCCAGACCGTCGCCAATTTCCCATCTGCGCAGCACTAGTGCGACGTAAAACCCATTCATCCATTCATCTTTCAATATGGAATTTTGCGTCGTTACCAATTTATAGTGTTCCATTTCAAAAATGCCTTCCAATATCCAGTTCTACCATTTAATTTATTTCTCTATCTTAAAATTTTTTGTGAAATCCGTAAATACGTCTATATGTGGTTTTTTCTCTTCCCATCGGTGAGGATCGAGCGCACAACCTTCAGGTGCGTAGCTCTGTACTCTGACCAAATAGCCAACGGTTCTTGGCTAAATCATAGGTGCCAAGTCTCCATTAATCAACCATCTCATTAATAACCGTACAATTGTTAACGCCCCCTGAAAAAACGCCCAGTTTCTCACAACACTATATTTTTAGAGGTATTAAGGTAAATACATAGGTGCCAAGTCTCCCGTGTTTCAAGGGAGACTTCAAACCGGAAAAATTTTACAGCTGTTTTCGGTAATATTAATCGTTGAAAATATATATAACATATTCCATTTAAAAATACCGGTGTCAATTCTGATTTAAAAGTTAAAAATGTTGGCAGCTCTGTAAATAGAGGTAAATTAAGGTAAACATATCAATTACAAATAATAATAAATATGAAAAAAATCATTAAATTATATGAATAAAAATTATCAGAATAACATGACATCAACAGGTACTTCTTGATATTTCTTTTACCTGATACTCTCTCTTAAAAACGATTTCTATTTGCACTTATTAAATTTATTGATCTTTTATATTTAAATACAGAAAATTTTAATAGTTAAACAAAAAATAAGAAATAGCTTCTAAAAACAAAATCAGGATATAATTTAATTTCGAAATCTAATAGAAACGTTTTGCAAACAAAACTATTTCAAACAGCCAGAAATAATTTGAGACAAATTTATACGAACGATTACTATTTTATCGATTTTTAGATAAAGAGTGGAATAAATTAATGACTTTTCAAAATGCACGCAGATATATTTATACATCCGACTGGAGCTATTAAAAGAATGTTTTTTTCTCTTTCGAAAGGGATCAGGAATAGTTAGTCGGAATAGCTTCCTTCAGTTAAACTGGAAAACTGTGTGTTTTAATCATCTAAGTGTATGCTTTTATAAATATGAGTTTCCAGGAAAAATTACATATCAGCTATTATTACTGCAGTTGTTTTCGGATCTTCCGCAATTTAAAATTTTACGTGTAGAATAAATTCAATTAGAAGATTTCAAATACTAAAGAGGATACTTTGTCGTAGTTTAATAATGGACCAATCTAAATGGTTATTTTCGATTATTTTTACAATTGTGAATGTTTTAAAGATGGTTTGTAAAAGATGAATCAATTCAAATTTTCAATAATTTGTAAGTCCACATATATAATGTACAAAATTATCTTAGATCGGATGTTGAAGTTTTTCTTTATTAAAAGTTCATTCAGATATTTTGGTTAACAACAATGCTAAATTTTTCTGAACTATTGTTTATACTGCATTACAAAAAAAAAAAAAAAAAAAAAAAAAAGATTATACAAAAATCTGAATTGATCCTATATAATTTAAATGAGTAGTTTAGGTAGTGAATTCTATATTTTGTTTCGAGAATTCTTTTAAGTATTATCAGAATTTTAGTCAGTAAATAATATTTGTTTCTTTAGATATATTCAGGATTTTCATGAAATTTGATACATCTGAATAAACTTTTTCCTTTTCTTTTTTTTTTTCTTTTCTTTTCTTTTTTTTTTTTTTTTTTTTTTTCTTCTTCTTTTTTTTTTTTTTTGTTTTTTTTTTTTTTTGTCTAATTTTACCAATTAAATTATGTATTGAATTATGTAGTAGTCTAAATTTTAATTTGGAGATAACATTATTTTCAAATTTAAACGTAATAGCGGGAAAAAGGACCATACACATGTGTAAGATGTAGGAATTTGTTTTCATTAAATTTTCCTTTTTTTTTTTTTTTTTTTTTTTTTTTTACTTTTACCAAACAGCAGATTTCTTCAATTCTCATGTAACCTTTAAATGCAAAGGAATATAAACTGACATTTTTTTGGTTTCAATGTTGTGGGCCCAGTAACTCTATAATATCCTAATGAATACGTAATTTCTTCCAACTATAGTAAAAAATATGTGATAGAGATGTTTTATTATCATCTAAATAAACCTTAAAAATTTATATATAAACCTTAAATATTCACCTTTTTTTCATTTTATTGTGATTCAGTTTTAATATTTGTACAGTCGGAAAAAAAAGAGAAAAGAAAAGAAAGCAGCAAACGTTGTAATTTCCTTATAAATTGAAGCAGAAAAATCTAATAGACGCCATTCAACAGGACATTAAGTGAACCTTTTGAAAATAATGTCAAATTTTGAATTAGGGTCATTTACATATTCAAATGAGCGCCAAATTTGATTTTTTTCAATTGCAACACCTAATTTTGACTTCATAATTGAATTCCTGAGAGTCTGGCAGTACGGAAAAATAATTTTAATATTCATAGAGTTGTAACCAAAAATATGTTAGGGCTTTATCTGTAAATCTAGAAATATAAAATTAAAATCCCACAAACTACAGACAATATTTTACTGTTTCACACCGGAAAATTTTTAAGAGAAAAAATATTATATAAATCAATAATAGTACAAATGCAATGCAATCGTTTTTACAGTATTTTGTCTATCCCTGATTTCGGTTTTTTAAATACGCATATACTTAAAGCATTCGTTAGAGAATACATTTTAGATTGCTCAGGCAGTGTTCTTTGAAAAATGTGCGATATTTTTTAATCAAAAGTGTCATGGTTCGTACGGCCACGCCTTTTTTCAAGGACTCTCCCACCGATATTTTTATATATATCCTTTTAAGTTTAAAGATAATTGCCATATCAATAATTGCTATATATTATTTCTGGTGCAGAAAATTAATAAAATTCAAGGACTGTACGAACTATGAGTGTCATCGTATCTATACTGATCACCAATAAAACTTAAATTTTCCTTCACTTTATTTTGTAGGTGTGACTTAATATACGAACTGAAATAACAGAGCTATATATACATATATATATACAACAAAGCATAAACTAAATATTTTTATTATAAATATTTTAAATATATTATTGTAAGGTATGAAGTAAATATTAAACAATTTTAATCGTGCTTACCAGTTTTGGGTCAATCTTTGAAACTGTACGATTTGTTTTATAATTTCTATGAAAATATAGTTTCTTAATTAAAATATATTTATAAAAGTAATTTTGAAAGACTAAAGTATCCATAAAATTTAAACCCTTTTCCCCTCCCCTCTCCCACACACACAATAAATAAATAGAAAAAGTAAAGCAATATATGAACTAAATGACTATGACGGTATAACCTTTTGACTATCATGGTAGTTAAGAAGCGATTTAACAAGTCTGCATTGCATTCCAATACCATTCGTTTATTTTTTAATTGACAATTTTTACGTTCCACTAATTCTCTATTTTAAATATTGAGTCCCGCCTATTTAGTTGATTTTTTCCTTCTAGTATTCGTTTAAAGGATTCAAAATGTATCACCAGTAATGGATGAGGCAGATGCCATTTACAGGGATGGAACACGGGCGCAGAATTCATACCACTATCAATGTAAGAAAATTTTCTGCTTCTTAAATCAACGATATTATAGGTAGAGAAATTTCTTAAACGGATTCCGGTATAAATTTTGCGCCCGTGTTCCATCCCTGCATTTATGCCATCGTAAAATAAAGGGTTTAATACGAATACGCATAGTCACCTTTTCTTTTTATTTTCTATATTCTTTTGTTTTAGAAGAACGATGAAATGGGGGATTTATTTTCTTTAGAAAACAAGAAATTGGTTTGCTAACATTAATGTCTAAAAATCACATTTTTTGTTTAATTTCTTCGCGCTTGACGTTGTTGTTATACAGTTTGACATGTAAATAAAAATTAAAAATATTTTGTTCAGTTTTCTATGTTATTTTTAAGATTTTCTGTATTATCTCATGCAAAACTTTATAAGAGTAGCCTTTAAGCCTCTCCAAAAGAAAAAATTATTTATATCTGGAAAACTATTAAGTGGAATGAGCTGCAAATTTGCACACCCATATTTTTCAGCATTAGGATTAATTTTATGTAAAGATTAATGTAGGTCATAATTTATTAATTTTTTTGAATATGAATTTATTAATATTTTTCAAAATTAAAAATATTTTTTAGAATCAAAAGTGATAATGGATTATGTTAAATTTCTTCACTATATCTCGTAATATATAATATATATATATATATCGATCAAATTATTGTTTGTGAAGATATTAATAAAAGTTTGAAATATGAATTTAACACTTTCGCAACCGCATGTTTTTGTTTTTTTGTCAGTAAGGTCCGCCTGTGGGCGCTGTTCTCAGAAGTTACAATATTTCAGAACAACATTTTTTGTATTCACATTTATAATACAAATGGATATACAGTATAATTACACTCTTTCAAGTCAAAGGATTTGTATCCATAGTACTGGGTTGTTAGGAAAGTAATTTTGTTTTTTTTCTTTGAAAATGTAAGACGATTTCCTTATATTGTATAAGTATTTTATTGAATTCTCCACTTTGATCGGTTTCTTAGCGATCTCACGAGTTGTTATTTGGCATTTTTCATAAATCAATACTTTATTTTGTCTTCACTAGCATAAACTGGTTTTCCAGAGCGTAATGCATCTTCATCGTCAAAATTACCGGAACAAAATTTGGTAACCCAGTTTTTGACACTGGGGTTCTTTAAATAAGTTTACTGTATACATATCGTATAATGTTTTTTCCTTGTTTGAACAGTATTTTTACCTTTATGATAGCAAAAACAAAATATGCTGAAAATGTCGCTTCCGTTTTTCTTTATTTGATAGCGCACTAATCAAAACTTATTGAGCAGAATAAAACGAACTTTATCACAAGCAAGCCTTGCTGTATCAGCTGTCACAATATATAATGGTTATGCAGCTTGTGAAAATGGCGTGAAAAAAATACTATTAAGTCCTCTGTTGAAAAAAAGCGAAATTACTTTCCGAACAATCCAATATATTGATTGTATTAATATGAACATTGAGTATATTCTTAAGAAATAAATAACATACGAATTGCGAAGGAAACGTCCACTGGCGGAGTTACAGATTTTGAAATGACGCGAATCTACGTCAGCTGTCGCGAAAGTTTTAGCATTAGCACCTTCAAACTTTGAACGCTTATAACTCTCTCTCTCTCTCTCTCTCTCTCTCTCTCTCTATATATATATATATATATATATATACATATATATATGTATATAAATAAAATGTACATCCAATATATTTTTTCGCAAGATCGCGACCCCAGGAATTCAAGATAAAAGAAGGGTATTACTATTAAAAAAAAATCAAAGTTGGTGCGCGTTTTAATATGTAGACGACCCCCCAATTCAAAATTTTACTTCATTTTCTAAAAGTACTAACAATTCCCAGTCGAATGATACCCATTTCATTTTTGAGAATCGATTAGCAACGAAGTTACATCGAGTGTTGCGTGTGTTTTTCCCCCGACTGTATAATCCCCTTCCCCGCACACACACACACACACACACACACACACACACACACAAAAAAAAAAAAAAAAACTTTTTAAATATTAAACAAGGAAAATAAATAAAAAATAAGTTATTGAAGAAAAAATAAGTTCTTGTTTTATTAAGTTTTAAGGCTTTTTAACTCCATAACGCTTCTAAATAATAATTATTGGCATTATGAAAAATATTTTATGAAAGAAATATTTAAAATGTTGTTTAACAAAAAAGTTAAAATCATTTTTAAATTTTATATAAATCATTAAAACTTTAAAAGGTGCAATTGAAAATTTAATTATTATTATTATTATTTGTATTATTTAATCAATTTTAAACATTTAGAATAAATTTGTGATAGAAGAAAAAATTAAAAAAAAAAGTAATTATGAACTCGATTTTAATATTGCTGTTTATAATAATAATAATAATAAAATGTATTGTAAACTGTTATTATGTGATTGCAAAACTTCACTCTCGATTTCGTTCATAACTTTATTCGTGATTTAATTAATTATATTATATGGTTTACAACTGAAATGGTTTACTTACTCAAAGAGTAAATATTCATAATTTTATTGTTTTTCACTATTTAAAGAATTGCACTTTGAATGAAATATTTTATAAATAATTTAAATTTATATTAAAGTACCGATTACATAACAGTAAAAGCAAGCAATTGACGTCTTAATAACGCATACACACACACACACACACACACACACACACATATATATATATATATATATATATATATATATAAGAACAAATTCTGTCCTTGAAAAAATGAGTCTTTTTTCTTTTTTAAGGAATGTGTGAAATAAATAAATAAACAAATAAATAAAAATTAGATAAAAAAATTAAATTAAAAATTACAAGAGGTAAGATATATATATATATTTAATGCCATTGCTAATTTTATAATAATCTTGACTTTCCCTTTTACAGTTTTTGAGTAATTCCGACAATAAATAATATTGAAATTTTAAATAACTGTATGTATATATACACATATATAAAAAATAGAGCATTCAAATAGTGTATATATATTTTTTTAACTTGCTATGCATCAAATATTTCAATAAAATAAATTTCTCTAACTAGAGGTCTGCCAGTTGAAAATAAATAAATAAATAAATAAATAAATCGATTAGAATTTATTTTTATCACTCTTTTATTTTTCTTTCTTTCTTTTATTTTTTTTTAATGTCTTTATAAACTGTGGTGAAAAGGGAAAGCCGTTTTTTCTTATCTCTTTAGCATTAACTGCGGCGAAAAAGGCAAGCAGTACAGGTGCATACTTGCCAACCTAATCCGGAAGATTGTTAGTTCCCGCCCCTTTTTGAACACCACATTAATATATTTACTCTTCAAATATATTTACGATCAAATAAGAAGAAAAGCGCTCTAAGAAAAGACTGGTGTGAAAAAATAGAGGGAGAAAATGGCGGGACTAACAATCTTCCGGGTTAAGTTGGGAAGTATGCAGGTGGAACAAACTAATAAAGGTTGTTCAACTTATTACACGAAAGCATATTTTAAGTATTAGTTCGCACAATTAAAAAATGCATAACAAATTAAATCATCATTATTTTACACTCCAAATAAACAAATGCATTTATCATCATTATTTTTTTTTTCATTTATAAAATGAAATAATCATTTTAATGAAATAAATAATTTAAATAAAATAAATATTTTAATTTAGATTTAAAAAGTGATTTACTTATAATGCGCATAGCATTAGAATATTTTTGCGCTGGAGATTTCTTCTCGGCATTTCCGTGAGGGTTAATATAGTTTAAACTTCAAACTTCTGATTTAATGACGGACGAAAGAAATGATTTAGTTTTCTAAAAGCGGAGAAAGACGTAAAGCTATCAACGTGAATCCGTAAACGCTATGCTTCGAAAAGTCATGTAGATCGAAAATGAATAATTTTATCATCAAAGTCCGCATAATGACTTGCCTGAAGGTAGACGGATTCTTGATGACCTAGTATGTTTAATTTTGTGTGTAAGGGGGAGAAAAGATTTTTTTTCGTTTTTCTCTTTAACGTATTTTATTTAGATTTAGAAAATAGCTTGGTAGGATTTTAGAAAGATAGATAAAGATGCGATTTTTTCATTTATACTGTATGAAGATATAGAAAAAATCCCTTTTCTATCTATTCTACCAAAATCTTAAAAAAAAATTTCCCATATATATATATATATATAGGTAGATAGGTAGATAGCAAAATAAACAGATATTTGGAAAATAGATATAATATATGTTATACTAAATTTATACCGTATTTCAGTAGCTTTCACTGAAAAAATATTACATTTTATTTAACTTAAAAAACATCCTTCAATTTAAATACTAAACTAAATATATTAAACAATTAATGTATTTTAAATTTATATATTCAGGACAAAAGTTATTAAAGGAAATATAATACATTTATGTTCATAAAAAATAGTTTGTTTTATTATTATTATTTTTATTTATAAAATAAAGGAATCAATGCTAAATTTTTGTGAAAGTTAAATAAAGAAATCAGCAGAATTCTATGTGATTCAAAATGTTTCTGAGAGTTTAAGAATGGACATTTTAAGAGAAAACATTTGATTTTAGATTAAAAAAGAACACTTGCTTCTGAAAATTTTACATTAAATTCAGTAATTAACAATGATGATTTATAATGACAGTTATGGTGATAATTCTAAGATTTTCTAATATTATGAATTGTGAACAGTCAAAATTAATGCTTAAGCATTCCTAATTGAATAAAAAGGGTTCCCACAGCTAGGTAAGAAAATGAAATATTTAGTAATCATTATCTCTCCTTTTTCTTCACTAATCTACTTATCTCTCTATCTCTCTTTCTATATATATATTTGGGATTTAGGAAAAATTCTAAAATAATTTTATGTACAAAAATTATGGAAATAAAAGTTCATAATACTTGAAATACGTAATTTTCAATGCATATTTTATTTTTTGAGATTTATGAATGTTTTATACCATTAAAATTATGAATATCAACATACAATATATAACTTAATAATCAGAGAGTCCTTAAAAGATTTTTAAATATATACCTTTAATGAACATAGAAATATCTGGTCGGTATTTATAAGAATTTAAATATACTGATTATATATATATATATATATATATATATATATATATATATATATATATATATATATATATATAATCCCTGATGCTAATTAAATGCACTCCTTCTAAGCAGTATATTTAATTTTTTTCTGATTTTAATACAAATGTAAATATCATTTTTGAAAAGCCGTACTTAAAAACTGTTTTTAAATGCTACATTGGGAGATAGCGTTCCATTATATTCAGTAAAACATCTATTATTTATCCAAGTTTCATGTTCAATTAATTATATAGTAAATGTTTAGAGTGAAAAGTTTTATAAATATTTTAAACACTTATTACATTCTGTCATTATTTTTCCATAACAGACATAAAAATAAATCAATTTTTCAGTATTTATATATTATTAGTTTTTTTTTTTTTTTTTAATAATGCACATTTACCCATGATCCTACATAAATTTAATTTCGTTAAAAATAATATAATCAGCATTTTTTATTTTGTCAACTGCCGAAACATGGGAAAAATTTCGATGTAACAACATTAATGGGCATCACTAACAACAAGGAAATAAAGGACCAAGGGAAATGGTATAGAAGTAGAGTTTGGAATGTTTTAGGGGGTGCTAAAAAATCGATAACGTTCGATACGTCGTCACAGCTTGTTCATGTTAGAGGTCTCAACCCCCCCATTTTCCCTTTTATTTAATTCTTTTTCCCAATTGTGCCCTTAGATCCCTCAGGTTACTCTCTTAGATGTTTTCCAGGGTTTCTCGTATAACTCCCCCTCTTTATTTCAGTCTCTAGTGAATATTTTTTATTGTTTCCCATGTCCAAATGATTTTTTCCCGAACTTATCTTCAAGGTTTTTCCTAAGGATTTATGCTTCCCTTATGCTACATAAATACTACACGTGAGAAATCACTAAATTTATTTTGTTTTTTTTATTATGGCAATGCGAAGCACGTATATATCGAAAATGTATACGATAAAAAAATACGAAGATCATCAGTTGAAATTTAAAATTTAGTATGCTATGGATTTATGTTTACGATACAAAAATAAAATTATAGAAAATACTGAGAATTAGTAACTGTATAATAAAAACTTTCCATTAAATGAATATTTGTTGTTTCTTTTTAAAAACTTTTAACTTTAGAAGATGGATACAAAATAGTAGTAGTAAATAGTGTAAGTCAGTAAATGGATATTCTGTCACTTTCCCCTTTACCAAATATGTCATTATTTTAATTTATTCCGTAGCATTGTTAGTCCCCACCTTTTTTTCACACCACTTTTTTTATAGAAAATCTTTATTCCATAAATAATTACGAATATATAAGAAGAAAACTATTTTTTAAATGTTCAGATATGTAAAAGAGACGGGTACTAAGATACTAAGGTGCTACGGAATAAATTAATATGTTGGCACATGTATTTTGAAACCTTTAAATGTCTTTGGAACTATACTTTCTTTTTATAATTATTTATGAAACTATAATATTACATAAATGCTAGATATTTCATGAATAAACACTAAACGTTTTCGTTTAATATGTTGAATTATTCATATTGTTAAATTATTATTCCGTCGTTCTCATGACAAAGTAGCATAACTTAAATAATCGCAATTTTGAGTAAAATAACTGAAGTAATATTTTAAGTAACTCAAAAAATTGCCATTTTCAGCTAATCCGTTTTTTCAAAGACCCAATGTGGTATACATAACATATCAAAGTTGCGTAATTCAATTGCTATTGGTTGCCCAATTATAAGAGATATAAATTATTTCCAAGAAAATATATATGAAGTGTTCGATTATTTATTGATATCAGCTAATTACTGTATATTCATTTATAATATATAGATAAATAAAACGTTAACTTCACATGGAATTTATTTGCCTGTTTCTCTTTACTGCACAGCAAATGAATATATGAAAGGTAAAAATGCTATGTTAAAATTTTAAAATTAAAGTACTAAATGGATTCAAAAATTTTTATTACCTTAGACCGGCTAACTATGCTAGTTTATCCGTAATGGCATTAGGCCCCGTCTTTTTTTCACACTAGAATAGTTGTAGAGTAATATCCAGCAATATGTTCTCATGATTAAATAAGAAGACAATTGCTCTACAACTATTCTGGTGTGAAGGAAAAGGCGGGGCTTAATATCATTTCGTATAAACTAGCATAGTTAGCAGGTCTATTACCTATATAGATCTGCTAACTATGCTAGTTTATCCGTAATGGTATTAGGTCCCGCCTTTTTTCGCACCAGAATAGTTGTAGAGTAATATTCAGCAATATGTTTTCATGATTAAATAAGAACACTATTGCTCTACAACTATTCTGGTCTGAAAAAAAAAAGGCAGGGCTTAATACCATTACGGATAAAGTAGCAAAGTTAGCAGGCCTACCTATATATGAAATGACCAACCCACTTCATACATCTTGACTTGGAAAATCTTAATTTTTCTTCTATGTATACGCGTTTAGAGTATATGATACATTCCTATGGAAAGTGAAAAAGAAATATTTAAATTTTATGTAATCGCATACTTTTGTTAAATTTTAAAATTATGGAATTTTTAAGTGAAATAATATACCGAATGATTCAGTTTAATCAAATTAAAAATATTTTATATTACATTACATTCGTAGATGAATATTAAATAAAAGTACACAAACAATAGAATTTAAAATCATTAGTGTTATTGAGGAAGAAACTGTATAAATTAGCAGCAGTGATTGAAAAAGATGGTTAATGGTTTCGTCTTTCATGTGTGATAAAGTGCATAATTACTACTTTTCCATTTAGATTTGCCTAATTTGGGCATTAACACTACTCTCTCTCTCTCTCTATATATATATATATATGAGGATTCTGAGGTCATTGAAGAAACTTGGAGAGGAAATAGAGAATATCACAAGGATTCAGAATTATCCCACGTCCCCAAACGTCATTTTAACTCGGGGTGATTTTGCGTGTATATGGGCGTGGCTCTACCTTCTAATTACTTGCTAAATTTTACATAAATAAGTAAATCCTGTTTTTATTCATGTATTTTATCGCAGTGATTACAATAACACGAACATTGTGTATGGTTCCACGAAATAATGAAACACGCAAAATTTTAATATTTACACAGTAGGCTGGGTTAGTAGCACACAGCAGCGCAAAACGTCCAGATCTTAAAGGGCTAACATGACGTTTGGGAACATGGGTTCCTATATATATATATATATATATATACACACATATATATATATATATATATATATATATATATATATATACATACATATATATATATATATATATATAACTATATATATATAACTATATATATATATATATATATATATATAATTTAACTCTCTCACTATTACATCTATATATATGTGTATATATATATATATATATATATATATATATATATATATACACATATATATAGATGTAATAGTGAGAGAGTTACATAAAAAAAAGTGTGGCGGGTCCGTACGAGCTTCTGAAATAAAATATTTAAAAAAATATATATTTTTTATAGTTTAAATTTTTGTTCAGAAAGCTCCTAAAATAGTTTTAATTTATAATAAACATCGAGCGCAATGCATAAGTTTTTCTTTGTGTATATATATATATATATATATGGGAAATAGCAATTTTCTTTTCTTTCTTTTTTTTTTTTTTTTAAATCTATTTTATATGAAATAAATAGGCCTACTTACTTTAAAAAGTATTCAAATGTACCTCACGAATCATAATCATTTTCGTTTAAATGCATACTTGCAACTTTTTCGCTTTTTTGCTACCGGAAAATTTTACTAAAAATTTTTATTATATTTCTATAACAGTTTTATTTTCGGTAGCCAGAAAGCGTAAAAGTAAGCAACTGTGTAAATGTCGTTATGGTACGTGTTTGATTAAGGTAATGGTTGCTAGGTAACAATTTATATATATATATATATATATATATATTCATATATATTAAATATGCTACATATGTATAAATCAATATTTTATTTTTAAATAAAATCTTGATATAAAAAAAAGAAAGAAAGAAAAAAAAATTAAAAATCACCCTAAAGTGAATTTAATTGTGAAAGATAGGCTTTTCTTTCCTTTTTTCTTTCTTACTTTCCTTTCCTTTTCGTATTTCTTTTTTTCTTTTTCTTTCTTTCTTTTTTCTTTTTTTTTTTTCTATTTCATTTTACCTAACATATAAAGGTGCAAAACGCTTTTATGTCTATTTTTTTTTTCTGAAGTATTATCTTCGCATCATAATAAATAAACTGATTTAATCTAATTTAAATTAAAGAATTCGGTGATGATGAATACAGGCTGTTTTAAATTTATCTAAAAAGTTTTTAGCGTAAGTGTTTCAAAAATAGAATGTTTTTACATATTTGTTTGATGGGAAAATTATTCAAGCATTTCCATGCAAATATAAAGAAGAAGTATAAATATATTCTCCTTTTTTCAGAATATTTTTATCCAACTTTTCTTGACATTAATGAAAAACATGAAAGTAAGTTATAAAAAGATTTTCCTTGCTGAAATTTCAAGATAAAACCATTAGTGTGAAAAATGTATAAAGAAAAAAAAGTTATATAATCCTTCTTTATTGTTTTTTAGTGAATAAATTTTGATTATTAAATATTTGAAGCTTTTCCTGAGTTCTCAAGATACCACTTTTAATTATGCTGTTTACAGAAATGAGTTTGTTTTTTTAATATTTCAAAGAAACTTCAATATTTGATCTTTATTATTTGTATCTAAATGTGATATTTGTCGTTCTAAAAAACATAAAATACATTTTAAATCGCCTGTGGGATGTAAGATAATTCTGAACCTATTATGGAATAATTCAATTTGAGAAAAACGTATTTTTTTATTTTATTTATTTATTTATTATTGGCAATCTTGAAAATGCAGCAATAAAGGATGTCAACACTAAAAATTAATAACATTAATTAAAAAAAAAAAAAAAAAAAAAAAAAAAAAAAAAGATAATTTTTTTTTTTTTTTTTTAATATTCTTAAATAAAATTTTGGAACCATTAACATAACGAATTTCCAGAAAAGTGTTACAACGTAAATATAAAAAGTGACTTTATATGAATTTTTTTAAATAGAATCTTTTGTACATAACATTTTACCGCAAAAACGAGTGAGCAAGCTGGCAGAAAATTTGGTACATGCACATTACATAAAATATGCTGAAGAAATTAAAAATAAAGTAAAGAAAGCATTACTATACAAAATGTCGCTTTGATGATAAATTTAACAAATAAATAAAATATTTTGACAGTTTATACTTTTTTTTGTCGTGTTCTTTGTTAAGCTTTTTTTATCTTCAAATGAACATTTTAAAACTTCGTTTTTCAGTTCCACATCATACTATGGGTATGAGGAACTTGGATAATTGTGAAAAATTTCGACTTCAGTTTTTTGTTGTTTATACACGTTTTGATTTTTAAGATATCCAAAAATCACAAAACGGATGTGTTACTTATTTCCAGGTAGTTTGTTAGTTTCTTCACTGTGTACACAGTTTTTCAAGAACAAAGTATTGTTAAAAAGTCGGAGGAGTTAAAAAAAAAAACACCTTTTTATACTGGCAAGAACTTTACTTTTTTCAACATTATAAATTCAAAATTTCGTAAGTTATTGGAGACTTATGATTTTTTTTCTTTACGCTGAAGAATGGGTGAAAATACTCACATAAATAAACGTGTATAATTTTCACTTTTTAAATATCGAACCAATTTAAAAGTATTATTTATGATACTTGTATGTACAGCATTAAATATAGGTATTCTACTTTGAAAATTTATGTGTTATTTGGAATTTGAAATTGTCTTAACGTGGCAGAATAGGACAATATTTCATGTAAACTTGCAATATGGGGATTATCTAATGTACACAAATGTTCTCATTTTATGAGAACAGTCCACTATTTTGAATACGTTTTTCTAATTTCTGGAGAAAAAAAAATCCAAGGACCTTTTTCTTAATCAAAATTACTATCTGATTTGTCCCATTTTCTAATAATAATAATAATTATAATAAATAGTATTTCTGTATTGGATAATTGTTGTAATTTTTAACGCTGTTCTATTTTAATGTTTCTCTAATCTGGTCATCTTAGGATTATTGCATGGGAAACAGTGTGGAATTGCAAGAAAAATAAATAAGAAACTGACACTAGTAAAATTAATTAACAAGATTGCATAAGGTAAATGTATCAAAGCAGAAGTTGGATAACCTTGTGAGTGGGGATTTCTGCCAGCAATCATGTCAAGCGACCGGTAAAGTTAAATTATTTTAATATGGAAATAGTATGTCCTGTAGTAAAAACTTATAAGAAATAAATGATGAGGAATTGAACAGCGTCCACCTATGCGGACTAATTTAATCAATTGAACGCTTCTCGAGCGTAGTCCATGTACAAAATTTGGAAGCAATCCTCTTACACTTTTTTTACACCTTCTCGATATAGTCTGAAAAATTTTTCATTAAGTGATTTATACGATTTAAGTGAAAATTGGAGGTTTTATGTGAAAGTTGGAGACTTTAATAACTGTATCTTGTTATGTATTACTAAGTTACATACATGAGAACTTTCGAACACATGAGAACTTTCGAACGCACTTATGGGTATGAGCGTTTATGAATAAGTATATATACTACTACTACTACTACTACTAATAATAATAATAATAATAATAATAATAATAATAATATATATATATATTAATAGCTGTATTTTCACCTGCTGACGAAAAAAACACATCATCAATTGAAATTTTTAGCTTGAATAGTGTTAAATTTAACTTATTTTCTTGTTTATTAACATTTTTAAAGTTAAGTTATTCTTGTTGTTTTTACATTCCACTTTCATATCTTTACTTATTATAATTTAAATTCATAGTTATATATATATATATGTATACATAACTTCTGATTAATCGCAGAAGACACTTTTATCACGCTCAGTGAATCTACAAAAACATAAGATTTTTTCAATGCCGTAAAAAAATAAACTTGTACTTTAATTTTTAAATTAAAAAACGCGTTCCTTAAATATTGCACAAATACCCTGTACAAATTTCATGATGTAAGTTTTGAAAATTCACTTAATCTACATTTAAGTTCAACTGAAAAAAAAAAAAAAAAAAAAAAAAAAAAAAAAAAAAAACAATTCTGGTTCAAAGAAATCCCATAACCGCCAATTAATTTTATTTCCAGACTCATCATTCTAAAGAAAATATAATGTTCCAAGAAACCCCCCGAGTTTTGACCATGGTTAATATCTTAGGAAAAATTATATAGCAATCTCTTGGGGTTTAAAAAAAAAGAAAAAAGCAACGTTAAAAGAAACCATGTCTAATAATCTAAATATGCTTTCTTTCCTTTGAATTATCTCCAAGAAAGCTAGACAACTCTTATGTTCCTTAATCTATTATTTGTTTTTCTCAGTTGGATGTTTGCTTGATATCTGGTAACTTAAATGATATTTTTACTTTATTTTTTTGTAGCCAATTCATTTGAGAGTGAACTCCACCTAGAAATCTAATTCTACTTCACCTCTCCGGCTTTTTGCTATTAGAGAAATATTGGATATTACGGTTTTTCTTTTCTTCCTTTTTCCATGTATTTTGTTCAACTGAGTTTTTGTGGAGTCATGATTGACGTCTCAATCCCTACAACTTCGTTTTTGGATTGCTTGTATTTTATTTACTAGTTTTGAGTTCTTTTTGTGTTTTTGTCTCATTTTCTTTCTTTTTTCTTTCTTTCTGTGTTTTTATATTCTTTATTCTTAACAGATGAGAATTTTTGTTCCGGTTAAAGATATCATGATGGTTTAAAAATATTTAGTTTGAGTAAAAGAAAATCGTCTTTTATATTTTCCGGAAGAATTAAGAATCTACCTTAAAGCGTGAGATTAAGTAATTTTACTAGAATAAAGGAAGAAAAAACATACACTGAAAAAATTATGTTAACTCTCAATTGGGGTGTGTATTTATATGTCTAATTATTTATATAATAACTATTCACCAAACATGTATGATATTGAGCTTGAGCCTTAAAAGTTTAAATACTTTTATTATATATTATTTGTAGATTATTTCTAATATTAGCAAGAATTCATGATAGAGGAATAAACGGTGAATATAAATGAATAAACAGGTTATTCTTTTTGTATTTGAAAGCATTCCGGCCCCTAATATGTTTTCCCTGTCAGATCAAAATTTAAACACTTTAACCGCAGATTACGTGGATCATTCTGCATTAACCGCATGTAAGTCAGACCCGTAGATATTTTTTATATGAAAATTGACTTATATATATATATATACAGAGCTGCCAACCAAATCCGGCAAATTGTTAGTACCGCCCCTTTTCCTACACCACTTAATTTTTAGAGTAATTCTCTTCAAATATATTTACGACGAATGAAGAAAACAAATACTCTAAAAATAAAGTGGTGTTGAAAAAGGGGCGGTACTAACAATTTGCCGGATTAGGTTGGCAGCTCTGTATATATATTATCGTTATTTACACATTGTTTACATAATTTATCAGTTAAAATGTCACTATTAATTTAGAATTTAAAAAACTTTTGTTTAAATGATAAGAATTTATGCTACCAAGTTTTTTCAAAAATTATAAATCGAAAATAGTAGGAAATCATTTGAAAATTCTTCAAATTATAGATATTTATTTATTTAATGAAAATATAAATAATATTTTGAATGAATACTTTTAGTAGAAATTTTGTTTTTTAAACTATGTAAAAATTAATATAAAACAGTATAAGTCATGTATTACTAAAATTTTAAGATAAAGGATAATACTTTGAAAAATTGTAGCAATTATACTAAATGAAAATATCATTAAAATCTACACAAATATACAAAATCTTGATGTAAATACTTTTATAACTAACTCTCGTTACTTTTTTTCACATTTTTAAATTTTCTATAAAATAAATAAATAAATAAATAAATAAAATATTTTAATTCCTACGCGTGTTTTTGAAACCTATGAAACAACATTTAGGCATCATAATAATGAACTCATTTTTTCTGTTTAATCTCCAGCTCATTCTGCTTTTTGAATTTTATAATATTTATTCAGTTATTAAAAATTTTGATAACATCAGAATTAAATACTTCTTCCTCGACACTTTTTTTTTTTTTTTTTGTAAACTATAAAATAACTTTTCAAGCTCTTCTGGGGATACTTGGATATTTGCTTATAATCTTTGTCCGAAAGAAAATGCTGAATTTTTCAAACTTTTTTTCTTAAAGTTTGGTAACTAATTAAAAGTGGTTGAACATTTTAATTAGCACGGCCGACAAATATGAAAATTTGAAAGAAGTTCATTTAATTTTTTTGTTGTTGTTAACTTTATAGGGAAGAAGTTTTTTCTCCCTAAAGAAAATGCGCTTATGAGTATATGTACAAACATAATTAGCATCAGCTTCTAAAACATGTGTTTTTATTCACACGCATATTTAAATATTCTAAAGAGCTGTAAATGTTACTAAATAACTTAATGAGTAAATTTATGAGTTTTTATTATTTAAATAAAAGTTAAATATTTACAAGTAATTCAAAGGAAATATTCTATAAAAATTATTAAATACAGATGTGGAAATATTTTTACAAATATTTTTCCCATACAACGCTAACAAATATGAAAAGTTAAAATAAACTGTTATAATATTGATTTCAATTCTATTAATAATGCTTTTCAATATGTAAATTTATAAAATAAGAAAACAAAATGTATTGCATTTGTGTTTTGTGTTTTTCCACATTAATTCTTTCTCTCTTCTATATTCAAAGAAGAAAGTATTGTATTCTTAAAAGTTGTGATTTTCGGTTTTCGATGGATTCTTACGTTCTGAGATGCCTTTAACACGGTTTAGCCGTTTTTCAAATGTATGTATGTGATTAAACATTTCTAGTAGCTCGATAGTTTGAGTTTTTCAAATAGTGCGTCAAATTGTACGCAATTAAAAACCGACAAAATTATGAAAATCGTCATTATGACGTCCAGAGGTGTCAGAGAATCATGTTCATTGCATGAAAATTCTTAAAATATATATAAGTAAGTTTAGGCCAATATTTAAAAGTTAAAGGATTGACAAAGTCCATCTTTAACTTCATATGTCTCATAAGTCTGCAGACATTTTAAAAAAATTATAGCTGAATTGATAGAATTGAACGCGGTTTGTGAAAAATCATTCTCGTGAAGGGGGATTACTATTATTATTATTATTATTATTATTATTATTATTTTGTAAAGAAAAAAATATAGTTAAATTTTTCGCATGGATATGAAACAAAAGTATGCAAATGAAAGTCATATAAGTTGCACAATTTTGCGATTAGAACAGTTTATTTTTTATTTTCCACCTACTTGTGCGTACATAAAGTTTTAATCGTGATGTTAACTTGGTGGATAAAGCGTTATTGGCGAAGATGTTTACCCTCAAGTAAAAAACGCCGATTGAAGCTGCAGTTAACAGTTTTATAACTCGTTTGCAAACTGTAATTTGTGGTGACGACGGACACATAGAATAGGATTTATATGCCTGTAAACATTTGCATGCGAATATGTACAGTTTTTCCTGAAAATATGTGATCTGGTCACTCACAGCGTCCTTTATCGACAAATAGCTTAATTATTATTTTTCTTTACCAAAAAAAGAAATAAAATATACCCCTCTTAAGCGTTCAATTCTATCAATTCGTTCAATAGTTATGAATTTTTAAAATGTTTGCAGACTTATCAGATACCCGGTATATATATGAAGTTAAAGGATGGACTTTGTCAATCCTTTAACTTTTTAAATATTGGCCTAAACTTACACATAAGATTTTTAATGCAATGAACGACATGACACTCTGACGCTTCTTATAATTCATGAAATGATGACGATTTTTATAATTTTGTCGGTTTTTAATTGCGTACAATTTGACGCATCATTTGAAAAACTAAAACTGTTGAACGCATACAGGAACGGCTTTACAAACTTGGAAACCTCGTAAATCTATGTTTTTTTTTACCATATATATATATATATATATATATATATATGTGTGTGTGTGTGTGTATTTAGTAATTTTTAAGGACATGTTAACATAAATTACGGTTTAAAATAACCTACTCATACACACCCTCCTAACACACATATTTACAGACAAAATCCAAGGAAATCCCTCGATTTTCTAGAAATAACTGGGATTCAAATACAAAACGCTATGGAAGGTTTCACATTTATAAAATTCGAAATCTTATGTTAAAAACTCTGTAAAAAAAACCCACTGTCAAAATTTCACTCATTTTTACAAAAAAAAAAAAAAAAAAAAAAAAAAAAAGAAAGAAAGAAAGAAAGAAAGAAATCTCAATAACTTTGTTAAATTAGTAATAGATTGTAATGAATGTAAAATTCTTGGATTAATTTAATGTATAGTTAATTTAGTAATTCATAAAATTACAGAATTTAAAATTGTATAATCTTCCTCCTGACTAATTTTGTTGCTAATCGTTGAAAAATATATTTTTCAGAGATTCTCGGACGCAAAATTGACATAATATATATACATATATATATATATAAAAGCTAGTTTTTAATTATTACTAAGTATATCAATTATAGCTACACCGACTATTGATTTAGGTTAAATCATAGCCTCCTAAACTAGATGCCTTCCGCGTGGCTCGGAAACTTGGTGGTAGACAGCGCCATCTGGTACAGATTGCGAGACTTTTTTATTCAAAAGCCACCAAAAATTTTTAAAAGTATGATTTTATATAAATATATAAGGCGAAAACAATCAAATAAACTTCGATTATATATATATATCATATATAATTTCTTAAAATTATTGGTGACAGCTAAATAAAAAAGTCGCGCAATCTGTACCAAGTGGCGCTGTCTACCGCTTGAACTGTTGCCAAGTTTCCGAGCAACGCGGAAGGCATCTAGTTTAGGAGGCTAGGGTTAAATATTAAATTCGAGGGAAATATTTTTGGGTATGCAAATGAAAAATGGGAAAGATAATTTAAGATTCTTTAATCGTGTATGTGCATCGAATTCATCACCTTAAATTAGTCCCATAATTATGTTTATTTAATTTAATCTTTTGTGATTTGCAATGATTCTAAATGATACAAAATCTTTTGAAAGGTAAATTGTAATCTAGAAATTTGAATTTTTAAATTATACTAAAAAAGAATAATTTCGCTTTTCAAGCATCAATCTTATGGAAAATGCGCTTTGCTCAGTTATCAAACGGAAATTGGTACGTAATCATCATATAAAGTCTGTCACCGAGTGCTGTAATGAGAAATAAGTGCCAGTAAAATTTTAATAATGAACAATAACAAATAAGGACTTTTGACAAAAACTTAATGTATATATATATATATATATATAGTATTTAAATATTAATAGTCCTTTTTAATAAAAAATATATTTAATGTTTTAAATATCATCCCAAATCTCATAAAAATGCATAAAAATATCGCACGTAGTTCTTTTTAATTTGCAACGCTACCACCTAAATTCCGTCATTTGCCAGCGCTACTCGCTGTTATAGAACATTTAAATATTTTGTAATTTAAAAACTCTTGAATTAAAAGCTAAAAATATAAGACATTATAATAATTTAGCTTTCCATTCCTCTTTCTTTTCAAATTCTATTTGTTTTTCTCCCTTTTATTTATTCTTTTTTTAAGATCTCAAACCACTCGTTCCAAGATTAAAAAGTCTAGGGATGTTTAAATTAAATATTTTTCAACTTTGAGTAATTTTTTTGCAGCATTGCTTTTTACGCAAGGATAATTTTTGCCAAGCTATTTTCTTTAATTAAAATGTGATACATCGCAGCGACTTCTTTTGAATATGAAGAATCTAAGTTTAATTTCCTTTTCAAAGAAATGTCTGCACAGTTTTTCTGGCTATAATAACGTTATTTAACTAATTAACGTGTTTACCATGTTTTAATTAGCGCTGGACAATAAATGCAAATTTCCATATAAAATGTTTCTTTTTTTCTTTAGTTTTATTTTAAGCCATTTCATGTAGTTTATTCTGCAAAAACGCAAAAACAGGATAATTTGCATTTAAACTAACATTTTTTTCTATGGTGATGCGTCTGTGTGAAATGTAAACATATTGTGCTTCATGTTTTATAATTTCTTTTTTCAAATAAGTTTAGCCATGCTTAAAAAAAACTTTTCTGTTTTTTAATGAAATTTTTTAAAAATGAAATGCGTTGATGAATAAAATGTATTAAAATTGCATAAAACCTGATAAAGGATAAGAACATAACGTATTTTGTAAACGCATTTAAATATCAAAAGAATCAAAATAATTAAAATTACTCTAAAAAAATGAAAGTTTGCATGGAGAGGAAAATTTCTCCGGTGCATGCAAATTAATAAATATGCTAAATAAAATTCAAATATCAGCATAAATTTTAAATTTTGTTTAAAGTGAATAATTTTATTCCTCATATTTTAACCTCATAGGAAACAAGAAATATGAAAGAATTTTTTTTAAGTCAATTCCTACTTACAAACCCTATTGAAAAAGTTTTTTTTTTTTTTTTTTTTAAATAATCTTGAATTAGGAAATAAAAAGCGCGCGTGTAAAATGAAATAAATAATTATAAGATTAAAAAAAAAAACTTTTTATATTATATAGTTTAAATTTTCTGATGAACCATAGAGCTCTTATCAATGTGCATAAAATTTTTATAGTGACAATCACGTCAATTTTGTGAGATGCATAATTTAACTGTTTATAATTTTTTAATGTTCACGTTTAATTAAATGTATTTATTTTTATGTCAAAAGAAAATGAACTCGTATTTTTTTTTTTTTTTTTTTTTTTGGGGGGGGGGCAACAATTAAATTATAGCTAATATTTTAATTGCTATTTTAACGCAATTAGAATGTTATTATTTTCATATTTTAATTAATTATACGAAAACTAATAAAAAATTCGAAAATATGACTTCGAAGTATTGTGTTGTCACCGTGTTCTGAGCAATTCTGAAAGTTTCAAATTTCTAGCTAGTCGGGAAGTTAGTTAAAAATCGATTGCAAGATTTGTACAAGACATATATAGAGAGAGTGTGAACTAATAGTAGGAGCTGAAGAAGAAAAAAAAGTATTTTTTTTTATTTCATCTTTTTTTTTTTTTTTTTTTTTTTTGAGAAAACGTCTTTGCGTATATACGTACAGGAAATATATAAACTTCCTACGATACAAAACTCAACGTACAAAACCTCTTGAGGAGGTATAGGGCACAACATAAAGATTGAAAACTACAAAGGAACTCAAGACCACAATCGTGATTTTAACCCTTTAAGAACTTTGTATTTTTGGATAATTTTTAACAATAAAACCCGCATATGGGCGTGGATTTTGTAAATTGCATTTTAAACTAAACATTACATTATACATAATATTGACGGATTCCTCTTTTATGTAAACTTGAACATGCGAAAATGTTTAGTTAAAAATGCAATATGCAAAAGTCACGCCCATTTTTGAGTTTTACTGTTAAAAAAATTAACCAGACACATCCTGTTATTAAAGGGTTAAGATGAATTTTGCAGTTATGAGTTCCTATGCAACTTTTAATTCTTATGATGTGCCACTCTTAAAATTTGTACGTTGGGTTTTGAATCACCCTGTATATATGAACTTAGTAAAACAATAGCAGAGCTCTTAGCTGTCATTATTTTGAATACCACTTTTTAAACAGTAATATTCGTTAATTTTTTGCAGTACATACCTTCGAAATAATAACACAAACATTATTTTATATAAAAGGGTTATTTAAAATAAGTACGGCTGAGAACCGTGCAATAGAAAATATCCAAAGGTCTTTTTTTGCACTTTAAACCTTTGCGGCGCAAGGTAATTCGGATCATTTAAATTACACTACCACCAGAATTCACGAAAAAAATTAAAGTAAAAGAAATTTTTTATTTTCAGTTAAAAAAAAAATGGCCTTTTTCGCTACGTTATAAACGTAAATTTTTGCTAAAAAATTTCCGGGGTGAGTTTTTGCAGCTGGAGTTTAATAATTGCGTTCTCGCAGCGAGGACAGCGCGCCACAAAGAGTTAAAACGTAGGTCCAGGTATAATGTGCAATAAGTAAATAAATAAATAAAATAAATAAGTAAAATAAATAAATAAAATAAATAAAATAAATAAATAAATGAATAAATAAAAAAAAAAAGAGTGGCCGTGAAAGTAAATATAAGTAAAGGATTAACTGCTTCCCTATAAAATTATAGCAAAAACGCCTATAATTTGCAGAGGAAATCAAAACGAAGTAGTGGAAGTCAAGAAGTAAAAGAAGAAAATATTTAAAACAAGTGAACAAACAAGAAAGATAAATTAACACTGTTCAAAAAATGCTCGAAAAATAGTTATATGAAAAGTATTAAAAAGTGGGAGCACAAAGCTAGGGCTTGAGAATCCTCATACAGAATTTGCAGATCCGACTTGATTGAAGGTTTAACTTTAGGTTCCTTCAAGCATTTTAATTTCGCTTTCTGTTAGTCATTAAGTTTGTGTTATTTTGCATTTTTTATTGTGCTTTATCTCAGATAAAGTACAAAAAATATAATTTTGATAATTTTACGAACTATACATTAAAATATCAAACTAATTATATATACACCAAAAACCATGAAATTGTGTTCGCAAATTTCTACGATACATGTTATTTGATTATTTTGAAGAAAATCTTTTATTATCTTTAACTGCGAACATAATGGTGCATTTTTGAACTATAAATAAGCTCACTTTAAAGTATTTATTGGCTTTTATTATTTTTTTCTTTTTTCATACATAAATGGCAATGTTTTATATTATACATATTTCTCTTTTATTGTAAAAATAACGCTGTTTATTGTTACAAATAAATATTTAAAACTGCAACGGTTTTAGTGAAAAACATTAGAACATTTTATCTTAATGTTCCTTTTGAACTTATTCTTAAAAGGAGCTTAAGAATACTTTACATGACTTATAAATTAGAATTTGGTATATTGCACTGGTGAGAGTATCCACCACCAAACGTCCCACGCCCTTGTGAATCTGTTCGGTCCTTTCAGAAGACCGGGCATCATTACTTGGATTACTTTACCCGATATTTATGTAAAAACTACCCTCACTTAGTTAGATTCATGCGCTACTAGATTATTTTGCAGGAAGGAAATAAGAAAAATAGTCTGCGAGACCTTAGGAGGACATTGAACCTCCTTACTGTGCGTAGACCCAGAACGCTCAGTGTTTTAGCAGCGAGAAAGTTTGTTGCCGACACTATTAACTGAATTGGTCCCCTTCTAAGTGCTTATTAACTTTCTTCCCACCCATAGCCAGGTGCAATTCCAAAGGGTCCCCAATATCTGTAGGGTGGGAATAGTAAAGGTTGGTTTCCACTAGAGTTGAAACTTCGAGGTTCAAAAATCCATTAATCACGCTCTCGACACGAAGAGCCAAATGTCTTGTCATCAGTTGTAACCCTTTTTTACCAGATTGCGCAGTCACTTCAAAGGAAAGCATGCAAGATTGACAAAGATATCTGCCTCTGGCCCCTCAATTATCTCAGCTGGGTGTTTGGACCAGGGACTTTTCTCCGTCGAACCAGCCCGTCGAACAACCTCCAACCGCTTGGTCACATCAAAGGATTCTGAATATCGCCGCTCGAAACAACCTCCAACCAACCGCACTGGAAACTGCGCTTAACCGACGTTTACATACACCTAGGTGAATAAGAAGGTGCAGCTAACGATGTCCTAGCCGATCGCATAAGAGCTTTCACTTAAGGCATGGAAACATTTTAGCCTCAGTTCACCAAGTAACAGTAAGTTGGAAAGCGAATGCTTGCGCATTTTATTACGCTCCGATAGTGAAAGCATAGCTGAGCATTCCCTCAAAATGACTTTCCACTTTCATGCACTTTAATAGTATATGAGCTGTTGCGAGTTTTGCTACCCTCGTCCTTGCCTTTACGCCACAACAGGAGTCCTGCAACTCTTGTAGTGTGTCTGGGTTAATAGGCCGGCAAACGTCACTCTGGCTTACCCAGATGCATAGGTCCTTCAGGCATACTCTCTAGCAATTTGGCAACCACGCTCAGTGAATTAGTTAGCGGGTCTTGAGGCCCGTCTAGCGGATCCTTATGGTCACAACCTCGAGGGGTGACGAGGAGTTTGAGGTTAGTTGATAGCATGGGTCACTTGAGACTAGTTCTTGGTCATCTTTCCTAATTAAGTAACGAATCTAAGAAAAAACACCCTAAAAAGGAAATATTGACTTTGCTTAAAACTTCTCTTAATCATCGAAAGGGTAGTATATACACTAAACATAAATTTTGCCTGAACGAAGTAGAAATGCAATAGATAGACATTTTTATATAGTATATAAAAAAAAGTTTAAAATCGAAAATCTCTCTCTCTGTGTTTTTTTTTTTTTTTTTTTTTTGTTTTTTTGTTATATGGGATACCAGTAATAAAATGCGTATCACAAAAATCTCGATTTAGTTTCAACATAATATAATTTAGCAGTTTTATTTGTTCCAATAACTTACTGAGAGTATTTCCTATAAATATAGGCTATAAAAATGAAAGTTCTTTTATGATACCTTTTTGCCACTATCTTTGGCACAAACCTTCCCTGATGCATTTCGACAACAAATCTTTAATTACAAAACAATTGTTTCTTCTTCAAAACAGCTGAAAGAAATAAGAGTTTGTAAGTGATAGATGCTTTTAGCGTAAGCATAAAAGTTTGTTATCAAGAAACACATTACTTATGAAGAAAACAAATATTTCGAGTTTCGGCTGATACAACTGCATAGATTTATGGTTGCAAATAGTTCTGAAAGACATTAAGGTTTTTATACGCAGTGAGATGTACGGTAATGATAATTATATTTCCGGTACAAGTCGAATGACATATCGTTTCGAAATCTCATTTGGTTCAAATGAAAACCGGAGACGCACAGTTCTTTTTATCTCATGCACAGAAAATTTATTTTTGTATAGTTATAATAACTAAGCATTTGTGTAACGGCGTAGCGGATGTGTGACATCATGAAGTACTGTATTTATGCTTCCAGAAGTATATTATTTATTCTGTTTTACAAAGAATTTTTTTTTTCAATGCAATTTTTTTACGGAATCCACCCGGATAAAATGGAATCATTTTCTAGTTAAAACATGAGCATGTTCTTTAAACAAATTGTCATAACTCTATTTCATAACTCTTTGACAATTTATACTTATTAAAAATTTCTACTTTTTCATTTTATCAGTACTTAAAATAAGTATTAAAATGTATTTCATTTATAAAATACTGGATTTCTTCAGGTGATAAGTTTGGAAATGTGCTTGTAAAGTGTGCACCGTTTACAATGCATTTTATTGGATTCTACGGTCAGTGAATTCTTGCTGATTAAATGATCTGGAATTCCATTTGATGATTGTATTAAGTTTTTTGAAATGGGATTTTCACTTTTCCCAGATAACACAAATTTTATTCATAATTACACTACTTTTCTACTTATTTAAATTGTCATAAAATGACATAAGATAGAATTCGAAAATTACAATCCCCCTTTAATACATCGGTATGTAAAATCTACTTTCTACTTTCTATTTTTATTTATTTATTTATCGTAATATTAACTCGGAAAGATTTTACCTTTCTTTACACTGTTAATAATTTGGTGTTAGTTTAAACCAAAACTTTGTACCGAAGTAGATGTAACCACTCGATGGTTTAAACTTTTATCATGATTTGGTAATTTCATGTTGAACCAAATATTGGTATTACGTTTTAAATGAAAAAAAAAAAAAAAAAAAAACATCAACATTCGACTCTGGCGGGGATCGAACTGAAGACCTTTTTGTCTCAAGTCTAACACTTTGGAACTTGCGCCACGTTTTGTTGCCCGATAATTCAGTTTCGTTGATTTTGTTTAAAGAGGCTAAATTTTCTAGGGTTTTATATCGGTAGGTTCTTGCACAAAATTTGTACTTTACCCAATGTTTTCGAGCACGCTCTTTAATTTAAGCTTAGTTTGGTTTCAATAGAAATTTTACTGATTCATACTTATTGGACTGTATAATAGATATTTTTCTCTTCTTAAAAGTATATACGTCAAAAAACTTTCTTATAGTAACAACTGGTTAGTGATCAATTGAATGAAGATCTCGTTTTTGTTGTAATAAATGTTGGTTTTGAATGACACACGCAATCTCACTTCACAGATTTTGTTTTAACTGTCCGGCTTACATCCGGTGATTTTCAGCGCAGTAGTGGCACTATCTCCGGAATACAAAGGGAATTACAACTGCATGTATGCCGAAACATTTCCCTTGTGAGTGGATATATGGTAGCTCCAAGTTTTGATGCTACTGAAATTCAATCTCAAGAAGTAGAAAACTAAAAAGTGAGGTTGAACTGTATTATGGTATTGCTTATTACTTTACTCCATAAATTGGTCCAAGTTTAAACTGAAATTTTTAACAGTGTACGTTTAAAAACTTCTATTCATTGTCCTAACATAGCTAGATGTCTGTCGCGTTGCTCGTAAACTTTGCAACAGTTCAAACGGTAGAAAGCGCCACCTGGTACAGATTGTGCGACATTTTTATTCAACTGTCACCAATAATTTTAAGAAGTGATATATGACATATGTAATCGACGCTTCTTCGTTTCTATTCGCTTTTTATGTATATCAAATCACACTTTAAAAAAATTTTGGTGGCTGTTGAATAAAAAAAGTCGCGCAATCTGTACCAGGGGGCGCTGTCTGCCACTTGAACTGTTAAGTTTACGAGCAATGCGACAGGCATATAATTTAAGAGGCAATGGTCCTACTATATGAGACGGCGTTATAAGGTGAGCTATTCGCATTTTGTACCATATTATGGAAAGTTCACTTAGTCCCCAAAACTTAATGCTACCATTTTTATTTTATTATTATTATTTTTTTTTAATGTCTGCTAATTTCCAATCAGATATCGCTTTTCATCAAGTTAAAAAAAAAAAAAAAAATTCGAAAATTTTAATAATGAAGCTAATAAAATTTATTATTTAGAGAAATGAAAACTTTTGCATGAATCAACCTAGTTCTAATATTTTTCTATTTATATTCCATCATAACGCTTTTACCAATTTCATCGTAATGAATATTTATAGAGATCTCGCAGAGAACATTAATATTTATTCAGCGTATTGTGATGAAGAAAAAATGCATGAAAATAAATAAGACATTTACTCCTTTATCAGTTAATATATTTCAGTATGTATGAGAAAAATATTATTACATTCTTAACATTTTTATACCATGACAGTGTAACAGTTATATGAAAATAATTTGATTTTTGAAGTCAGTTTTAGCCAAATGCTTCTTTTCATATACTATACATTTTGTAATAAACAGCAAATATTTTAATATTTAAACTAAATTACTTACTAAAGCTGTTATATACAAAATTGTTATATATTACGGTTGTTATATATATAGAATTCCCCACAGTAACTTACAACGGAAAAATTAAAATTAAAATTAAGACAGCTGTACGTTAAATGAAGTGTTCAGAAGTTTTTGTATAAACTTAAAAGGAAAGGAAAATCTACAGAAATTTTGTTTCACTTTAGTATATCCAAGTAACGTTTTAAAAATTTGTTTAAGATTTAGATAGAAAACATTTTACTGGTTAAAATACTGTTAAAAATAGTTATATATATATATACCGTATTTTTCGGCGTATAACGCGCATGTTTTTAAATCAGTTATACACCGGAAATTTAAATTTACAGTAAAAGCTATTTTTTTACAAGCTTTTGTTTCTTACAAATACAACTTTATTTGTAAATTAAATTTTCTGGTGTGTAACTCACTTATTTGACCTGCGCCTTATACGCCGAAAAATATGGTTTATATTTTACAAATACCAGAAAATTGAGCTAATTCATATAGTACCACACTGAAAAAAAAAAAAAAAAGAAATCCTACGACTGATCTCCGAAAAATACGTTATTGCTTCTGTAAAAATAATTCCATGTCTTCCTTATAAATTCTAGTTCCTTTGCTATCGAGTTCTAGAAACCATTATAAGAATTCTAGAGTGTCTTCAAATATTATCGTGGCCAAACTTATTTAAAAATCTCTGAAAATAAATGCGATCACAAGAAGATTGTTTTAATAGCCATAATTTTGGCTTATGACCCAATCATAAGAAATCAAGTGAGAATTTCTCGTAATACAAAGGATTCATAATATTGTTTCACTATCTGTAAAAGTCATTTTTCAGAGTATTTTTTTTTCTTATTTAATTGCAATTTGAAAAAAATTACTTTACTGCATGTGTCAGCAGAATAATGAAAAACATCTCTGATCACTGGCAGACAGCAATAAACAAGACTGATGACTAGGTCCAATCATGAACAGAAATACTGAATTCATTAAGCTATTTTTTCTGAGAAATCTTATGATAAACCTCTACGTAATATTATTGGTATTATCAGAACTGCGAACTGTTTTCATTTTTGGATACGGGTTTATTTTTTATAGATTTTTTTTACAAGCTTTTGTAGCATCATCTATGTAAAAATATCTATAAAAAGAATACCGACATCCAAAATTTGGACCAGTGGTGCTAGTAATGGTCTTAGGTTGGAAAATGAAAATTTTAAATATTATATTTTAAATCTACTTCTTAAAAATAAAAGCCCAAGTTTCTGGAAATTAATGGCCAAAACTGACCCCATCGATGTAAAAATGTATTGAAAGAATAAATAATAATAATAATAATTTTTTTTTGGTTGGATTGGAAGAAGGAATAAAAAACGGAAGAAGATAGATTTCGCAGAGAAAAATGACGTAGCATTTGCAACAATTTAATGAAAAAAAAAAAAAAATGCATTTTATCGAAGATTTGAAATAAATAAAATAAGTCTAAAAGATAATTAAAAATTATAATGGATGTAATGTAATTTAAGGACAATCACTTGGCGATTTGGCGCTTTTCTTTCCCGGATCTCGCTAAAAACACTAAGGTAAATTAGAAGAATATACCTAAAAAAGAAAATAAAATGATTACAATAAATAATGAAACAAATATAGTAATATTTAAAACTATCAATCTCTTTTCTGCCGAAGACGACTAGTAATGTAATATAAGGACCACCACTTGGCGATCTGGCACTTTTCTTTCCCGGATCCCGCTAAAAATACTAAATTATGGTCAAAACACTATGGTAAATTAGAGGAAAATACATAAAAAAGAAGTTAAAATTATTATAATAAATAATGAAAAAAAAATAATAATAACAATAATTAAAACTATCGATCGGTTTTCTGCCGAAGGCGACTAATTATATTATTATTGTAAATAATATTACAACGCTTATTTATTATAATTGTTTATCGATTTAAGAAAAGGAAATATTTATGGTTTAAGAGACCACAAGTATACAAACGTGCATTAAAAAAAGCCTAACATAAAAACAATATTATTGTTGTGTTTTACACGATTTTTTAAGAAAGCGAACCCTTTAACACCTTATTTTATCGTCAGAAGAGAAAAAATAAAGTTGTGAAACATTTTAGATCATCGTTATAAAATGAAACAAAATGAGACATCGATTTAAAGAAGAAAATATTTTACAATTTCACTCATCAGTTTTTGCTTAGTGTAAACATGACTTGCACACCTCTTAATGTGCTGTAGAAGTGTACAATTGTTTCAAACCATGGGGCAAGTGTAACTTTGAAATAAAAAATATTTTTTACTTTCTTCTATATGTATACATAGAGAAAATATTGGATTCGTGAAAACATTCGAACTCCAATATTCGATGGATTTACAAGTTTTCGGATGTCATGAACCCGATCTGACTGTTTTTAGAAAATGTCTGTCTGTCTGTGTGTGTCTGTGTTTCTATCTGCGTGTGTATGTATCACAAATTTTGTGGACGCTGTATCTCACGAACCAATGAACGAAATTTAACAAACTTGGTATTTAGTTGGACCCTGAAATAAACTGGTGCTGATTAGATTTGTGGAAAAATTGCTCAACAGGTGGCGCTGTGATCGCATTTTGTTTCTAAATTTTTAACATGGCAGTAGAGGACAAAATTTCGTATTATATGTACATATTGAGAGTTATTTTAATCGTAGGACTTTAAAATTAATATGAATTATTGTTAATAGTAATAGTTAACTAGGAAAAAAAAATTGTGCATGTAGGAGCATCGCTTCCCTCTCTGGGTGGGAAGTACCCCCTCCCCCCGGGAAGGGGAGCAAATTTGTAATATGGGTATCTTTCGAAAGATCTCGTCAATACCTTTAAAACGAATAGTTGAACTACAGATCTGTAATAATTTAAAACAAAGACATCGATTTTTTTAACATTTAACAAAAAAAAAAAAAAATTTAACGGAAAATAATCTTATTTCTTCTGATTTGCTGAAAATTGACATCTTTTGGCATTTAGTGATAATATAATACTGTCAGATAAAAATTGTCTGCATTTATAATGGAAAATAATTTGATAATTTAATAAATAATTTGTATTGAATAAATTTTGTGTAAAAATTATATAGAAGAAAGTCGTGTGGTGGCCACATCATACTAATTTTTCTTGGAGTGGCACGTTATTAAATTATAAAAAGCTCATACATTTTGAAAACCAAGCAACTGTAATTTATGCCTAAACATTTTCATGTAAATATGATAGCAACTAAGCAAAATTAGGTCAAAGTCCTAAAATCTTAGAGTGAAGTAAGGTCAAATGCAACAACAATTATGCTAAAATGTTGTTAAACTTAACCCATTTCACCCTAAGTTAGTTTTGTAGATTTTCTAGAAGTTAAAAGAGAGTATTACTGCATTCGTTGTAGTTTTTATGTTCGTTAATAAACAAAGCTATTTATGCATATTCTAAATAATTCTATATTATTTATTTGTTCTCTTCACAATTTCAAGGAACTTTATTTATATGGAAACTTTTTTTTTTTTTTTTTTTTAAGATTAAAATGAAAATAATGATAGTACGCAGCTTTACTCAGTCTACCCCACATAAAACTTACCTTATTCCTTAAAATCCTGATACATAACTGACGGAAAAACTTTATGCAATACATTTTATGAATGAAGAAATTTTGTCGTTTCGTAAAACATGGATTTTCACTTACTCTTTGAGATTTGTGATCTGTACGACTGACCTTTTGACCAAAAAATGATTAATTTTCAGAATACTTCATACGGCACTTCAGAATCTGTTTTTATTTTAATTTATCCTATATTTATTTCGTAGTACGACAGCCAGTAAAAAATTAAGTTTTTTTTTTCCTTATATATATATATATTTTAATCTTGAGGGGAAAAATTAGAAAAACAATTCATAACTAGTTTGGATGTGGAACTGATGTAAAGTGCGAAAAAATCATTTATTATTTAGGAGTGTGTTTTCTCAGAAAATGTAAAAATAAGAATTAAAAAAATGTAATTTTTATATATAACAATAAAATAATAATAATAATAATAATAATAATAATAATAATAATAATTGCCGAGAAATACAAAGAAAATCAGGGTTCTTAACACACTTTTATCAACTTGATATGATGTAATTATTAATGTATGTAACGGAATCTTGCGATTCAATTTTTGGCCACTTCTGGTTGCCTGATGGACCTGAAATTTTGCATAAGACTTAATAATCAATGATAATACTATATACAGTCAGCAGCAAAATTATTCGAGTGCTAACAATAATTCTTATATAAAAAAGTACACTTAAAATTGCTTAAGTAAATCCTTGTCGTATCATGTTCTTAGATTGACTAAGAACAAGATTCGGCAAGGATTTATTTAACAAAACAGTATTAAGTGTACTTTTTTTATATAAGAATTGTTGTTAGCATTTGAATAATTTTGCTGCCAGCTGTACAAGTGTTTCCAGGCCCCTATCCCATCAGGGGTAGGTTTCAGGGGCAAACAAAATATAGACACGTTAAATTCTACCGTATGTGACACGGGATTTGACCGTATTTGTATAACGTCGAGTGGCAACAATTTTTTTTTTTTTTTTTTTTTTTTTTTTTATTAAAGATTTAAAAATATGTAATTCTTTTCTAAAACATTTATTAGTTCACATTTCGATAAATGTGTGTTCTTCAGTTTTTTAAAAGTATAATTTTATTTTTGTAATAATAATATTATTATTTCTTTATTGAAATTTTATTAGTTTTCTAGTTTATGTATTTTTGGAACATAAATAGTTTTTTCTTCTATTATATAGCGAGTCATTAACTATTGTGAGCAAATTATCAGGCTTTGTATGTAGTAATTTCTTGATTTTAAGTTTTAGGCCTTTCTTTTGTCTTCAAAACAATTTATATATATAACAAAACGTTTATTTTTAAAATAATTTGTACATTTATTATTAGAATTCCATCAGTATTTATCATTCTGAAATATTTTATTTCGTTAACAGTTTATGTATTGATACTTTAATAAGTCTTTAAATTTTTTGAATGCAAATTTCTGATCGTACATGCAAATCTCTGATCGCACTTTTTCATTAGAAGAATGTAAGGATTTTTTTTTCTTTCTTACAAATTACTTCTTTTATCTCAACAAACGTATTATGCTATTTTTTGATCAGTATTTTCCACCCGATTGGTTCCTAGAACATCATTTGGCAAGGCGCATTTTTCTAAAAGAAATGGTTTGTTTTCAAATACGCAACTCTAACATAAGAACTTACTGCCAGTGTAATTGTCCGGTTAACTCAAGCTGAAAATTGCAGTTTCTTCTTAGTAAAAACAAAAGTGGAAACCTTAAAACCCTTTCAATGTACCAAGCTTAAAAAGGAAATTTTTTTGCATTAAAATCTTTTGTTCAATAAATAGATATGCGAGTTAAAAATCGGTTAAATGGAGAAATTAAATGAGAATAAGAATAAGAATAGTTCAATACAAAATCCGTGAAATGCTTTTATACTTTAATTGAAGTAGTTTCTAAAATTGGTTTTTGAAGTATTTTTTCCTTTATATGAAGGTAAATTTTAAACTTGTTATTTTTTTTAACTTTAGGGAATAGTACGTAAACTTAGTCTATAAATTTTACGTCCTTTAATAAAAAAAATATTATTTGTTGTTATGAACTATGTAATTGAAGTTCCGGAAAGGAAAGGAAATTTTACAATATTTAAAGTATAAAAATAAATCATGAACACCGCGATTTTTCTGTTGTTGGTTACTAATTAAATTTTCATTTATTTATTTTTAAATAAACAAGCATTGATGTAAATAAATTTAATAAAGCTTTCAAGAGACATTACAGCTGATTTGTAACTTGAATTATGCAATACAATTATGTAATTTATTACAATGGATACATAGTATAGTATATTTAAATTTTAAAACTTCTCCATTCAACATAAAATACAAGTACTACTGGTTTTGAAAGGACGTTGCTTGTTTTCTTCTTTAGGTGCAAAAAACACGTGCTGCTGATCGGAGACAAAAGCAAGCACTTCGGGCATTTTAAAACCCGATTAAACTACAACGTCAGAAACGCCAAACAAAATTGGAAATGCATACAGCTATTTCGGTAGCCTTAAGCGTTCCGTCTTCAGTGCAAAAAGGATTCTGAATCAGGAGAAGTACTCGTATATATAGGAGAGGGGCCGGATTTAGTTCAACCAATAGGATTACGGGGAAGGTGGGGAGAGTGGCCAATAGGAATTTAGGAAAGTTAGCTGTGTAAACAGTAGAAAAATTAAGAAAATGTGGACTGAATATAAAATTTCCAACAGTCAGACAAATAAGCGGGAATAGCGAAATCACAATTTACAAGGCTTTTTAATTTTTTATAAAAATGAAAAGCTTCAAAGAAATCGAGTTCATGAATGGATTTAGGTCTGCAAATTATTTTAGCTGAATTAAATTTAAAATTATGATTTTTCTCCCAGCAATGTTTACAAATAGCCGATTTATTGATTTTTTGTTTGCGGACATAATTCATATTTTCTTTTAGACGAAATTTAAGACTGAGTTTAGTTTGGCCAATATATGATAAACTACACTGACAGGAAATACTATAAACACCCCAAGAATTATGCATATCAATGGGATCTTTTAACTGAGAAAAGGTGAGTTTATTGGAAGGCGAAAATATTATTTTAAAATCATATTGTTTGAGAATTTTAGCTATGGTTTGACTGGATTTAAGAAAATAGGGTAAGACAATACTGATATTAGAAGAGACTGATTTAGTAGGCGAAATACGAGGGAGTTGTAATTTTTGGATAGCTTTGTCTATAATGGAAGGGTCATAACCTCTGTCAATTGCAATGGCTTTCAGGTATTTAATTTCAGATTTTAATAAAATAGGATTTTGACAAATATTAAGTGCACGGTTTACAAAAGTATAGAAAGCAGACATTTCTTGGTTAGGTGGTACACATGAACGTGCATGGGGAGGAAGGGAGACAGCAAATTTTTTTCGATAGACGGTGGTTGAAAATGCATTTACAGTGCGAGAGACGAGGGTATCAAGAAATGGAAGGGAGACATTATTTTCTATTTCATATGTAAACTGGATATTACTGTCAATTGAATTTAAAGTTACTAAGACATGGTCAATATTGTGACGAGATATGTCGATAAGCGACATATGTTCTGACTGTTGGAAATTTTATATTCAGTCCACATTTTCTTAATTTTTCTACTGTTTACTCAGCTAACTTTCCTAAATTCCTATTGGCCACTTTCTCCATCTTTCCCGTAATTCTATTGGTTGAACTAAATCCGGCCCCTCTTCTATATATACGAGCACTTCTAATGATTCAGATTCTTTTTGCACTGAAGACGGTACGCTTAAGGCTACCGAAAGTGCTGTATGCATTTCCAATATTTTTCTTTGGCGTTTCTGACGTAGTAGTTTATTCGGGTTTTTATTTTCCAACGCCAAGTCTCCTGTTATTACTTCGGGCATTTATTAGAAAATTTATAATTTTAATATAAATTTATTAAATAATTTTCCTTTATATGATAATATTTCAATAAATTACATTTTAGGATTAAAAATTCCTTTTAAGAAGATATTTATATATTTTATTTTTTTAATTAGGCTAAATTTTTATCTGACTTTGCTAAGCTAAAACCTCTGATAAATAAAGCTATCTTCCGAGAATCAAAACAAAATGCTTATTAGTGATAAAAAATTTTAATTATGTGTATATATTAAAAATTAGAAGAACATCGTTGCATAACAAAAATATATTGTGATAGCTCAAGTTATTCCAAACACATATAATTAAACATCCACGTAGAATCTTAACTTTTTTTCCCAGTTCAACTTTTACAGTCTATAGGAAAATAACTTAAAAAAAAAAAAAAAAAAAAAAAAAAAAAAAAAATTAATAAACAAAATATAGCTTTTGAAATTTTGCTTTTCTTGGAAAATTACTCTTTTTACGATAAAAAATAATGACTAAATTTTTATCATGATATAATTAAATCTTAAATAATAATAATAATAATAATTCAAATGATTTAATGACGAAACAAATTTTTTTTTACTTCAATACTTTAATTACCTATTTTAAATGTCACAACCATTCAGATTTTCAAAATAAACCACGAAAAATTGTTGAAACGACTAAAAGAATTTGCCGTGAAACGAAATTTATTCACTTAAAAGAGAAAATTTTCGTCTTTATTAAACAAGTTAATTTTAAATTGCATGCAATCTCAATGTTACTTCTCCTTAAAATCTCAGTCTTTTCAAATATTTTACTATATCTATTGCAAATCCTGAGATTCAATTCCTCAAACTGACAAAGATAATTGCATAGTTTTCTGAATTTCAAAAGATATTCATCTGCAACTATCTTTTGAACTTTAAAGATGTTACTTCAGCGATATTTTTCTCTTTTAAGTTCAAAGGTTATTTTCGCAAACATTATCTTCGATCATTTGATACTGCAATACCTCTATTTGCGCCCATCCGAAAATTTAAAAAGTGCATAAGCCACCACCGATTTTGAATATTCACTATTTGAACGTAAAACATTCATTTCAACTCAGCTCTTTTTATTTTTTAAGCAGACAAATCTGAATATTTAAATGGAGTAAGGCTGACAAGTAAAATGATATTTTTGCATTTATACTGACATTAGATTAATGCATGATAAGTGAGATTCTTTTATTGCCAATATTAAAGTGAGATAAAATAAAAAAAAAACTGATTAAAATACAGGGCTATTCAGAAATGTTATACAGTATTTTAAAATAAAAAGATAAAAAGTCACTTGTAAACAAACACTTTCTAGAACAAATATAAAGTAAAGATCAGTTTATATGTGTGTGTGTGTATGTGTGTAAGTGTTTTATGTGATTATAAATGTTTGATATATTATCCTCAAGTCATTCGAACAATGTCCACAAAATAATCCACTTCTTTTCACATTTCTTACATCATGTTTGCTGTTACTAGAGCCGTACCTTGTGTAAGAGTGGTGGCACATTCAATGTGTCTTTCACAAAGCCTCGCAAGAAAAGTCACACGGAGTAATATCAGATGACTTAGGTGGCAGGGGCAAAGAAACATCACAAATGGGTGAAAAAAATAAATGGAGAAAATTCCGTAAAAATAGACTAGAAAAAGAAACCGAAGAGGAAAACAGGTGGACTCAGGGGCCCTAAACGATCATTGAGACATAGCTTCATTTGACCTAGTATGTGACATATACATCTTGCATAATATTAGGACATCCAAACGTATCAGAATCTAAAAAAACTTTTCAAGAGTTATCCCAACTAGTCAAAAATTGAACTGATATCCCCAGCCATAACTCTTCCGGAACGGATGCATAGGCCGACGTGGATGAATACATAATTCGTTGTCTTTTACAAAATGTATTGCTGATTCTTTTATATATATTTACAATTTTAAAATTATACCAATACATCTTTATTATAACAGTAAAGTTCTACTATAGAGCTACCTGATACCGCATTAATAAACTTTATGGAATGTACAAAAATGAAAAATTATTTACAAAATATTTAAAGAAAATAAATCGATCATTATTTCATTTAATATAGATTCTTCCATAACAGAATCCACTTGTGAGAAAAGACTTTATGGCCGAGAAGAATCAATTCGAAGAAAAAGAGTCTTGGGCTGTACAAAATTTATTCAATTTTTTTTTTCCCCACAAATATATGTGTTTCATGATTAATTTTTGCACGTACACGTCTGATTTTTTTTATTTTTTTAAACTTAGAATAAATTATTCTAACTATATCACTGCTTCACCAGTAGTCGAGAGTTTCTGATCTCATAGTTAGTAGATAGGAATTTTCCAATTAGAATCTACATTGTAAAAAAAAAATCCTGTTAAATTACAGAAAATACTATAAAAAAAAAAAAAAAAAAAAAAAAAAAACTTTTGAAAACTTTTTCTGCATTCGAGCAATGCAAAGAACATTCTAACTCAACAGATTTTTTCTTTGCAACATACTGTAAAATATTGTCCTGTTCTATAAGGCAGGATCAGATCAGAGTCCACTGGATATGTAGGCGACAGACAATCTTACTTTGTAGCCATAAAATCCCAATTTGGGATTACATACTTTTCAAACCAGCTTTTGTAAAACACTCGCAGTATGCAATACAGAAAATATAATGCAACCATGATATAAAATCTGTATCAATAGTTTATAAAGTATTTATTTATTTATTTATTTATTTACTTTTTTTTTTTTTTGACAGATTAGGATGTAATCTTACACCAAATTTCTAAAACTTAACAAAACATAAATTTTCTGTAGGAAACTTAAAGAAATGTCTTTTTTAAACTATTGTCAAAATTAAACTATATATTTTATCTTTCAATTTTGCTAAAATATGAAATTTCAAAATGGTGTTTATCTACGGCGAAAAAAAAAGTATTTTTTTTTTTCTTTGTTGTTGTTGTTATTTTTGGTATGCTGAGATATAAGAGTTTATATTTGTAAACAATTTTTGAATCTGTTATGAAATTAAAACTTTTGACACTTTCCTTACGTCTTATTCTTTGTTGAATCTTCATGTATCTCCATTTAATGTTTTTTTTTCCCCTTACATATATTATCTCAAATCTTAGTAACATATTTTCATTTTTTTTTTTTTTTTTTAGTTTTAGAACAAAAAATATATTGGAAAATTTTCATTTTTTTTTTTTTTATTTAATTATGTAATTATGATCGTAAAAAGAAAAAAAAGGTCAATAAATTTTTGTTAAACTCATCTAAAATTACCTGTAAGAAACGAAATTGAAAATCTAAGTAAAAAAAAAAAAAAAAAAAAAAAAAAAAAAAACAATGCGTAAGAAGCATTTTGTAATCTAACGATAAATTAATAATTTTAATTAATATTCTAATTAAATATTATGTGATTATATGAATGATAATTTTGATAGGGCATTTTTCATCTAAAAATAACACCTTTGAAACGGTAACCTTTTAATAATAATGGATTTATAATGGTATATATTTTTCGTTTTGAAAGTTTAATGTCGGCTTAATAAAACGTTTAAGTTTATTTTTATTATATGGATATACTCTTTCATAACAAAATATTTCTTCAGCTTTTATCACAGAATACTCATATGCTTTTTTTTTTTTTTTTTTTTTTTTTAAATTATATTACTAAATGCTTAAATTGCTGTCAGATTTTTGTTTTCTTTTTTCTCTTTAATATGTTCGAGTAAAAAAAAAAAAAAAAAAAAAAAAAAAAAAAAGAAAGAAAGAAAGAAACAGAAAAAACAACTCATCGATTTTTAATTAATAGCAAATTTAAATCTCCCCCCTCCCCCAACATAGCTTTCGTAATAATTTAAATATCTATTTATCATCAATCATTTTATTTCCTTTTTAAAGGTACAATTAATGTCTATCATCACTCCGCATTTAAAAAAGCTAGACAAATAAATAAAAATATTCATCTTCAAGGCATTAAAAGACAGACTTTATTCATTTTTTATTTAAAGAAAAGAAAATTTTTAACTTAAAAAATATAATTTATTAAATTTGAAATACGGATTTATTCCTAATAAGAAATATTTTCAAAGTCTTATACAACGCAACAAAGGCGCCAGTTATAAAATAATTTCATATCGCTGGAAGAATTTCAAGTATGTGTTGTAATCAATTTCTCATTTATTCTTCAGCCACGCTTATAGATCAGTTTCTTCTTCAGCTAATGAGACCAGGGAATCTAGAGAAGTTGTTATTAAGCTAATTGGAGTTCGATATTACAGAATAAGATAGCCAGAATTTTATATCAAAGTATTTGTCTAAGAGTACTTTTAGAAATTTGAAGTAGCTGGTAAACAACTTTATCCGACAACTGTCAAATGATTATTAACGAAGAAGTATCGATTGGCAATTTTTCATATTTTACTGTCATTTGTAATTAAGATAAAAATTTGCATTTAACTTAAAAATGTGGGACTTTTAAAGAATGAAAATAATATGCAATTCAATAAATTATAGCTTATCTTACTGTCTCAGAAAAGTATGTTATCTTTTATATTATAGCATAACCAATTTAATATAGATGTCATTTTTTTTTTTTTTTTTTTTTTTTCGTTTTGTAGTTTTTAAGTGTATTTTAATTATATTGTCTTCCTGTATGATAATTTATTCAGGTATTTTTTGAATTTCTTTAGATGTATTTTAATTGAATTTTCTTCTTGATCATGATCATTTTGTAAAGTAAAGCTAGGAGAGCTAGCGTTATAGTAGAGATTGCGCATATAGAGGATCGGAAGGAAAGAGTAGATTGGGCGTGCTCTGACTCCAAATACTTGTACAACAGCAATATTAGAGTGGTGGATTATTTCGATCTTCTAAGATAAAACGCTGTCATTTTGCATTGTTTTCAAAAATAAATGCTTGATTTTTCATAAGTCTTCCTAGAAATTTCTATAGAATCGTAGTAGTAGTTAAAAAATTTTTTTAATCATGCGATTTCTCAGCAGCTAGACTAAAGGTTCTCTATAAAAATGGATAATAATTGAATAAAAAAAGTCTGTGTAATATTGCCTACCGAAATGGGAAAATTTGCACTTTTATTACTTAGGAGAGATCGCGTATTGATTTTATTAACCCTTTCAGGGGTGGCGGTATATATTTCATACCACCTAATCTTAATTCCCAACTACGAAAATTCACCCCAGAAATTTTTAATAATGTTTTACCTTTTTGACTTAGCCGAAAAAGTTCATTTATTTCTCATCATCTAAATCTGTTCTCAATTTCTGTTTGCACCTGATATTAAGTGAACTCTTACATTGCCCCTAAAAGGGTTAAATTGCATACAAGGAGAAATTACGCAGCTTATTGGTAATTATAAGACAAAAGGAAAAGTTTAATATTTATCTGAAGCTGTAGTAAGAGACAACTTCGACAAGTCACTTCACTATTAAAACCCAAATAATCTACTACGTCAGAAACGCCAAAGAAAAATATTTGAGATGCATACAGCTGTTTCGGTAGCCTTAAGCGTACCGTCTGTTAGAAGAATACTATATATGAATGAAGGCATGAATTCGCAGGCTTCCTAAGTTAGTTTCTTTGAAATATATTTTATAACAAATAATTCTTTATTTGAAAAATCAACAGTCATATAATTAAATAAAGTTTGACTTACCTGGGTTGTCACAGGTAATCATCTATCCCATTGGTGAAGAACAATCTCCTTACTTTATCATCAGATTGTACGCTTGAAATTAGATGAAAAAAAAATGCATAGATATATATACATTATGGAACTTCTGTTTTAAACCGTAACTACTTCTTTTCCTATAATAAATGTAGATTAGTTTATGAAATCTTACATAATATGTATATGTTATTTTTCCTTATTAAATCAGTAATTTCTAGACTGAAAATTCTTTTTAAAACATTTAATCTTAGAAACAAAAATACGATGAAATAGAATAAAAAAATGGAACGTCAGTCCCATATAACAAAAGTTACATGATTGAAAAAGTATTACAGTGTAGTCGTAGAGAGACGCGACATATCGTCACGTGATGCGGCAGGTGCATTAAACAATCAGTTTGGCGGGTTGCAAAAAGAAATCTGGAATATGAAAACGAAAGTTAATAAAACTGTTCTGAGATTACATATCACAACACCCCTCTTAAGCTCAGAAATTTTTAATTGTTCATAAGACAATGTCTAAGTCTGTTAAACGCAGTTTTTGGTAGAGCTTTTGTGAGGGTATCGGCGGTCATTTCTTTGGTAGGTTTGTATTGAAGCTTGATTAGGCCTTCCTGTATTAGGTTTCGCAGAAGATGAAATCTCAGCTGTAAGTGTTTTGTTTTGGAGTGGAATTTATCATTTTCAGCAATCTTGATGGTAGATTGGTTGTCCTGGTACAACACTAACATTGTTGCGGCAAATTTAAATCATCCAGTAGTTTGTTGAGCCACTGTATTTCAAGTGCAGCACTCGCAGCTGCGACGTACTCAGCCTCTGCTGAAGACATGGACACACAGGACTGTTTCTTCGGAGTCCAAAAAATTGGATTTTTACCCAATATAAATAAATTTCCAGAGATGGACTTTCTATCATTTGGATCATTGGCCCAATCCGAATCCGAATATGCTCTAAGAACAGGTTCACCAGAGTTACAAAGTTTTAATTTAATATCTTGGGTATTTTTCAAATATCTAATAACCCTTTTAACTGCCTCCCAGTCTTTCGCTCTAGGATTTTCGTTTCTACGGCTTAAGATGCCAACGGAAACACTTATATCAGGTCGCAATACTGTAGAAATGTAAAGTAACGCGCCTATAGCCTGTTTGTACATTGTGTTGTTTGGTAAGAGATTGTCATTATCAGTTAATTTTATATACCCTGGTTCCATCGGTGTGTCAGAGGGCCGTGCGTTATCTAGCCCAAATTTGGTTACAATGTCTTGTATTTTATTATTTTGATCAAGCGTAATTACCCCTTTACAAGGTCTTTCTATATTTATGCCGAGGTAATATTTGGCTTCCCGAAGGTCAGTTAATGGATATTCTTCCCTAAGTTGATTAATTAGTATGTCAATATTGTGATTTTTACCAGCTATAAGTAGGTCATCAACATACACAAGAATGTAAGTTTCTGTGTTATCTTTGTTACGGATATATAAACACTTGTCATGCTGACTTTGTTTAAATCCTAATTTACACAATGATTCATTAATTTTCAAATTCCACGCTCTAGCGGCTTGTTTCAAGCCATATATCGCTTTCTTTAACTTACATATTTTATTTTCTTCGCCTTGGACAACATAACCCTCGGGTTGATGCATGTATACATCTTCTTGCAAATTTCCATGTAGGAAAGCAGTTTGGATATCTACATGCCTTAGATTCAAATTTTTATATAGTGACATGGTCAAAAAACTTCTTAGAGTGGTATGCGATGCAACTGGTGCAAAAGTTTCGTCATAGTCCACCCCGTATTTTTGAGAAAAACCCTTGGCTACAAGCCTGGCTTTATATTTCTCGACTTGTCCTTGGCTATTGTATTTTGCCTTGAACGCCCACTTACACCCTACTACTTTGGTCCCTGGTTGAGCGTCAACAAGTTCCCAAGTATTGTTTTGTCTGAGTAAATTCATTTCGTCGAGTGTGGCTTTCAGCCAATTTTCTTTTTCAGCTGGGTTTTGAATTTTTAATATATCATCAAAACACTTAGGCTCATCAATTCTTTTGTCATTTACTGCAAATGCAAATCTGTCGGGCGGAACACCTTTATTTAATCGTTGTGATCGTCGCGGCAGAGTTTGCGTGTCATCCGGACTATCGTTATCGCCCGCTATATTTATATCTATATCAGTATCTAATATTGGTAATTTGGACACCGGAATTTCATCATTCGAATTTTCATTCTTGATTTGTGATGTTTCATTATTGTGGGATTCTCTATTCTCATCTTCCAAGAATTTTACTGTTCTGCTAATTATTACATTTTTATTATTTGTGCAAATTCTGTAGCCTTTGCTACGATTATCATATCCCACAAAGATTCCTTCTTGAGCGGTGCTATCCAGTTTCCCCCTATGTATCTTATGTACATATGCGTATGCGCGACATCCGAATGTTTTTATATTTGATAAATCGGGTTTACGGCCGGTCCATTTTTCGTAAGGAGTTGAGTCGCATGAGGAGGTCGGGAGCCTATTTTGTATGTAATTTGCAGTATTTACGGCTTCCCCCCAAAAGGAATTCGGTAAATTACTGTCTTTAAGCAGACAGCGTGCCATTTCGGTCAGCGTACGATTTTTACGTTCTGTCACGCCGTTCTGAGCACTAGAGTAAGGAACGGTAAACTGGTGCTAAATTCCTTCTTTATTCAAAAATTCATTTACTTCCATACTAGTGTATTCACCCCCGTTATCGGAGCGAATTGCTTGCACTTTTCGGCCAAATTTGTTTGCGGTCATGGCCACATATTCCTTTAACTTAGAAAATACCTCAAACTTATTTCTTAGCAAATATATAATAGTATAACGACTAAAATTGTCGATAAATGTAAGAAAGTAATATTTTCCACCTACAGTGGGGGTTTTCATAGGGCCACATAAGTCTGTGTGGACCAGTTCGAGTGGTACGGAGGCTCTAAATTGTGCAGCTTTGGGGTAAGGTGAATCAGTTAATTTTGACATTATGCATGTTTTACATTCAGTATTATGTTTGCAATCATTTAATTTTATACCCACAGCCATGTCCTTGTTAACTAAATCTTTAATGTGGTTAGTGTTTCTGTGGCCAAGTTTCACATGCCACTTGTTTATGCAATTTTCGTTATCACAAGTTTGTATTACAATGTTCGCTGTGTGTTTGTTTTCAGAATAATTTAATTGACATTCATATAAGTTATTTTTCACATATCCCTCAATGCATGTATTACCCTGATTTACAATTTTACAGGTTTTATCATCAAGGTCATACAGCCATTCTCTGTTGCTCTTTTTATAGAAATTAAATTAGTTTCTATTTCAGGGACATAAAGAACATTTTTAAGTGTTATTTTGTTCTGTGTGTTTTCCGAATTTACAGTATACAAATCCACAGTACCGGAACCCAAAGATTTTAGCTGCGTGCCGTTCGCGATAGTGACGTTAGAAACGTTATTTTTAAGTTCGCGAAATTTTAGTTTATCATTGCAGATATGTGAAGACGACCCTGAATCAGCCACCCAATTTACAGTTTTATCTCCAACATAAAAAGAATACAATTTATCAGCTTTTGGTTTATTGCTCCCCTTTGCAATTTGAGCGCTATCTGGCTTCTCATTGTTCTGAGAGCATATGTTGGATCTGAAGTTGGGTTTTTTGTTGAAATTTTTACTGTAATTTTTAACATTAGAATTATTTTTATTTTTCAACTTATAACAATCTTTAATGTTGTGGTTGCTTTTCCGACAATATTTGCAGAATTTCTTCGATTTGTTATTGTTTTGGACTTTTAACGCTGAGTTTTGAACAGTTTTGTTTTCTAGCTTTTTGGCATATTCATCAGCTAATTTGTTTCGTATATATTCAGGTGTCAATTGCGCTTCGTCTCTCGTTTCGAGACTTGTTATGAGAACTTCATACGAAGGAGGGAGTGAGCATAGCATTAATGCAGCTAGGTGCGATTCATCTATGACTTCACCTATGGCAGTGAGTCTGTCGCGTGTGTTATATACGTCAGCTATATGTTGGTTAACATCACCACCTTCAATTAATTTTATGGAATAAAGTTTCCTAAGTAAGAAAAGCTTACTAGTGAGTGATGATCTTTCGTGGACTTGGCGCAGAGCATTCCAGCACTCTCGTGCTGTATCTAGATTCATAACGTACACAATCTGATCATTATCAATAAGTAAATTAATAATAGCTCTGGCTTTTCTATTTTTTGAACGCCACTGATCGGTTATTGGGTTGGGAGGATCGTCAGTAATGACTGTAAAAAGATCCTCTTTTTGCAAGTACATCTCAATACGAAACTTCCACACATTATAATTTGTGGAGTTCAGCGGTTCTATTTGGATGTCTTTTGTTGCTGACATACTTAAACAAAATTTTTGTAACTGTTTTGTTAATATTTGTTCAATACGTAAACATTTATTTAATATTTTAAATCAACACAGTTTGGATAAAATAGTACTTGAAGAAGAAAATAAAATTAAATAGTTTTCATAAAATTAAGTACTAAAAGAAGAAGATAAACTTAAATAACTTTCTAAGTACTTTTCAATACTTTCGATTTCGTGTCACTTCAGTCCTCATGATCTGTTAGAAGAATACTATATATGAATGAAGGCCTGAATTCGCAGGCTTCCTAAATTACTTTCTTTGAAATATATTTTATAACAAATAATTCTTTATTTGAAAAATCAACAGTCATATAATTAAATAAAGTTTGACTTACCTGGGTTGTCACAGGTAATCATCTATCCCATTGGTGAAGAACAATCTCCTTACTTTATCATCAGATTGTACGCTTGAAATTAGATGAAAAAAAAAAAAATGCATAGATATATATATTTTATGGAACTTCTGTTTTAAACCGTAACTACTTCTTTTCCTATAATAAATGTAGATTAGTTTATGAAATCTTACATAATATGTATATGTTATTTTTCCTTATTAAATCAGTAATTTCTAGACTGAAAATTCTTTTTAAAACATTTAATCTTAGAAACAAAAATACGATGAAATAGAATAAAAAAATGGAACGTCAGTCCCATATAACAAAAGTTACATGATTGAAAAAGTATTACAGTGTAGTCGTAGAGAGACGCGACATATCGTCACGTGATGCGGCAGGTGCATTAAACAATCAGTTTGGCGGGTAGCAAAAATAAGTCTGGAATATGAAAACGAAAGTTAATAAAACTGTTCTGAGATTACATATCACAACACCGTCTTCAGCGCAAAAAGAATCATTTTTCTTTGGCGATTCTAGTTTATTCGGGTTTTAATATTCCAACGCCAAGTCTCCTGTTATTATAAGTCACTTCACTAGTTTAAATATAATACTTCTAGCAGACTGTTACAGTAAAGCGACACCATTTATCTCGATATGTGTAAAGAAATGTCAACAACAACAGATTAGGTCAGCAAAGAAAAAACATTCAAATTAAAAAGAAAATTATTAATTTTAACCAATTAGAGACGGTGCATTTTCTCGAGACTTTCCCTAGAATCTAAAATTTGTTTTAGTTTCATATTGACCATATATTATTGCACACACGGTGTGTCACCTGTCTTTTCGGCACGGTAATGCACTGTGTGCAAACTGTATCGAATGAGTTGAATTAAATGTGTTATTTAGTAACTTAATGTTATTTTGTAATCATATCTAGTCTTTTTTTTTTTTTTTTGTCAGATTCTTTAAATTTTTTTATTAGATACAATTAAATTGTTTTTAAATATCTTTAATTTTTATGATTTTTTAATTATTATGTTGAAATATCCACTCCTAATACAAAAATATTTGTTTACAAAAACCTTATAACGATAACATTTGAATGTAATTTTTATTTTTGACAATTAAGTAGCCGTAATTATTAAGCGCAATTTCTCCTACTTAAATACGCAATTCCGCCTACCATGTAAGAAAAGATTTCGTAAAACAACTATCTTAGTTTTATTACAGCTGTTGCTTTAAATTATAGCGTAAGAACAAAATAGTAATGGAAATGCATAAAAGACGGATGTATTCAATATTATTCAGCAGTAGTAAAATGCTATTTAGATTTTTTTTCTATCATTCTTTTGAATTGTGAGCAGACTCTCTTAGCTTTACCTTATATGGATTTACTGTTCACAGTATGGCATGAATTGTAGGAAACTTTTAATAAAAATGTCAAAAGGTAATTATATGGGAAATATAAGGCCAGAACACTGAGAAAAAAATATACCACCTTCAACTATAACGAATTTGTGGTCATTTTCTGAATCCCTAAACTAGAAATATAGGTTTCTGAGTTATGTGTATAACGCAGGCAAATAAGCTAAATAAACAAAGTGATCTAGAATTTCTAGTCTATACGTTTCTAGATGGTGAAACAATATTATGAATATTAAAAATATTATAGATCCTTTATATTGCAGGAAATCCTCACTTGATTTCGTGAAATTGGGTCATAAACTAAAAATAAAGATATTAAAAATGTGTTTGTATTTATTTGCAAAAATTTTTAAATAAATTTCACCACAATAATAAGGGAACTAGAATTATAAGGAGGACATGGAATTACTTTTACCAGAGCTACAATTAATTTTCTAAAATTCAGTCACAGATTTTTATTTATTTATTTATTTTGAGTGTAACACATTTGGGCTATTTCTGATACCTTTAATATTTTCTAACAATAACGATTATCCAATTTTATTTCAAAAATATCTGTTTAAATACAATAAAGATTTCTGTATGGTAATAGTGGTGTGAACAAAAAAAAAAAAAAAAAAAAAAAAATCCCATAATTTTGTTTGACTCACACTATCATTAACATACATTAGTCAACATTCTAATTAATATTCCGTATCATAGATAGTAGCTGTTCTTTTTTCTATATCACTTTTCTTGTAGGGAAATTCTCTCCAAATATAATTACGATTGAGCAAGAAGAAAAATTCTGTCCAAAAATGTTAGTGTAAATAACAACTATATAAAATTAGAAATTCTAACTTCTAAACTTTCATTAAATTATTTATTTTAATTTATAATTGTTGCCAAGAAAATTAAACTTTAAATTTTACATCTACTTTTTAAGATAGCACGCGATCGTGTTTTATATAAAAATCAAATCATTAAATTCATATTTTTATTTATTTTTATTTCATATTATTGCACGCGCACTATTTATTTCCTATTTCAAAATTATTAAAAAAAAAAAAAAAAAAAAAAAACGTTTTCGATATCTCTTGTAACGATACTGATTATTTTTAATTTTCTTTTCTTTTTCTTTCAAAAAAAAAAAAAAAAAAAAAAAGAAGATTTTGATGAAATTCTGGCAAAAGCAGAATTTAGTTTAGGACGGAGGACTATTAGTTTTTTTTTTTCTTCCCAATTATAACATCGCTTTCAAATTATTCAATTATATTTTCGATAAATTTTAGATTTCGATAAATATCCAACTATCGAAAAATGATTTCGACAAATGTCCAACTATCGAAAACGACAACTCAAAAATCCCTGTCTGAGACTAATAGTCCCTCAGTCCTAATACAAAGGGGGAATTAACAATGCTATATAATATTTATACGGAATGCGTTCAAAGAAATCAGCCAGAAAAATATGAAGGACACTTATAATGAAACTTCCAATATACAACATGGAAGAAAATTACCATTTCGTGTGGCATGCGGACGACTTATAATATGATTCCAAGGGTTGAGAGATTGGGGCGACGCTCTACGGCCATTTGTTTGCGCATTAATACTCACTAGATCAGAACTTATGGCTTAATAATATTATAGTTTTAAAAAATTAGAGAACACGCTTTTATAGAAATGTGAAATAAAAAGCACAAAATATCTATCCTAGTATTAAAATGCAGGGTAAGAGAAAATCGTGTGAGTGACACACCATACTATTTACATACATTTAAATCTCTAATTAAAATAATTTAGAATTAAACAAAAGCCATTTTAATAAAATCTCCCCTGACTGGGATCGAACGCTAGACCTTTAGGTTCGTAGCGCGGCTCTATACCTCACAGCCACGGCGCTCACGTACGGAAAGTCTTTTTTTTACAATATAGATTTGTTGTTTGCTCCCAGAGCAGTTAGAAACATACATACAAACATACAAACAAACATACATACAAGTGAAGCTAATAAAAGCGTTTTAAAATGTATTCTGAACCATTTCGAATATCCATGCCTGTACCAGGATTCGAACTTAGCTTTTATCAACTGACAACTAAATTGCTAACCATTCAGGCTACTAGATAAGCTATGTTATCAAGGAATAACAAAACAGTAACTCAAAAACTTACAACCAAGTTTCACTTTGTATGGAAAATGGCGAATATAACAACAAATGGGTTGACCAACACTTTGTAAAGTCTTAATTAATTATACAGAGTTAAAAAAAAATAAAAATAAATAAATAAATTACTACTAAAAATAAATTATTAAACATATTAATATATATATATAAATTTATATATAAATTATTATAAATTACTTTACTTTCAGAAATACTTTTACTTGACATACACGTCTGTGTAAGAGATGGACAACACCCTCCGCCCCCCCCCCCCCCTCCCATCACAAACTCTCGATTGAAGATTATAGTTACATTTATAAAACATTCAAGTCTGTTAGATGTTAAAATTTATTTCAGATGATTCTGACTTGCCGAACAAACAATTTTTTTTTTAAGCTTATTAGTCTAATTTTCAGTAATACTGTATATTTCCGGTAAATTATATACTCACCAAATAACATATTTAAATTTACCACAGAAAAATATGCATGAGACAATTTCAAATAAAACTGAAGTAATTTCTAAACATAGTTTTAATGAGTCATATTATTCTTTTATGTGTGGTCCAGTTAGTGGAGTATAAATACTTTTCATACAATATTCTATATGAAACGTACTTTTGTATATGGAAAAGTAAAACTTACATTAATTTTGTTTATTACAATGTAAAGAGGTTAAACTATGTCTACGAGATTTCCTATTATGGACATAATATATTTGAATATTTTTATATGTCCCTGTATATGAACCATTTCTCCAATCTCATAAGGGACATCTCTATATGATGCAGGTTTGAAAAACCGAATTTGGATATACTACTAGTATTTGCTTTTTAATTAGGCTAAATTATAACTGGCATACATGTAGATATATCGCCAAAAACCTCGTTTTCTGGTGTAAGATAATTCCAAACATGTAAACATAACAAAAGCACGATTTTAAAGATTTGACCTAAGAATATTATTTTCTCTACGAAAAAGGGGAGGTAAAAAAAAAAAAAAAGCTGTACTAAAAATGCTAAAATATATCAATGTAAATCAACTTCTATTTGGTATATATCTTAATTAAAGATGAACGCCACTTTGTGAATTAATCCATAATTCATAATTCTCAACAGGTTAACTGCTATCATATCAAATTATACATGTAGTGTACAATCTATGTAATCTTTCCAACATTTTTTAACAGCGTGGCAAATTAGATTTATCTCACCTGAACTTCAGCAATTAACGGCCTCTAATTTATTCTCGTTTCACGTACAAATTCATCTCTGCCTGATATAGCTGCCATCTTCTTCTTGAGAACTATATTTTAGCTTGCATGATGGATGTGATGTATGGAAACATTCGTGTGAATACGCCTTTTACCTAATGAAGTGAGAATTTTGGCTAGAAACCATGCTTTATTTTAAATGCGTGCAGTTCTCTATTTTGACAGATTAAAATTATGGGAAAATACTGATTTATTTCCAGATATCAGGATCGTGCTTGCATTAAGGAATAAATTTAATCGTTTTTGTTGGATCATTTAGAATTTTATTGGTGATATATCTTAAATTATCATTAAAAGGGTATGTTTTGCGCACTCTAAATTTAAATTTTAAGTTTAACATTTTATCTTTTTCAATACGCATATATATATGTATATATATGTATATATATACATATATATATAAGGGTGTCCCTTAAATTAGGGGGAACCTTTTTTTCTTTGTTTGAAATCCGACTCGCAAACCCTCTATTTTTCTTACTTTCCGAACACTATAGTGAGGAAATTATTGTAATCATGTCAAAAATCCGAATTTGATATTTTGATGTTTCTATACGTTTCGATGTCCAATGAGTCCGTTTTCACTATTTTTGCGATGATGTATGTATGTGTGTGTGTGTATGCATGTGTGCATGTATGCGTGTATGTATGTGTGCATGTCTGTGAGTGAACACGCTAGCGTCTAAACGGTTTGTTCGAATAAGCTGAAAGTTGGTACGTATATTGTATGTCACCATAGTACGAACTCTATAGATTTTGGTGAATCTAGCACCTATAGTTTTTTTACAGGGACACCAGGAAAAATTCTTTATCATTATGGCGTTTGGGGCCAAATTTTTAAAAGTGTGATAGCGCTAAACGCTTGATTAATATGAGAAAAAAATTTGTACAGATGTTATAGGTCACAGTTGCACGAACTGTACAGATTTTGGTAAATTTAGCACTTACAGTTTTTTTACAGGGCACAAAGAAATCCTTTATCATTATGGTCTATGGGGCCAAATTTTTAAAAGTATGATAGTGTCGAAACGCCTTATTAATTTGAGCAAAAAAGTTTTACACATGCTATAGGTCACAGTTGCACTAACTGTATAGATTTTGGTGAATTTAGCACTTTCAGTTTTTTTACAGGAACACAAAGAAAAATTCTTTATCATTATGGCCTATGGGACCAAATTTTTAAAAGTGCGATAACATCTAAACGCTTTATTCAATTGAGCTGAAAATTTATATGAATATTATCAATCACTGTTGCACTAACTAAAAGCATTTTGGTGATCTAGCATTTATAGGTTTTTACAGGGACACAACGAAAAATTCTTTATCATTATAATATACTAGCAGGCTTTGCCCGCTTCGCTGGACATTAAACTTAAATGAGTTGTCAAAATCCCATATCTTTATTAATAACCTAAGTTCTCGCTGTGATTGGTAGATGTTTTCTCGCTCGCAACGTGAGGAGTCTAGGTCTCCACTGTCTTCGGCACAACTTACCCACTTCTTACTTACCCTTCCTCAGCGGGTGAGTTCGAAGTTTTGCAAAATCACACTAATGTACATAATGCGTAAACTTAATCAATATCCGATCTGGGTCCCCACTGCCTTCGGCACAACTTACCCACTTCTTACTTCCCCTTCCTCAGCGGGTGAGTTCGAAGTTTTGAAAAATCACACTAATGTACATAATGCGTGCACTTAAACAATATCGAGTCTGGGTACTCACTGCCTTCGGCACAACTTACCCACTTCTTACTTCCCCTTCCTCAGCGGGTGAGTTCGAAGTCTTGCAAAATCCCACTAATGTACATAATGCGTACACTTAATCAATATCCGCACACCAAAATTCGCCATTCTAAGATAATTGAAAGCGAATTCAAATGGAAAAACAAGTTTTTACACATGTTTATTGGAAACGACTTCAGTATAACCCCACAACGACATTTGGCGATTTTTTTGTTGGCGATTATGGCTAAATCATAAATCTAAAAATCATAAATCATATATGATAAATGATAAAATGATAAAACATAAAATCATAAATCCAAAATAAACAACATATTAGGCTGCCATATTATATCGCAAACAGTCCAGAACGACATCGTTATCCTTCAAAACGGCGCCAAAGAAAAATCGCCAAATTCAGCTGTTGGGTTATACTATTGCCCTCCGACTCCGAGAATGGGGGGGGGGGGTTTGAATTTCGTGAAATCCAGTTACAATAAGTGCCGGATGCAAACAAACAATTTACGCGCCAAATTTCGTGACCACAGAAGTCTTTAATAGAAAATATTACAAATAAATAAATACAAAAAGCACAGCTTTAATATGGGACCCCTTTGGATAATTTAAATATTTTAAGCCATTTTTGCGATGAACTGAGTAGGCTATCTCAACTGTGCAATTAAAGATCTTGGCGAGAAACGTCCGAGCTACGTCGGTTCCGAATTTGAAATTTTGCCAAAGGGATCCAATACTAAAGCTGTTCGATACACAAAATAAATAAATAAAATAAAATAATAAAATAAAATAAAAAATCTTTTCTGATATCTACAAAATAAAAATAAAAATAAAAAATCTTAATAAAATCCAAATTATAATCATTTACAATTAATGGGAGAACATAAAAAAAACCCTCATAAGGTACACAATAACAACAAAAAATTTTGTTTTACTGCAGGAAAGAAAAGTACTGCTTAATTAAATAAAAATATTAAACTAATGCCAAATATCTCTATGAAAATATTTATCTACGTGCAAATTCCTCATAAAAAAAAAAAAAAAATCGCCAACTTTTGTAGGTATTTTTCTCTCTAATTTTTGTTGTTATTCACGTGAAATTAAAAATATTTCATTTTATTTCTCGAAAATAAATATATATATAAATGCATATTTATAAATATAAAACCTTTTACCGAATCCGCGTTAAAAACGGAAAAAAGGTAAAATAAATTAGAAATATCAGACCTATATTTATAAATTTGATACCAAATGAAAAGGGTGATTTTTCTGAATACAGGGGTGCAAACAGTTTTTCGATGCGACAATTAGATTTTTAAAAAGTAACTAAAGTATGAAATTTAAGTGGCAACGTAAAAACGGAAAAAGGGGAAAATAAATTAGAAGTATCAGACCTATCGTTACAAATTCAGTACCAAATGAAAGAGGTGATTTTTCTGAATCCTGGGGTGTAAACAGTTTTTCGGTACGACAATTAGATGTTTTAAAATTAACTAAAGTATGAAACTCAGATGGCAAATCTTCATTTCAATCTTTTCATAATTTGTAGTGCGAATCACGCGAATAAAAAAAGTCTTTATCTTAAAAATTTATTTTTGCATTTTATTTTTCCATTCAAAGCGTTTTAGTGAAAAAAATATTTATGGCGCATGCGCAGATGTTTTTTACCCACAATTTAAACACTAATCAGAATTTTGAAAATTTCTATAGATATAATTTTAAGTAGGGTGAATACCTAAGTTTCTGCCAAGCGCCGTTGAATTTCGTCCAGCCGTTCTCGAGTGATGCCCGGACAAACGTGTTTTAGTCTTTTACCCACCAGGGGGGAACGGGGGGGGGATTTCTAAAAAGTTGATAGATATAATTTTAAGTTGGGTGAAGACCTAAATCCCTGCCAAGCGCCGTTGAATTCTGTCCTGCCGTTCTCAAGTGATGCCCGGACAAAAAAAGCGACATACGGACACGATGACACACACAGGCAAAATTTTCTGAAGTCATTTTCGGCTTCCATGGGGTGTGAAACGTAAAGATATCGCAAAATTTTTCGATTCCGACAAATTTACAGACAAAAGTCTGATTTTATTAATATAGATGGGCTCAGTTCAGTAGCGTTAGATAAAACATCGTGTTATATATAGAGAAAAATACTCAAACACTCTAGTATGGTTTCCTCTCTTTTGTTTGTTTAACAACTCCTCTTTCTTTACTTTATCTACGAAACTGTTAATTACTCAATGTTCGGAAAGTCGAGTGGAGTCACTCCAGATTTTTTCTATTTGGCCTAAAAACACTTTATCGCAAAATATTAGCTCTCTGGAATATTGCTGAGGCGTGTCGAAATGACTGGAAAATTCTAATATCTATATTAGGATTTTCGGCACGTTTTGACATTCTGTCAGAGAGCTCATATTTTGTTAAAAGGTGTTTAAGGTCACTTAGAAAAAAAAAAAAAAAAACAGAGATTATGCGTATCGATTTAAAAAAACAACAACAAAATCCTTTATTTAAAAGACACCATAATACATATATATATATGTGTGTGTGTGTGTGCATAGGTGCGATTATTTTACGGATTGTTCGCAACCTTCATATCGGATATTTTAATAGTATTCTTTTATAATACTTATCTGCGATTAAATTAGAAAATATTGCTATTTATAAATAATTGAGTGACATTGATTTTGGGTTGGTAGTAAACTGGGTATTACTACATTTATACACGAGGAAAAGTAAAAAAGTAAGTTACATTTGAGTAAAAATGCCAAAAGAAAGAAAAAAGAGAAATGAAAATAAAATTATCATTTCAACATTACGTACGAAAACGTCATCTTTTGGCGTATTCTCTAAACTAAAATATGTATTGCATCATAGTTTTTTTTTTTTTTTTTTTTTTTTTTTTGATTGAGGATATCTTCCAACATTTTCAGTGCAGCTAATTCAATACAATCAGTTTAATTTTGCCATCGATTCTAAAATGTTAACTGTCGGTGATTTTCATCATTTGTTGAAACAAATGGAAATTGTGCAGCACTAAGTTAGGCCTCTCTGGTGGGTGGGCTAGAAACATTCCGTTTGCATTAATTCTTTAAGTACTGATCTTACAAGGAAACATTCAGAAGGTGTCTTAAAAAAATATTGAATATATATATATATATATATATGTGTGTGTGTGTGTGTGTGTAATTCTACTCTTCATAAAATAGCAGAAAGTGAAAAAGATATCAGCTGAAATGAATTACAGCGACCACAAAAAATATGAAAATTAAGCATTTTTGGCGATTTAGGGCTGTTAGGCGATAAGTCCGCCAGCTACGAGATTGCTGTGTACGAACAGCAATCTCGTAGCGTTTTACTTCTCCGCCAAGTACTCAAAATCAGTCGCCTAACAGTGTGGAATCGCCAAATATGCTTAATTTTGATTAATTTTTTGCGGTCGTTTTAATTCATTTCAGCCGATAACTTTTTCACTTTTTGGTGTTTTATGAAGAGTGAATCACACATATTTTTTTCAATATTTTTTGATAACGACACCTTTTGGAAGTTTCCTTGAGTATAAATTGCAACGTTAGTAAAAAAGATAAGATGAATTTTCTAAACTAAATAAGAAATTATCTAAATTCAATTTCAAGATTTACAAAGTTTAAATTTTATACGATTCCTATTAAGTAAAATGCACCCCGTATCCTAATTAAGTTGTATACAAAATTTACAAATTTTAATTAAAGCAGTTTCTTCTTTAAACAAAAAGAATGCATCATCATCACCATCATCTTCTTCTTCTTCTTCTTCTCATTCTTTTTTGCTCCATTTAGAAGCTTTCCACTTACGAGATTTTGCCATTAAAACTGATAGGTGGAAGGTGTCGGGTTCGATGCCATGTCGGACTCGTAGAGTAATCTTTCGAAAATTTCCATTTTTTTTTTCCAAATAGTATTTTAATTGGCTAGAATATCTCAGAAAAATCCCAACATTGGTCACCCAACATAAGCAATGCCCCTTAATAAAAAAAAATAAAAAAAATGCATAAACATTCATACAACTACAGTTCATCAGTTCATGATGAAAATTCATGTATTTTTTCAGTAGCTCATCGGTCCTCTTGAACATTTAATTAGTTAATTTTTTTTATTGAATTGAATTTTTTATTAGCCAAATAATTACAATTTGACGTTCATAATTATAAATAATTTGTAGACTGTCTTCATCATTTTAACTTCTGGTTAACTCCTTAAAATGTTTTAAATAAATTATTCTAAATGAATAGTGAAATGTAAAGTTAAAACGTTTACAAAAATTAATAAATTGTCAGCTGAAATATTTTAAATAGAGTTATAAGTGACACTAAGTGGCAAGCGATAAATTCTGAAATATTCTCGAAATATTCACTGTCACTATTTCAAAGCAGTTGACATCTTACAAGAAATTTTCTAACTTCATTACATTAACTTAATTTTTCATTATAGAAACCTGATCTTATTAAATAGGAAACGCGGAGTTTAATTTACTCTCTCTCTGTCACTTTTTTTTTTTTTTTTTTTTTTTTTTTTTTTGTAAGCAAAATTTATAATTCGTAAAAATCCAAATTTTTAATCACAAAAGTGGTTTTCATCTTTATAAAAAAAATATTTATAAATCTTTATGAAATCTAAAAAAAATCTTTAAGTTATTGTATCAAATAAATAACGTCATATAATATCATATTCTATCGTACGTCCATACTTGCCAAATTTTACTTTTTATAACTATAGCAAAAAGTGAATCATTTTTTTTTTTTTTTTTTTTTTTTTTTTTAATTTTTTTTTTTTTTTATTTAATAAATTAAAACTTTAACGAAAATAGATAAAAATAATATTAAAGTTTTCTTGTAGCTAAAAAGCGCAAAAGTTGACGGCTATGAACGTGTCTCATCACATGACATTATATCGTATTGCTTGCAGTGTAGTATAAATCCAGTTTTAATGCATAGGCAGCAGATTTTTCCATAAAACTTCTGTAAAATCACAATAACTCCTATTGTATAACGATTCACCGTGGATATATACCTTTTTTTTTTTTTTTTTTTTTCACTATTTCACTACTTTTCTTAATAACGTCAGTTACTGAAGTTCTATATATAAACGAAATTCTATCTACATTTTTAGAATTCATTAGGTATTAAATTATGCCACATACTACGATTAAAATAACAATATATGTTAGAATTGTGTTTTCGTTAATATCATACATTATTCTTATTAGTTGCACAAAAAAGAAAAATATTTTTATGGTACTTTTATTGGTATTAAAGAAGCTATTGTTTTATGTTTCTAGGTTATTAATGGAAATTTTGTTGGTGGTGCGTTTGGTATTGGTGTTAAGGTGTAGGCATTGCACTGAGAAAAAATTCTATAACTGACATCTAGAATCTAAGTTGTGGCTCTAGAAAAAATAGTTCCATGTCATCCTTATAAATTCTAGTCCCCTTGGAAACCGAGTTCTAGACGCCCCTATTAGAATTCTAGAGCGTTTGACTATATTCTCAAGGGCAAAGTTATTTAAAAATCTCTGCAAGTAAATGAGACTACAAGAGACGGGTTTCAGCAAGTATAATCTTGGTTTATTACCAAATTCTAGAAAATCAAGCGAGAATTTCGCGCAATACAAATGATTCAGAATATTTAAAGTATTCAGAATATTGTTTCACCATCTAGAAATGTGTACACTAGAAATTCTCGATAATTTCGTCTATTCAGTTTATTGGCGTGCCTTACGCGCATAGCTCGGAAATCTATACTTCTAGTTAAGGGATTTAGAAAATGGCCATTTATTCATTCTAGTGGAAGGCGGTATATTTTTTTTTTTCTCAGTGTAACTACATGAAGATCCTGGGCGGAGTGTCCTTCGTGTATGTGTTTCTAAGGGGTCTTAGCCCGTATTAATTAGTTTCGGAGTAAAACATAAAAAACAGTAAAAATCATGTAAAATGGATTTTGAGAAAAAAAATATCGTACGTGAAATTTCTATTTCCAATATCTTTACATTTTTCTTTTATTAATGCAGCTCTATATAAATGCTTTTAAAAAAATTGCTATTTAAAATTTTTCGACTCTCCGCTTTTCGATAAATTTGTACAAATTTTGACATTTAGACCCCTTCTCATTTTGTCATTTACTGTTGGCTACTTAACCATTATTTTATGTTTGTTTTGCACACTTTTTATTGTGTATCAAAACCTAATGCTCTTAATTTTATGATACTCTATTCAGTTAAACCGTCAGACAAAAATGCAGTACATAAATTTTTAAATTAAAAATGGTTCTACATAAAACATAGTAACATAAAGGTTGTTGCTGAAAAGGATATTAGAGAGAACATAAAATATCTAAAGTTATGTTTTATACATTCTAAGAGTTGGTTACATCTCATTAAAAAAAAAGTATTGGTATACTTATATCGTTGTAATTTTATAATTACTATTTTCCTCCTTTAAAGTTAAATAATAAAATATTGATGAAATTCACCCATTAGACTGCATTGTTATTTGCAAAAAACATCAATATTTCCAAGTTTAAAGTAAGTGAATAACTTCAGTTAGATGTCGACAGGTAGCTCACACCTTTGCTATATTGTGCGGAGTTCTGAGATAAACTCAGGGGTCGGCGCGGTCACTTTTTTTCATAACACTATTTTTATAAAGCAATGTCTCTATTATTCTATCGAAGACAACGGCTGTTTTCTTTGATTGAATAGATAGATTATCTCGTTTGAATAATACAGATACTGCTTTATAAAAATAGTGGTATGAAAAAAAGTGGCATCCCCTATAAACTAAAATGTAGAATAAAAATTATGAAATAAACGTGCATATTTGCAGGGGTGATTGTGACTCAAAGGTAAAAACCCTGAAATTTAGAGCCTCAAATTAGAAAAAACCCAAAATATCAAATAATACTCAAACTATTTAGGGCAGAAGCCCTCAATCTTTTTTCATTTCATTCACATATCACCTGGATGACAAATGAACAACCAATGAAAACAAGAAATAACTTTATAGGAAATAAAATATACACATGGGTTAGAGTAAAAACCCTGAAATCAGGGGTAAACCCTGAACACAAACACCCCTGATTAAATGTATTTTTTATTTGATAAATAATTAATTTAATGATTTTTTTAATTTATAAAATATTACGTGCTCTTTCAGTATATTAAAAGCGTACAGGAGTAGAAAAAAAATTAAATATTAAAGCAGATTCATTCAAACTATTTTATAGTACTGAAAGTAAACAAAAATATGTTAATAGCTAGAAAATATATATATATATATATATTGATGTATTTTATATGCTAGTGTCAAATGAAATTTTATTTCCTCCATTACTGTACTTTAATATTACTTAAATATAGAGTCCTGCGCGGGTTGGGTTTTACCCGACCCGAACCCGACAGATGAGTTTTAAATCAACCCGAAACCCGACCCTAACCCGACAAAAAAAAAAAAAAATTCATCAACCCGAAACCCGACCCGAACCCGACAAAAAAATTTTCATCAACCCGAACCCACAACAGAGAATTTTTTGCGACCCGAATCCAACTTGAAACCCGACTTATCTAACCCGAACCCGACCCGAAACCCGAAAAATTAATCAACATTACTTATTCATCTAAAAATCATGCAAAACAAGGTAAAATGATATAATATGATATAAAATAAAGTAAATTTTCATTGTCACACAGTTGGTAAATTATAAAATAAAACTAGTATTTTGTGGCCACCACAAGACATTCTTCTATATCTTTCTGTCAAATTCACTAAGTGCGAATAATTTATTAAAACTATTATTAAAAAGTTTAACGTGATGAATGCAAATAATTTTCATCTTAGGGTAATCTAACACTACATATCCAAAGAGAGACAGTTTTATAGTCTATAAATAACTTCTCAAACAATGCGTTTTTATAATGGTTATCTCACATATCATGGTTCGTACAGTTATATGGAATAGAAGTTGAGATATAGTTATCCTGTTATCGATGAAATTTGCAGTATAACAACGTAACCTATTGGCCGACGAGCATTCAAATTGAGTCAGCATAATGTCTCATAATCTCGCCTTCTCACATATTAAGTTTTGTTTGATGATACACAATAGAACATGTCATATAGCTTTCCTTGTAATTGTACAAATCGCTGTGTAGCAGCGCCACCTGTTGAGCGGTTTACACCAAAAGCTGACAGGCGCTAATATATATAACATGACACCTACATACAATTTTATATGAAATTCTGTGCAGTAGTTCTTGAGATATAGCCTTTCCTTAAATTGCGGAAATCGCTGTGTAGCAGCGCCACCTGTTGGCTGATAGGCATTCAAATTGAATCAGCATTATATCTCATATTGGTCCTCTCACATATCAAGTTTTTTTGGATTATACGCAACAGAACCTGAGATATAGCCTCCCCTGAAATTGCAGAAATCGCTATACAGCAGTGCCACACGTCGAGCGGTTGACACCAGATGTTGATAGAATCTAATACTTTCTTTTACTGAATATAGAAGAAAGTATTAAAAAAAAAAAAAAAAAAAATTTTTTTTCAATTTCCAGAATGTAAATGCGAAATGCGAGGTTATACTGTATTTGTATTTCTTTAATTTATATAGTAACAGCAGTCGAGAAAGATTTATAATACATTTCTAATTTTCATACAATTTCTGCAAAAGATGCATATTAGTTTCGTTGAAGAAAAGAAAACAGATCTAGATACAAATACGGATCTATTTTTCTGTCGGATATCCACGGATACGAATAGGGAGGTCCGGTACATATCTGCCCACCCAGGTCGCACTCATCGACCTAGCCATTCGGCGTTTTCCGTGGTTTCCTCCGAAACACGCGTAAATACGGGCTAGGACCCCTTAGAAAGACTCAAACGGAGGGCATTCCCCCTATAGGCCTAGGACACATCTGGAGTCAATCGGCCTTAAATCCTCCAACCAAACAACCAACCGATACATGTCTAGTATGTAGATAATGTTTAAATTAGTCACATAGTTGTAAACATGCCTATAAATTTATGTTTATAATTGTAAAAAATATTTTGAAAGGTGTTCTCAAGTCGACCCGACTCGTTGAAAACCAAACCCGACCCGAACCCGACCCCAACCCGCACGAAAAAAAGATCAGTCAACCCGACCCGATGCAGGACTCTACTTAAATATTTGATCCATTATTTGTCAGAATTTACAAAATTATTTAACGTGCATAAGAACTGAAATAATTTATTTAAAATAAACTCATAAGAAAGATAAAAACTGCACATGTAAAATTTCAGGCCAGAAAATATTTAAATATTTTTTGTACCTAATTTTCATTAAAAAACAAAGGTTGTTTTCCCTTTTATTTATTTATTTTTTCTTCAACTTTCAGAAAAACCAGTTTTGCAACTTAATATATATGAAACAACTTTTACTTTTTTTTTTTCTTCAGGGAAAAAATCCGCTTCTTTGAATTATGTTAATTGAAATAATGAACTCATGATAAAAAAATTTTAAAAATACTTCGCTGCTTTGTAAATAAACTGTAAACAAAGTACTTGAAAATAACAAAAGTTTCAAAAGATAAAATTAAGATATTACTTTTTTGTACCTTTAGAATATATATTTAAGTTTCTGTCTTATAGAAAAAATATTTTAAAAGCAGTATTTTAAAGGTGTATAACAGTAACTGTTTTAATCAAATTTTAATTGAAAATTTTCTTTATCAATGTTTTTTCTTCTGATTTTTTATTTATTTTTTATATAAACTTTTTATTTATTTGTTTATATAATCTTATTTAATATGTTTTATCAGCATTTTTTTAAATATGAATTTCTCTTTATACTAAAAAAAAAAGTTATATATTTTTTACCCATTTAACCCTTACTCGTGCATTGGTAATATATTTACCACTTACTATATGTTCCAGCTGCAAAAACTCATCTCAGAAATTTTTTAGGGCAAGTTTTCGTTTATAAGGTAGCAGAAAAAACCGTTTTTTTCAAACTGAAAATTTAAAATTTCTTTAAATTTAATCCTGTTTGTGAATTCCGATGACAGTGTAATTTAAATGATCTGAATTACCTTGCATCGCAAAGGGTTAATTCCTTTAGTACAAAACATTTTTTAAATGAAATAAACAAATTGGTACTGGTTCATTATGTTCAGTTCCTATATCATATATTCGTTCTTAAAAATTTATATTGTCGGCCATACCATAACCTCCTAAACTATATGCCTTATTCCGCGTAGCTCGGAAACTTGGCAACAGTTCAAGCGGTAGACAACGCCACCTGGTACAGATTGCGCGATTTTTTATTCAACTGTCACCAATAATTTTAAGAAGTGATATATATGATATATATAATCGACGTTTCTTCGATTCCATTCGCCCTGTATGCATATCAAATCCCACTTTTAAATATTTTTGGCGGTTGTTGAATAAAAAAGTCGCGCAATCTATACCAGGTGGCGCTGTCTACCGCTTAAACTGTTTCTAAATTTCCGAGCCACGCGAAATGCATCTAGTTTAGGAGATTATGGTCATACTATATTCTTGTTCAGAGAAATGAATTTGGCCGATCACACTCTACATACTTGCAAGCTGAAATGCCCTACCTTGTAGGCTATGATCCTTCACCATCTATACTTTTCTATATCTTATTTTTACTGATTAATTATTTGCTTAGTTTCGTACTTAGTTTTAATGCATAGTATTTCTTATGAAACTATCTCAATAAAGCACGTTTTTGAGAAATATTGCCCTATTTTGCCATGTTAAAATAATATTAAATTCCGAATAACTTGGAAAATTTTCAAATTAGAATAATTCAAAGTTAACAATGTTCATTCTACTATCATAAATATTATTTTAAAATTGCTGTGACATGTTTACAATGAAAATAACGCAGGTAATGGACGTTTAAGTGATATTTTGTGTTATTCTCCCATGTTAAGGGAATTGTAAAAGTCAAATAATTTATGAAGTTGAAAATGAACAAGGTTGTTGTTTTTATAATAAATTATATTTTAAAACTTGTTCGACTTTATATGATAATTTGTTTTTGAGAAATGTGTACACAGTCTAATAACTAACTAATTAAGGAGCTAACCAACAAATTGGCTAACGTATGGACGGATCTCATCAATTTCGTGATTTTTAGATACTTCAAACTTCAAAACATGTGTATATAAATATATATATATATATATATATATATAAGGCGCACAATGTTCTTGAATATCTTAGTATCTCATACCTTTAATATGATGGGTAACTAAAAATTATATTAAGTTATACGATCCGTTAAATTAGTAACGTTTTTGAAACTTTTGTATAGTATGTAGAACTTAATATGCTTAATTTAAGTTAATATACTTTATTAAAAAAAAAAAGAGAGAGAGAGAGAGAGATTTGCTGGATAAGCTAGTTTTATATAATTTATCGCTTTATATTTACATGAATAAATAAGAATGAAAAGAAAGCAGGGGGGGGGGGGGGGGGGTTCTTAATTTATTTTGTGTTTACAGTAGCCGCCGCTTATTAAAATCGTATTCGTACTGTGACAAAATGATTTTATTAAGCGGATCATTTTTATATCCGGTGATCGTTCCTGTACTCAAGAAAAAAGTATTACACTTCTCTGAATTTGAAAAAAAATTTCAAAAGATAACGATTAAGGGAATTAACAAACAATATTAATTAAATTTTGACAGGTAATTAATTTTTGCTTCAATATTAGTAAATTAAACGAATTCAAAGTTCCTGTCCTTTGAGGAGAATTATCATTAGTTTGCCAAAAGTTAACGCTTTTTTTTTTATTTTTTTTTATTTAAAATCTTTCGGTTTAAACCTCTTGCTTTATAGTTATTTCAAAATAAGAACTGGAAATTCTTTCAATAATTTAAAAAAAAAAAAAAAAAAAATCACTTGCGAATCACAATGTCAATAAAAATTTTTTTTTAGCTTGCATAATTGATATTTTCGCTGCTGAAGAGATTTTTGAGTTTATTAACCGGCAATGCTAATTTTATTAAACGGCGGTTTTAAAAGTAGTTTGTAATGATTTGATTCCGGTCCTGGTAATTTGATCAGATTAAGCGGCTGATTTTATTAACCAGTGAATTTATTAAGCGGCGGTTACTGTATATGATTTATATTTATCACTTTATTGCATATCTTTGCCTTATAATGATTTTATATTACATGTTTCTCATTTAAAATATTTAGATTTAGATTTATTTATTTTAATAATAATCTTATATATTCTAATATATGTTCATTATATTTTTATCATATGCAAACTAAAATAAATAGAAATTTTTATTTTACTTTTATCGTCTGCAAATTTTTGTAATGTGCAAAAAAGAAAGGAAACTTTAAAAAAAGAAATGGTAGAGTGTTATGTTATTTAAATTGTTTCAAGGAGTAAGGTTAAATCAGATTTATACGTAAGCTTTAATATTAGGACAGAAAAATTTCATTAAATACATTTCTAAAATTCGTTAAGTAGTTTTTTTAACATAATTAACTAATATCTTAGCTTTGAGTGTTTTTACTTTTCGAAGGTCTGAGTAAAGCCCCTAATACTTAATGGACTTGTCCGTATGTGTTTCTAAACCGTATGCTTACATTTGCAAGTAATACGCGATTGATCTGCACATAAGTACTCTAATTGTCGCAGATGAATTAATGATAATTTGGATTAAACTTGAAAGGAAAAAATTACACATAATTATTTATAACAATACCAACATATATATTGCTTTAGTTGAGAAAAAAGGGGATTCAAAAAAGGAGTTTTGTATTACTTATGGATAATAATACATATACACAATACATAATATCTATATTAATAAAAGAAAGTGTTTGTTTGTGTGTATGCTACGTATAGAAAAATCTTACTTTTTTTTTTTTTTTTGAGTTGTAATTTAAAGCTGATGCTAAAAAAAATGTTCACAACTTTTTATTTTATTTATTCATTTTTAATATAAAAAGAAACTTTTCTTTGCATGTGAAGAAAAGAAATTGAAAAGTTAATGAAAATGTTTTGATAAAACGGACGTCATAATAGATTTAAACTTTTATTTATTTATTTTTAAACAATTAATTTCATTTTATCAAATAGTCTTATATATATATATATATATATTAAAGAATTTATCCGCAAAGTAATGTGGGTACAGCCTTAGTTCTGGACATCTTGGCGACTTTTATTTTTTTCCTGTCCTGACTAAATTTGTTTCCTAATGTGGATAATCTCTACCAGAGGCCGAACGAATCTGCGCTCAAAGCTGGTAATGTGAAATGCCCGGTTAAATCCCAGGCCACGCTCATCAATCTATTTGTTCGGTGTTTTTCGTAATTTTGTACGAAACTTACGTAAACGGACCAGGACTCCTTAGAAATACCTTAGGGAGGGCATTATACCTACAGGCCTAAGGCTCTAGTGTAGTCAATCGGCCTTAAGCCACACAATAACAACAACCTAACATAAATGCATATATTGTTGGTTTTAAATTAACAGTCTTAAGTAATTAAATATCACTTACATTTTATCAACAGCTGTATATCACGGTACTTGGTCATGATTTTGACTTGCTAAAAATAATCGCCAGTCAAAATATATTTATTAAAACGTTCCAAATTTTCAATTAAAAAAAAATCATTTAAACATAGTGCAGATCGAAGCGGGCAAAGCCCTGTGTGAGAATTAAACATAAAATATTTCTGTATTTTCTGTCCGCCATATTTTCCTATTTTACTTGATTGAAGAAAATCATAATAAGTTATTTTAATTCAAATATAAGATCATTTGTATTTAATAATGTTAAATTAATCTGAAAACAATTTCAACTAGGAAATGAAAAATAATATGAACTGTCTTTCTCAGTAAATTCCACGAGATAAATCACGATAATTTAATTCATTATTTTTTTTTCTGATAAATATCCTAAAACGTGCGATATCAAATGGTGACTTTCATCAATTGTTCATTTTACCAAGTTATAAATGAAAAATTACAAGAATATGCAACATGCCTCTAAATAAAAAAAATGGAATAATACGATTTTTTTAAACACTGATTAGAATAAGGACTCTTGTATAAAAAGAAAGGTAAATGTATTAAACTGCAAAAAAGACCATATTCATTGTAAAAATAAAATTAATAACATTTAAATTTAATTCTTAACACTCTAATTAAGCTATACAATTATAAAGTGGTTCCATTTTGGGACAACTATGGGACAGTTATTAAAAAATAAAAACTTTTTAATCACAGAATATTATTATAAAAAATTGTTGCAATTTCCTCTACCTAGAAGTCTATATATGAAGACATCTTTTATTTGCTTCATGCAAACGAAAACTTTTAACGTTTTGCAGTTTGACTATACTAAAGCTCTTAAATATACGAGCTGTCGCATCCAAAATATTTTTGCCTTAGTCAAATGTACCCATTGAATCTGTAGATTATAAAGTGTTAGCCGGTGTTCCAGTCATCATGTGTTAATTTTAATTTTTTTTTTTTTTTTTTTTTAGCTTAACAAATATGACATAATGGCAGTTTTCTTTCTAGTCTACCACTATAAACCGCTAAATTATGGTCACCATATTTTTTTTTTTTTTTTTTTTTGAAGAAAAAAAAAAGTTAAAATGATTACAAAAAAAAAAAAAAAAAAAAAAAAAAAAAAATCAATAATGTTATAATATTTAAAATAATTTGGATAATATTAAATTCAAACCGAGAAAGGTTATTGTATAATTCTATAATCGGGATTATATTAAGGTACAGTTAAAAAATAAATAAATAAATTAATTTGGGATATTCAGATATATTTTGACAAATATACTAGCAAAGATTTTAATGAATTTGAACTGAAATTAATTTTCCTAAATCATTAAATTACATTGTATGAGTCGAATTCCATTATTTTAATAAAATCAGAGTTAAATTTTCAATAGTCGTTATTTAATAATCGTGTTTTTATAACTGGCTATTTATCTCGACATTTGACCATTGTTTTTTATTTGGAAAATATGGCAAATTTAAGAATAAGTTTTATTTTAAAACATCGATCGTTAGGCAGGCGGAGACTGACTAGTTGTTCAAAACTTTTTTTTTTTTCTTTTTTTGTATATTATCTCACAAAGTCAGTTAAAATTTTAAGTTTAAATAACTCGGTCAGTTCAAAATGATATTATTTATACTTTTTTCTTTTTTCCTGTTGCACTATCTTATATGTATCTAGTTTTAATAAATATAACTATCTGTATAAAGACTATATGAAAATTTAAATTCTACAATTTCGACAAAATTTATTATGTACATATTTCGTTTTTAATTTTAGTTAAAACATTTTTGCAATTTGAAATATGAACTATGTCCTTTTGATTAACGGTTGTGAAAGAAATGGTCGTCTAATGTTAACACTTTGTAACTTGTATTTCAAACATTTCTCTAGTTAAATGAAATAAGTATGTTGTATTTACGATTATTTAAAAAAAAAAAAAAACTTATGCATATTTTTCTTTTTTCCTTTCTTTCTTTACACTCAAATTTATAATATGGACAATTAATTTTTACTAAAAATATTTATAATAAATCCATAGCTGCAAATATTTTAATTTATTCCAGAGTATTTTTAGCCCCGCCTTTAATTCATACCACTTTTTATTTAGTAGTAATTTCTTTTTATCTTATCGAAGTTATGTATTGGAGAAAGAAATCTAGAAATAAAGTGGTGCGAAATAGAGGCGAGGTCAAAAATACTCCGGTATAAATTAAAATATTGGCAGCTATGAATAAATGTAGACTTTTAAGAACATATTTTTAGTTTTATAAAAGATCATGATTTTTTTTTTCACTCTTGAATACGCTGATATATTTTCAAATGATTTAATATCATTAAAAACAATATTATTTAAAACATTATTCAAAATAAATTCATTTCTTTATCATTTTATTTCGATACGTAATTAATACAAAAAAATTATCAATTTTACACTCTTTTAACAAACAAAATAACAAATATTATTTTTAAAATTCTTTTGACATGTGTAATTGCATATGAATGCATTGTATTTTATGTCGAATTTTTCCTTGTTAAAATCAAGTTTACTGTGTAACTCCCGTGCCAATAACGACTGACAAAGAAGAATTACCATTTAATTCTGTCAGCATTTATTCAAGCGATAAGTTATGATAAAAGAAATCTTCTTTTTCCATTTTTTCCAGATTATGCACGATTATTATCATTAAAAGCGTGATATCAAGTGGTTATCCTTATCATTTTTAAACGTTACAAATTGGTAAAGAAAAAGGATAAAGCTTGTTAAAATTACTTTTTAGTAAAAATATTTTAACTTCCGCATTTTTTTTTCTTTTTCTTTCTTATGTATATTTAGAAATTTAGAGTGAAACTAATAGCATTTATTCTTAACATAAATCCAAATAATATAACGTCATGTAGTTTTGTTTTAAGTTGTAATGACAAGTTAAATATTAATGACAAACAAAGATCAACTGTTATAAATTGTTTGTAATAGTATAAATAATGATCGTAAATTAGAATTATAAAGTAAATCTGAACACGTATATTTTTATATCTTAAATTAGATACCTTTTTAGGATTTAAAAAAGCATAAGATAAAAAGATAACTTGTGTAATGTAGCTATCACAAGACATGAAAATATCATTCCTTATTCAAATTTAAGAAATGCAAACTATTTATTAAAATGATTATTTATCTATTTTGTTTTATACAGTGAGTACAGGCGAATTTTATTTTGGTATGATACATTAACGTTGAAAGAAAATTATTATTGTACCTCACATGAAATGTTTTAAAAAATGTACTATTATTTTATTTATTTATTTATTCGTTAAAAATAAAAAAGAGAAATCAATAAATTTGTTTCAAATTATCACAGATATTTGGTTCAACTATTTGTTTTAGTGCTTTAACCCAGTGGGGGACACATTGTTTCTGCATATACAAAATGTTTTCTCCTGGTTGGTTTTTACTGTTATGTACAAATATATTTTAAATTTTCATACTGATTGGCTAAACGTAACCCGCTTTGTACGGAATTTTGTTCTATGCTGTCCTAAAAATTTATAAATAAATATATGTATATATATATATGTCTATCGAAAAACGAGACGATAGCAGCAAAAGTTAAGCGATATAAACCAAAAGCTAATAAATATCAATTTAAGTTAAGGTCTAATTAAATATAAATGTATGTTGAAACCTCGTGGAATTCGTGAGATAAAGCATATAAAAATTCTTTGAAAAGTACACACACAGATATACAGAGAGATTCTAAAAACGATTAAATATTGTTCAGAACATCGTAAAAGGTGTAAATCCATCGATATCGGAGGTATAACATTTCCAATAATGCAAAAATTTCTTTATATACTATATATAGAGAGAGAAGGAAGCAAAAGGAATGCAGAAATTTACAATGACTGATAGAGAGAGTTTTTGAAAACCCTCCAAAATTGTCTGATCAATAAAAAATAATAATAAATAATTTCAGAATTTTCTGATATTTTAAAACCAGTTTAACAAATCTTTAAACCATTTCAATCTTAAAGTTATGCAACTAAGATTTTGAATGTTTCAGTTCCAATTCATAAAATATGTGTAATTTTTCAGTTTCAGTAAACTTTCTAAAACTTGAAAAATATGTTCATGAGTAAAATATTCATTTCTAAATTTACCTTCCACTTGACGTACTGCAATTTAATTAATCCTAAAATATCAACGTAATTGAAACTTTTATCACGTAGCAGGTATGTCAACATTTATTTTTTTAGCTTATTGTTAGTACCTTACGTTTCCCATACCACTTTATTTATAGTGAAAATTTTTCTAATGTGTAATTATGATTAAATAATAAGAAAATATCCTTAAAAAAATTGGTGTGCAAAAAAAAAAAAAAAAAAATAATAATAAAAAGAGACGGTTACTAATAATGATCCAGAATGGATTATGCATGTCTAGTATACGTTTGAACATGACATTTATATTAATTTTTAGACAATCAAAAAAATATATAATTTTACACTTTTTAAAACCAGATAAATACTCTTTTAACTTTATTACGATGTTCCAAAAAGTCATTGTTTTGAATATCACTTTTTAAGTAAAGCAATTTTTGATCTACAACAAATTAATAATGAAGATTACTATTTTAAAAAAGTGGTAATTAAATTAGAGACTGCTGAGATCCTTGCTTTATTGAAGCAAATTTAACGAGTAATAGTTATATGAAGTATGAAGTTATTGTATGTAGTTAATATATATATATATATATATATATATATGTTGAAAATAAAATCGAAATATTTTGAAAACAGTAAAAGATAAAACTATTTTCCACATCACCACATTTTTCACTTAAGTTACCTCAAAATATCTTCACCGAAATATATATATATATTTTTTCAAATTTTAGATTATTGTAACTTTTCATAAAGTATTTGAATCTTGATTTTTTTAGGTGAAATTATGGAAATATGTAAATTTTTTAAACTTTTGCAAAAAAATTATTGCAATATTTGGAATTTATTTCAAATAAAAATATTGAATCTGTAATGATGTTATTATATTACATACCAATTTTTTAATTCGAATGTATTTACGATTGAAGCAGTCACAATTTTAATATTTTATATAAAACTTATTAATATACTCAAAAAATTGTGTATGCCAGTTTTCTGCTAACGATAATATACCAAATGATATACAATAATTTCTATTTCTTAGAGTAATGGAAATATATATATACATAAATAAATTTTCTAACTTGATCCATATTTCAATTCTGTAAATAAATATTTTCTAAAATGCATTAAGAATTTAATTCTTATATTTAAAAATATTTCTGTCTTTCTTTTTTTTTTCTTAAATTCAAGATATTGATATGCATATAGTAATTTTTGGTGTTGGATTTAGGATTAAGTCCGATTGTTTGCACTAGGGTCCTGCCAGAGGGGGGAATACCCTCCGTATGGCTCTTCCTAAAGTGTCCTAGCCCGTATTTACGCTATGATATTGTAAGCATATTCATTGTATGCATATTCCGCCTATTTTTTCTCACCAGTATTTTTTTAGAGTACTTGTCTTCTTATTAAGTCATAAATATATTTGAAGAGAATTGCTCTAAATATTAAGTGGTGTACAAAAAGGGGCGGGAACTAACAATCTTCCGGATTAGGTTGGCAAGTATGATTAGAGAAAATTATTCTAAAGAGAGAGAAAAAAAAGATGTTAAAAAAAGGAAAAAAAAAAGCAGTTACTAACAATGTTACAAAATTAGTTAGAAATGTTGGCATATTTGAATAATGGTACCTAGAAATATATTCAAAATAATAGAAGTATCATTAGAATCATTACTAATTAAATTACATGTTCTAAATGTTTTTACTTCCAATACCCGAGTGCCGCAGTTAATGGAAATATTGCATTCGGGAAAAAAAATCTTATATCAAGTTTTTACTTGATTTACGTGTTTTAACGTCTCTGGGATCCAATAAAACTGTTTTTGGTAATTGGTCAGTGTGTTTGTATGTATATGTGTATGTGTTTGGAGACTTTACTATTATCAAATCTCCAAAACTAACAAATATAAAACGACGAAACTTCAGATGTAAGACAATGAAGTGTACAGGTGCAGAGCCTGATTAAGGGGGAAACACACATTATTTATACTTACACCGTTATTTTTTAACAAATACTTTCCTCCAATAATAAACACAAAATTCTCATTAAAAATTATTTTAAAAGAATTCTGGTGTCTAATAATGGTGAGTAAATTGGATTGTTTTACACCCTCCATTTTTTATAAAAAATATTTCCTCGTCAAAGCGTGGAATTTCTATGACATGAAGTAAAAAATAATTGTAAAAATATTCCGGTGAGAGCGGAGATAATCTGTGCTTCCCCCTTAATCAGGCTATGTACAGGCAATTGTTTGAACTTTTGGTGAGAATTGAAAACGAGAAGTTGGACCATAGATCCGTATCTCAAAGCCGGATCAATTTATTTTGTTCAATGTTGATAATATAAACACCCTTTTAGATATTATTTCCGTATGTATTAGTTGGTTAGTTCAGAAAAACTTAGACGGACATTTTGTATAAATAGGTTAATTTTTGATCTCGGAAGTTTATCCTTTTAAAATTTACGGATTTTCTTCAAATTCGTCACGTTAATTTTTTTTTTGATATCTTTACGGTTTTGCTTGTTTCCGGTGAATAGGGTGAATAGATGAGTTTTCTAAATCTTAGTGAAAATCGGTTGTTGGAACAAAAGTCGGTATCCTAAAAACGGCTCTAACGATTTTCTCCAAATTTGCTACATAAAGCCATTTTTAGATGTCTTGTAGCATTTATGACTTGGTTGCGACAGGAAAATTGGAATGCGTCCTAATCCAAGTACGCAAGTTGTAGATCTCAGAAATGGGTTATTGAAAAAACGGCTCTTACGATTTTTTTGAACATGCTATATAAACTCTATTTTATATCTTCCAGACGTATGTATCAATTTGCTTTCATAGAAAAGTTGTTAGGTGTCTAATATGTAAAATCAATTTTATATCTTTTGACCACTTTATTTTCAAAAAGACATAGCCATTATTACGTATATTTCCAAAAAAAAGTATAATACAGGGTGTTTATAAAGTCCCGAACCCATTTTGATGTTCAATAACCCATAAAATAATAAAGATAGATTAAAATTAATAACATAAATGGTTAGATAGACTCAAAAAGTTTCATGACCCTTGTCAATGAACTTCCACGAGTGCCCCCTTCGTCGCACGGAGAATATCAAGTCGATAGTCAATTTCACGCCAGGTAGCGGCAAACATGTCGGTATCCACAGAGTCTATTGCGGTTGCAATTCTGACTTTTAGGTCATCAATGTTCGACACTCCCCTCCTGTAAACATTGTTCTTTACAAATCCCCAAAGGAAAAAGTCCAGCGGCGTTATATCAGGTGATCTGGGTGGCCAAGGAATTGGACCTCCTCGCCCAATCCATCTTCCTGGAAAATGGTCATTCAAAGAACTACGAACGATGGTACCCCAATGAGGTGGTGCACCATCTTGTTGCAAAAAGATATGTGGCTGAAGATCTTCTAGTGGTGGAAATACGAAATTTTACAACATGTCTAAGTATACAACTGATGAGACCGTCTGTGCTTTCTCTTGTGTATGCATTCTACTTAATATCCGCTCGAATAAAACATCACATACAGAAGTACTACATAGAACAAACACATCAAAAGTAAACATAACATTGCAATCGTTGCCAAAAACAAAGGAGAGGAAAATGCAATTAATAAGCAGACGATATTTAGAAAAGTAGAGATATTTAGACTGGAAAATGAAATTATCTGAAATTAACCACACGCGCAGACGATATTTACAAAAGTAAAGATATTCAAACCTGAAAAGAAAATATATGAGTTATTCCATCAATAAATGCCATAAGTTTGTTTGTATCTTCATTATTTTATGAGTTATTAAACATCAAAATGGGTCCGGGACTTTATAAACACCCTGTATATGTAATAGTGGGTAATGGAAGTCGTGCAGTTGTTACACACCAAATATTGTTTTCTTTTCATCCGTAGCATATTTTAAAAATACTAAATACAGTGCGAAAACTACATTTTACACTATTTTCATAAAACATTTTGAATATGAATATTAATTCTATATACAGTATCGATTTATTTATCGTATAATTTTATTTAATGTTCTCTCCTATTTTAAATTCTAATGTTACATTTTCATAAATTGAAACTATGAAATGTAATGGCTTCTACCTCATTCTTTAAAGGCTTTTAAAAGGAATATATATTTGCATATTTTAAGTAAGTTTATAGCTATGAAATTCGAATAAATTCTTCCAGCTTAATTAGCAGGAAATATAAAATTCATATGAAATCTAAAGCTATTGGCTGCAATTAAAAATTCTTAAGTTAGAAACATTTAGCTACTAAGTTTCAGAACCTTAATTAAAATAAACTTCGTTGTTAATCTTTTATCTATAATTGCGTACGGAAACTGAAGAAAATTGAGGTTATTAATTTTCAGAAGCGAGTATTGTTTTGTTGGAAATTAGCAACAAAGAATAAAGTGCAAATAGGAAATAAGAATAAATCTTTTTTCTTAGAAATATCTTGGAAATGGTAATGACTTAATTCTAATCGTTGTTCTTTAATTAAGTCATATACGTTTAAGTAATTCTATATTATTTGAAAAGAATTGTAACCGAATATATAGGTGAGAAATGAACATGCATGATATATTTTTAACGCATCTCATTTTACGTATAATTTACAGTTTTGGATAATTCAAACGACAAATGATATGAACTAATTATAGTGTTATAAAGATTGTTTCAAATACCTATTCGTCTGCACAAATGATTTCATAAACTTAATTGATTCTGAACTGATCTGAATGAATGTAATTTATTAAAATAGACTAGGTAATAAGCAAGTTTTTATAAGTTTTTATCTTCTCATCTTTTTATAAGTATTTGAATTAAAAACAGTCATTATATAATTTTACTTGTTAATAAGCCTATTCATTGTCACTTTAAAAAAATTCCACTGTGACAGACAGTATACAAATGAAGATAACGTTTGATTGTGAGAATTTTGAATTTTACAGACTTTTAATGATAATAAAATTATATACATGTTTCTAAAAAAGTAATAATAATAATAATAATACTGCAGTTACTTTAATCAATACTAATTAATTGTTTAATTAGCATTACCAATTTAAGAAATTTAGTTAAATAATTTTAAACTTAATTAAATTAATTAAAATGTAAACACGTTACTATTATGTAATTTAAATAATCCAAATAATCAAAATTAATTAATTTAAAAATTTTAACAAATATATGTGTATTATTTTGATTTTCTTTTTTTTTTAAATCTCTCTATACACAAACGGCTAAGAGATTTTCGTGGAGTCTGTTTGTCTGTATGTGGACGCACCGAGAAAAAACAATACAAGCAACAGAAAAAGGTAAAAATAAATTAGAAATATCAGTCGTATCGTTACAAGTAAGGCCCCAAATAAAAAATGCGATTTTTCCGTATCCGACGGAATAAAATGCTTATCGATCAGACAATTAGATTTTTTTTTTTAAATCAACTAAAGTATGAAATTAATAACCTGGTGACAGCGTAAAATTATAAATTTAAAATATTAATTGTTGCAAAAAAGAAAAAAAAAAATCTTTTTTCAGTATAAAGATAAATATGCTTTCACGCGAAAAAATAAAAAGTTATAAAATATTAAATTTGCTCATGATATAAAAAAATTATGTCTTTATGATTTTAAAATAAAACAATAATAACAATAATCTAGCATAACGCTTCGGAATTTCATTTCATAAAATTTTTTAATGTACCTTAATTTTATTTATTAGGACTGAGGACTATTCGTCTCAATCTACGGATTTTTACGATACCAGTTTTACTACCGTTGAACATTTATCATAATCGAAAATTTATCGAAAATACAATTGAATAATTTGAAAGCGATGTTATAATTTAAAAATTAAAAAAATCTAATAGTCCTCCGTACTACACTAAATTCTGCTTTTGCCAGAATCTCATAAAAATCTCTCCCTCCTTTTTTTTTTTTTTTTTTTTTTTTTTTTTAAAGAAAAGAAAATTAATAATAACGAGTTTCGAAATGGATAGTTCGAACTTTACTATGCCTGCAGTTCTTATTCTGTTAAAATACATGAAAAAACTAAATAACTGTGAAAAAAATGTCACAATCTGTGTGTTTTTTTTTTTTTTTTTTTTTTTTTCTTAGATTCTTTTTCGAAGGCCGTAGTAAAAAACGAGTGTTTACTATGCTGGATGTCCTCATTTTCTGAGAACATTTCATTTTTTAAGCCATTTTTCTAAGTTTTAAAAATTTTTACACGATGATTATTTATCATATTTATTAGCATTTTGGTCTCCATTTCCAAAGATATAAAATTTACTTCCTAAATAGGGTATTTTAATAATTATTAACGCTTTTGATTTATAAAGGTACTCTAATCTTGTCACCACAGTTTAGACTGATAACAGAAGGCGTGGTAAAATAGCATACCACGCCTTTCTCATTTAAAATTCGTAAATTGGGTGATACTTATTATTATTTTTTTTTTCTCATGGCCTTTACCATCGTACTACCTCTTATTTCCTTACAAAGGATTAAAAATCAAATTAATTTTATCTAATAAGCTAAATGTATTTCTTTTCTTAAATCAATCTCAATCTCAAAAATATTGTAGCATACACCATTACTAGAAATTAATGACCGCTTTAAAAGGTTAAATAATAAGAAACATATCCTTCAAGGAAAGTGGTGTGCAAAAAATGTTGGGTACTAAAAATGTTCCTGAATAAATTAAAACGTTGAAATATCTGCATATATCAGGAAAAATATGTTTTTAAGTTATTAAATTTAATACTTTCAGGTAACACATGAAAATGTTTACATACTACTCTTTAAAAAAAAAATAAAAACTTCGTTTTATTTATTTAAAGAATTATTTTGTAAATATATATTCGACATTTTAAATGATAACATGGAATGACAGTCTTTATAAATTTAAAAAATTGGAACTGTTCGAAATTCTGTCATTTAATTACCAGAAAATGTTAATTGACATAAAAGTTAATAGCTATCAGCTGCATTATAGAATTTGTGTTTTGAAAGCCTGGAGTAAGAAAGATTCAATAATTAAATTATAATAAACAATGGTATTAATTAATTTACTATATCTATGTATTTTCCTTGCGTTAAATAGCAAAGAGGAGATTAATAATGTTTAAATATTTTTATTTTATTCATTAATTAGTAATAATAAAATAAAAGCTATTGCAAAATTTTAAAATAAATAATTATATTAAGAAATACATTAAAGACAATGACACACACAAAACATCACTATCTTTATTCGCTAATTCATATTTAGTCAGGTTTTTTTTTTTTTTTTTTTTTTTAAGCCATATTAGTTTTGTGCTTGAAAAATTAATTAAAGTTAAACTTAAAAAACTGCATAAAGCTTTCTTTTGAAAGTTTTGCATTTTATTACAGTCGGAAACAAAAGTACCGTAGTTTTCGGCGTATAATCCGCAGGTAAGATATATCATTCCTCCACCAGAAATTTTATGAAACAGAAAAATCTATAATTCTTCGAATAAACAGCTCGTACAAATATAACTTTACTTTTTACTTAAAATTTCTGGTGCAAAACTGACTTATCTAATCTGCGGATTATACGCCGTTACGGTATCCGAACACTAGCAAAAATTCCTATATAGAGTTAATACTGTTTTGTTAAATAAATCCTTTTCGAATCAAGGATTCCTCCCCCCCTTTTTTTAAGCCTTTTTGCTTGCATTAATTGGTTACTTCAGGAAAATTTAAAAGCGTCCTAAATAGCTTGGTCAATTTCAGATTTCGAAATTGATTTTTAAAGAAATCACTCTACAGTTTTTTTTTTTTTTTTTTTTTTTTTTTGTAATGGGTAATGGAACTCATGTGGCTGTTACACACAAGATTGTTTTATATATGGATTAACTTTCAAGAGTGTCGATAATAGAATTAAATTACCATTTATATTTTAAATAGTGGCCCCTAATCTGAACAGAACATTTTTATTTTATATTAAATTTTAAATAGGTACTATTATTTTGTTAGAGATTATTAAGTTGTTAGGACAAAAATAACTGGAGTTAAATTATTCAAAATTTTAACCGTATAAAAAACAGGCACACGAAAGAAAAATGCTAAATTTTTTTTAACTTTATGTTAATTATAAAACAATAAAAAGTATCTTTTAAATATTTTATGACCAGAAGTGTAGTATATATTTTTTCTACGATTAAAAAAAAAAAAAAAAAAAAACATAAGGACATAGTGTTTGCCACCTTCACAAAAGGCATGTTAAAATAAGCGTATAATAACATCTATGAATTTGAATCCGCTTGTCTTAGATTTTATTAAACCGCAGAATCTAGCTCGAAGAAATTCAAACTCATAGATATTAATTAACAGTTATTTTAACATGTTTTCTTACTTACTTTTATTTTTTTTTTTATTTTTTTGTGAAGGTGGCGAACACTGATGCAAATTTTACTTGAGGCGAACTCTGGTGTCTTTACCTTAAGTAAAAATAAAATTTTAAATGTTTAAGAAATTTGAAGTAATAGTATTTTATTTCTATAAGTTAAAATTTAATGTCCCAATTTTTCTTTATGAAAATTCTTATTTTTAATGTAAACTCTGTGAAGAAAAATAAAAGACAAGAAAACAATTTTCGTTCAGACAATTTCAAACAATTGAAACCTTGCTGCCAACCTTTAGTTGTAAATTTTATAGTTTAGATGCTTTATTTATACTTTTTATACTTTAATTTTCGTAGTGTTTTTAATCGATTGATTAAGACTAGTTTTGTAGAAATTAGAGCTCAAGTTCGTGTCTTTTTAATACATTATTTCTGAAAGTTTACAGAAAATTAAATCTCGAAAATAGAGAATAATTTTATAATGCATAATAGCGATTTATTTTGTACTATAAAGTTTATTTGTCATTTTAAAAATTTGAAATTTAAATTTTTTGACACAAAATAAAAATAAGAAAAGCAGTTTTGAAAATAAATAAAAATATTTATTAAAATATTATTTAAACTTTTCCTTAGTTACTAAAATTTTATATTTCTTGTAAGCATAACTTACTAAAAATGTAATTTTATTTCAATTTTTAAAAACTTTGTATGTATGTACATTTCGTTATATAATAATTCATTTCCTTAAATCTATTGCTTCAGAAGATATTTTAGATTGATATGCAGAAAGTATTTAATTAATATAACGTTTGGAATTTCTGGCTTTTATAGTTTCTCTTTTAATTCCTTAAACAACAGAGTCAGATTCCTTGTATCAATTAAGCTCAAAAGATATTTAATTGCAAACTAATAGCAATGTAAATTATTAAATTATAATTGCAATTTCGGCAAGAAATGTATTTCTTGCTTAAACCTGACTACAGGAATATATTTTTTATTAAAGAATTAAGAAAAGATGTGCTTCCCCTGTGATAAAGTTATTTTTTCTTAAAGGTAATCATGATAATGTAAGCATTACAGTACTTCTATATTAATAATAAATACACTATATATACAAAAGTACAGTATACGTACAAAACTTAATATCTTAATTAATAATACAGAGGATTGTTAGTTCCCACCTTTTTCTCACACCAGTCCTTTTTAGAGCATAGCTGCCAATATTTTAATTTATTCCGGAATAATTTTAGCCCCGCCTCTATTTCGTACCACTTATTTCTTAAAAGTAATTTTTTATTTTATTTTATCGCAGTGATGCATTGAAGAAAATTTTCCTATAAATAAAGAGGTGCGAAATAAAGGCGGGGCTAAAAGTACTCCGGAATAAATTAAAATACTGGCAGCTATGTTAGAGTACTGTTCTTCTTATTTCACCGTAAACCCTAAAGCACATCTTTTCCTAGTGGCATCTTCAGGATGTCTTATGGATGAAAAGGACATCTTCAGGATGTATTATGGACAAATATGTTTTTAGGGAATGCATATCAAGAGAAATACTATAAAATTTAAGTGGTGTGGAAAGAGGGCGGGTATTAACAGATTAGGTTGGCAGCTATGTATGAAATTAAATCAATGAGTTCTGTTTAACTCTCCTATAATTATGTTGTAAAATTAGGATATATAATATTACTTAGTGTATTAAAACAAAAAATTTAATAAAGCAACTGCTTTTAAACTTCGGCAAAAAATATGGGGAAAAAAAAGAAGAAAGAAGAAAAAAAGAAAGGAAAAAAGAATATGGACAGAGGAAAAGGATCAGTGAAGTCATTAAATGTTTGCCAATCTGTATCTAAAATGTGTAATCAAATTACTGCTAAATTTAATTTATAGATAATATACCAGTGCGCTAAAAGAAATTATAAATAAGTGATAAAAATATTTCAAAAATGTTCGCTGTGTGTCATTTTACACAAAAAACGCAACAATTTAACAAAGAAAATGGTAAAGACAGAAATTAGAAATAATTTTAAAATTTACTGATTTTTTTTTTTTTTTTTTTTTTTTTTTTTAATCCTGTCTGGGAGATTTTCTTTGTTTAATTTGCTGTTTTCCATGCAAAGAGCCAACTAGTAAAATTATTATAGTACATACCTGCCAACCACATCATTAGTAAGCGTAAAATTGTTAACGCCCTTTGAAGAAACGCCCTTTTTTCCACACCAACTTATTTTTAGAGAAATTCTCTCCAAATATTGTTACAATTAAATAAGAATAAAATTACTCTAAAAAATGACTGGTGTGAAATAAAAAGGCGAGTAATATTTACGCTTTATAATGATATGGTTGGCAAGTATGTATTATTATCATAAATTATTATTATTTTAATTTCTCAAGTACATTACGCATACAAGCCAAACACTAAATTTGGTGGCAATCAGATCATTCGTTTACTTCCAGGATTATCAGGATAAGCTGCATGTTTATATGAGAAACTCAATTACACTTTTTCTTTTTTTTTTTTTTTTTTTTTTTTTTTTTTTTTTTTTTAAATAGCCAAATAATTTTATTGCAAAATTTTTGCTTTTCAGTTTAATATTTTCAAACATTTTGTTTTTAATTTTTAACAAATTTTACCATACAGTTGGAGTTAATAAAGCAATTCATGAATTCGTTTGAAAAATATTGATGTTAGACAACTAAAATATAACACGATACAGAAAATAAATTCAGTTGTTAATTTCGATTAATCATATCTTGTATTTCAAACACACACACACAAACACATATATATGTATATTTATTGTTTGTAATACGAAGTTTTCAAGTTTCATAATGAAAGCATGCATAATGGATCTCCATAAACATCAAATTAATTAATATATATATATATATATATATATATATATATATATATATATATATATATATATACAATTCTTTATATTTATAAGGTAAATTGATATTTAGTACAATAAGCTTTATTTTCCATTAAGTGTATAATAAATTAATAAGAAGTCGGCATAGAAAATAAAAGTTTATTATAATTTTTTGAAATAATTAAAAATAAGTGTGGGCTAACACTAAACCTACCACGACGGGTCAAATAACCTATCTTAACCTTTTCGTCACAATTTCTTGCAAATAACATTATCACATTGTCCATGTTTCATGTACCAAATTGTGCTAAATAATATATTTTTGCCATACATATATAACATTTTAAAGACGGGTCACTTGACCCGCAGTGGTAGGAATAGGTATACACAGCGTTCTCATTTTTAATAATTTATTCATTAACATTTTTAGCCCCTTGTTTTCACACCAGAAATTTAGTATATTATTTCTCTTCAGTATGTAACAACGATTAAATAAGAAGAAAATCATTTTTCAAAATTTCCGGTATGAAAAAGAGGCGGGGTTAAAAAATGATTGTAAATAAATTATAAAAAATGGGAACGCTGGGTATGCATGAAGTATCGGTAGGGTTTAGTTTTAATTATCATCATTGATATTCAATATATATATATATATATATATATTATATTTCCTATTTAGCAACGATTATAACATGGAAATAAATGCACTAAAAAAGAAATATAAGCACGCACACACACATTCATAAAATATTACATTATATCTTTATTCATATTGTACAATTTCATTTGCAAAAAAATAAACTTTTGCAAGATGTAAAGGCATGAAAAGCAGATAAATAAGAAAGAATAAAAGAATATATATAAAATTAGAAATCTAATATAATAAAACGATCAATATGTATAAAACGAGCGAAATGTAAAACAAAATATAAAAGGAGCAATACTAACAATTTTTATTCTGTATATTTTTTCAATACTTTAAAGGTAAAATCTAACTCATAATTTTTATTTTGTGATAAAAGTTATATTTGACCTACATTAAAATTTCACCACTAAAATTCACCACCTTTAAAATGCAATATTCTTGATACTTACAATTAAAAATCAAGTCACGAATACGTAAAGTACTGTGAAACTAGGTAATATATTTTTTATCAACAAATGGAAGAAATTTTACATATATCTACATGGCAGGTGAACTTAATGCGAAAAATGCAGTTAGTTACATGTATGCAAATTAACATTCCTTTAAAATCATTCTTTAAAAAATGTACAGTTATTTAAACATTCACATTCAGACATGAAAAAATTTTTTTTAGTCCAATTAAAAGAGATTACTAATTAAGTTCTGAATTATGAATTTTAACTATTTTCTAATCTTTCGTTCATAAGATATACGGAATGTATATACTAATTAAAAAAAAATAATGGCTTTGCATTTCTTTTATTTGCCCTATTAAAAATTAATGAAAGCAGATATCAGAAAGTTTTACGTTAAAACTTTCCATAATTAATCTTCACTAAAAAAAATTCTTAATAAATTGGATTGAAATCCCTCTTTAAGAAAATATCTTAGGATTTAAAATAAATTAATATTTCTTTGTTTGTTTCATGAAATTCATGAACTTGCTTTATCTTTAGAGATAAAAATTATTTTACTAAAGAGAAAATTGAAAGCATCTGGATTTATTTAAAAATTAGATAAAATATTGCTCTAATGGTATCCAGAATCCATTAAAATATTAATCTTTTGCAGGTAGTTTTCAGATTCAAATGCGTCGTATATAGATTTTCTTTTACTTTTTTAAAGTATTAGGATTTAAAAGAGCAGATTTCCATACAGTATTTCAGATATTTTCATTTAAAGACTTGGATGTTTAACTAATTATAATAAATGCATTTATAACATTCGTTATTAAATCAACCATTTTTTTTTTTTTTTTTTTTTTTTTTTTTTTAAATATTAGGAGACTTTTTTTTTTTTTTTTTTTTTTTTTTTTTTTTTGAAAAAGTCTACCATAAAAAAAATATATATATATAATATGGTTTTTACAATTTTAAACACTGTAAAAATAGTTATTTTTAGAGAAAACACAATTATATGTTTACATAAAACATCTATTTATATAAAAAAAAAAAAATCCTTAGCTCATACTTACCATCCATCTTATTATGAACCGTACAATTTTTAGTACCTGCCTTTTTTTTTTTTTCACACCAGTCATTTTTTTAGAGTCGTTTTATTCTTATTTAATCGTAACAACATTTGGACAGAATTACTCTAAAAATAAAATGGTGTGAAAAAAGGGGCGTTTTTTCAAAAAGCCTTAACAATTGTACGGTTATAAATGAGGTCATTGGTAAGTATGTTAGCGAATGATAAAGAGTATGTATTACATTATAACCAAATTGAAATTTTCCCTTTGTGACCGAGCAAGCATGTGTTGTTATTTTTATATAAGAAAATGTGTACTTTTTCGACTCCACAAGTTAGCTGCCTGCCCCCAAAACGGTTTAAAAAATTAACATATTTTAAAAACGAACCAGTTTTTCCTATAAATTTAACAGGGCTTTTTTTAATATAATGTATTAATTTTTAAAATGTGCATTTTACATAAAAAAATATATATATATATATATTATTTTTGAATTACTTTTGGTTTGTAAAGAAGTGTTAATATTGTAATATGACTAAAATAATTTTCTTTTTTTTATTATTTATTTGAAAATTTATATTGAAAGCAAAAAGAAGAATATAACTGTCTGTATAAAAACACGTGCTTGTACTTTGTGAACTATGTATATACTGTGGAAAAAGTACATACATACATAGAGTATAGAACTAGAAAGAGAAAGATGCCAGTAGCCAGTATACTACTCGTATTAGTGTACATTTTATACATATATATATATATATATATATATATATATATGTATATGAGGCATGCCGCGCCGTGCGCTACATATATGGATATATATGTAGAGAGATATAATCTTCATATAATATATACTAATAACGCACGGAGGTATATCTATGTACGTATACACAGTATACATATAGCTCATGGAAAGCGTTTGGTGACGATGACGCGAGTTCCATGATTTTTGTTCACCCAAAAGTGCTCAACGCGCCTAAAGAAGTTTTCACTTCAAATGGAAAGCGTTTGGTGACGATGACGCGAGTTCCATGATTTTTGTTCACCCAAAAGTGCTCAACGCGCCTAAAGAAGTTTCACTTAAAAAAAAAAAAATCTTTAATACCCTCCTTAGTTTTTTACAATTCATCCGTCACTTTTATCTAAATCCCATATTATGAAAAAATATATTCTTTTCAATACATACCATTATAATACATATATATTATTCATAACTGCCAACATCCTGATTGATATTCCTTAGTATTTTGAGTACAGCCCTTTTTTTTCCACAATACTTTATTTTTAGAGTAAATTTCTCCAAGGTTTATTGCAATTAAATAAGAAAAAAATTACTTTAAAAAAAGATTGATGTCGAAAAAAAAAAAAAAAAAAAAGCGGGACTTTAGGACTACGGAATATTAATTAGAATGTTGGCAGGTATGATTTAGGCAGGTACTCCTTAGTTTTTTACAATTCATCCGTCACTTTTAGCTAAATCCCATATTATGGAAAAACATATTCTTTTCAATACATACCATTATAATACATATATATTATTCATAACTGCCAACATCCTGATTGATATTCCTTAGTATTTTGAGTACAGTCATTTTTTTACACAATACTTTATTTTTAGAGTAAATTTCTCCAAGGTTTATTGCAATTAAATAAGAAAAAAATTACTTTAAAAAAAGATTGATGTCGAAAAAAAAAAAAAAAAAAAAGGCGGGACTTTAGGACTACGGAATATTAATTAGAATGTTGGCAGGTATTATTATTCCATAAGTAGCAATTCACTCTTATCCACAAGTAATAGTTATGAGCTCGAATTTTATTTATCTTTATCTGCCAGATTTTTCGTTTAACGAGGAAGTTGGATTTAAAACTGAAGTTCTGTTGCTTGACATTGTTTATTCTAATTACAGAAATTGTGTGATATTTTGCACTTTCTTACAAACAAATGAGGATTTCAGTTTCCTTTCTTTGTAAACTGTTCTTTGTAGGTAGTTCAAACTTGATAACACATTCATAAATGTTCTTATTATGAAAGAATTATTGTAAATATTTAAACCAAGACAAACTAGTATGTTCTGGTTTGCATGAAACTTTCTTCTATATTTTCCTATACAAACAAATACAGAATGAATTATCTATTAAAAAGTTATTATTTAATAAAATTATTTTCCGTGATGAAAGCAGATGATTTCCATCTCAGAGAAGTGTAACACTTAATTTCAAAAGAAAGTTAACTTTGTTCCGACATCTAAGAAAGCGCTTCTTTTTATTTTTTAATGTTTAGTTTTTTTTGTTTGTTTGTTAAAAATGAAGAAAACTCGACGAATCTGTTTAAATTATCGCACATCTATATGTAAACGATTCGTTTTAAAGGTATTGCGTTTTTTTTTTTTTTTTTTTTTTTTAATGATATATACGTATTAAAAATTTGCACTCCCCTGGAGGGTACTTCATCTCCTTTGGGAGAAGCGATGCTCTCACATGAACTCAACTTTTTCCTAGTAACTATTAGTATCATATATATATATATATATATATATATTTCACATTTAGAACATAAAAATAATCATCATTATATACATTTACACGATATATTGTACAATACTGCCGTAATAAAAATTATTAAAAAATGGGATGTTAGCACCACCTGTTCAGCTATTGCAAATGCAATCAGTACCAAGTTAAAATCAATGCCCAACTAAATGCTAAGTTTGCTTAAATTTTATGGTTCATGAGATATACTGTTAAATTTTTGATTTACATACACAAACAGACACACAGATAGACAGGAATTTTCTAAAAATGATAAAATCATGTTCAGGACATCACAAAACGTGTGAATCCATCAAAAACTGGAGGTCGAGAATTTTCGCAAATCTAGTATTTTCTACTTATGTATATAGAAGAAAATAAAAATAGAAAATATATGATTAGTTACTTAAAAAATATATATTTATTAAAAAGAGGGCCGCGGTAGCAAAGTTGGTAGAGCGCCGGCCTCGTAATTGGAAGATTGCGGGTTCGATACTCGAGCCGGCCAAAGACCGTCATGTACACTAATGGTGGCTGGTGCACGTAAAATCTGTCGTGGCCGCAATGTCCTCCATGTTCCCATCAAAAATTATACCTCTGGGGGTCACCGAAGCGGGAGAGCCATCCCTTCCGTGGAAGGTCAAAATTGTGATGGCATGTCTCCGGACCATCCCTAGGGGTGAGTCTCAGACCGTCGCCAAATGCCCCTCTGCGCAGCACTAGTGCGACGTAAAATCCAACCAACCAACCAACCATTTATTTAAAAAAAGGATATTGTGTCCACACAAGTTTATCTTTAAAAAATTTGTAAACGCATAAACAGACACAGACAGACAGACATTTTCAAAAAATGGACAAAACCTCAGGACATTTCAAAAGGTGTAATTCCATCAAAACCTGGAAGTCAAGAATCTTCACGAATCCAATACTTTTCTTCTTATACATATAGAAGAAAGTAAAAATAGAGAATATTATTAGTTACATAAAATATATATATATATATTTATAAAAAAAAAAAAAAAAAAAAAAAAAAAGGATATTGTGTCCGCGTAAGTTTTCCTTTAAAAAAATGTCTGAATATATCTGCTCATAAATCATATACCGCCATCCGATAACACTGACGTAGTACCTTTCAAAATGATGTCGCAAAGACACATAACTTTGTAATATATGTTTCCTAATATCTGTGTAGCCGCTTCTCTCGTCATGTCAGCATCCAATTAACATAATAACAACTGACGGGACCTCGCCTTCATTTCCTAAGAGCGGACGGACTTTTATCTCATCCAGAGAGAGAGGGAATTTCGCCCAGGATTTGTCTCAGGCATCGGAGAAAGTTTAATTATTGAGGTTTAGCTTGGATCTGTGTGATGAATTTTCTGGGAATTCATTGTTGCTCTAGGCTCGTATCCAGGTATTAGCTTGAACAATTCAAACGTTATGTATAAAATTGTATTAATAGAATTTACATTAAATACATCCTACGAATGGGCAAGTAGATTACGACGAAATTCATAGTTGAAAATATTACATTGTATGAATGAAATGAAGTCTTTAAGAAATGTATTCGTCAATACATTCTTTGGGAATAAGTATTAAATGCTATTTTAGAAATTTAATTTTGTTGTAGTGCATGTGGGTAATTAAGAATGCCATTGAAGTATCACAAGCATAATTTTTCTGAATACATTTATATGAATGGTTATCCAAGAATATATCTCTCATTATCATAAAGAGATTGTTTGGAAAATTAATTTAAAAATAATGCAGCTAAATTTGAAATGACAGAAAAAAAAAAATGTGATAGTTCGTGAAAATGTACGGTTTTTGATTGTTAGTTTTTTTTTTTTTTTTTTTTGAAGTAACAGAAAAGTCTTTATATTATTTAAATTTAAATAACGACCGCAAAATTAAATTATATTAATTTTTCTTATAATATAGGGATATGAAAACGTACGGATTCAGAAAACTTCAATAGAATAAATCTTCAGTACGTGCATGCTGATCTACTAAATCTATTTTCCTTAAGCGGACTTTACACCTTTGATTTGACATCTCTGAAGATTTCATACAAAGTCATATAACTCCATTTAATATTTAAAAATTGAACAATATTAGATTTGTTCAATAATATACATATTCAGGTAACAATTCTTATGGTTTTTGATACATTTTTTACCGATTTAAAATTCTTAAATTGCGTTTTCTCAGTTTGCATTTTTTCACGATTTCACGATCTTCAAAATACTAAAACTTTTACAGATATTTAAGAAAAGTCTTCATACTTTTTGTGGTGTTTAAAAGAACTTATATCTTTAAAAGAAAAATATTGAAAAAAAAATAATAGCGTTTATTATTTATTTATTTATTTATTTTTGGCAAGTGTTTACATAGACATACAGTTAAAAAAAAAAAAAAAAAAAAAAATCCTCAATTCTTTTAAGTAGGTTCTATTACCCCCCATCCCCCTTAAAAAAAGTGTAAAGTCTTTTCTTAAATATCTGTAGGAGTTTAAGCATTTTGAAGATCGTGAAATAATGTAAACTGAGAAAAGCAATTTAATCTTTTCAAATTTGTAAAATATATATAAAAATTCATAAGAGTTGTTGGATGAATATATGTTTTACTGAAAAAAACCAATGTAGCTCAATTTATAAATATTAAAGGGAAATATCAGCTTTTATATGAAACCTTTAATTGTGCCTAGTCAATAAAGATGCCAGTTACCCTTAATAACGTCTGAAGATTAAACGGGCCTGGCAATTGCTCTATTTTACTCATTAATAGTTTTAAAACATGCCTTTTTTTTCACACTACTTTTTTGAAAAGAAATTCGTTTTATAAACAGTAGGTGTCTATTGCAGAATATGATCATACAAACAAAGTTGTTTGAAAAAAAAAATACAATAACATTATTATTTTTTTCAAATCAAATTGAAATTATTTTTAATAGGTGTCATAAAATATTGTGAAATATTGTCTAACATAATTATTGATATCTTTAAAGTAGATCAACTCTTCGCTTCTTTGCTAAATATTGAGTACATCCACGAAAAAAGTTATCATTAACTATTTTTATAGTAGGAAATTTTACGTCTTCTGCTACTTAATTGTAATTATAATTATTCAAGACCAATCTAAATTCCTATGCAAACTATTCTCTATCTAATTACTATGATACCTATTCACTATGCTATTTACTATCTAATCACTATGCTATCTATTTAAAAAATTTAATCTTATTGTCTCTTACATTAACCTTTCGACCGCCGGGGCCGTATACATCCGTTCCCCCAGCTGTTGTTTTTCTGCTATACAATTATTATTTAAGATTAATTTATTATAATTCTTTCACTTGTATTAAAGTGTTGGAGATTATATATATTTCATATGGTTCACCTTTAATTTCCTATAAATAGTACATAGAAAAAAATTTACAGTTTGCCAATTTTGTCCCCTTTTTACTTCCGGTGTGATTTTTTTTTTTTTTTTTTTTAACACACTTGACATTGTGAGTTTTTTTGCTTTCCTTCCCATGCTATTCATATGGGGTTTTTAGCCTTTTTTCCCTCTCTTTTTCTACATTCTAAAGTGGCGGTGGTTCCCGCCCGCCCACCCCCACCACCGGACAATATAGTGGTGATTGTTGTATCGTGTTCAACATTCTTAAATTATTCTTTCTTCATATAAATTTATATACAAATGAATGACTTTTTGTAGTTTGTTTGGATTCTCTCTTTTCCTTTTTTTTTCCACATTGTGCATGTCTTTTAAGTCATTGTTGAAGTCTTTGAGTTGTTAGGCAATTATAGTGATTTTATATGATCTCATATATTCCTGTCTCAAAAAAAAAAAAAAAAAAAAAAAAAAAAAAAAAAAGACTTTTTTATTACTTGTTGCTATAATTGCCCTTGACATTGATATATCAGCTTTTTGGAAAATTTCAAAGTATTTTTTCTGCATTTACTAACTATTTTAATATCCTTTGCTTTATGTAAAGCTTTGCTTCCATATATAATTATTTATTGATTAATACAAAACTTCTTTCCTGGTGTTTGATCATTATAATAAGGAATTATTATATACATGTATATAAATTTTACATAATTTTATTTAACAACACACTTTTAGGTAATATAAACTTTTTTTACACACTTTTATTTCATTCAATATATTCTTTACGTATGTGGGTCAAATATAAGAATTAATATTCATCTACTTTCTATCATCTAAATGAACTTAAAGTTTTCATACATGTTGCATAATTTCGACAACAATACACACTGAAGCAGTAACATGCTTAGGGAGAAGGGGAAATAGGTTTTGGATCCCCAATTCGAAATTCGCGTTTTGTTTTCGAATAATAACTCACATCCTGAGCTAAAGTTTTGTATACATGTGCATTTTCCCCATCCACTGAATTGGAGTTTTTAGTATATTTTAAAACGAAAATGTCTTTAAAAAATAATATACGTCTTAATTAGCAGATTTTGTATGAATTTTTAATAGATAGGACAATAAATAGTTTACACTAAAATGCACTGCTATCATACATAAATATTTAAACACTTATACATTTTCAATCATTATTTAAATATAGAAATGTATAGATTGATTTCCAGTTCGTTCATGTGCCAACTATTGTATTATTTGAGATTTTCTATTTAATGAATCAATGCTCATATTCACGATCATTGCAGAGTCATTTGGATTACTGGTGAAGTGCTTCAGAGTACGGAATAACAAGATGTATAGACTTTATTTTCAGAGTTCATTGAGTTACACGTGCATGTATTATCTTTGTTTACGATGCAGTAACGTCCTTTTACTTAGTTTGGACATATATAATTTTTACTGTTGTTTCTCGGACTTTTGTTAATTACCCGATGAAGAAGAATGTGTTAGATATAAACATTCTAACTTAGCGCCTTACAAAACAGATTTATTTAGTGATTTTCTTTTCTAGGATTTTCTGTCAACGTATGTTTAGTGCTGATTAGCGTGTATAAGGTTATACAACTATTGTATTTGTGTATAATATTTTGTTAGCAAAATATATAAAATATAATTATTTATAATAAACTACATAATTGTACTGAAAATTTAATTAAAGGTATGTAAGATTAAAAGTAAAAGTATGCAAATATTGAGTTAATTAAAATGTTATTAGGTTGAGAATTAAGAATACCCAGTAAAAGTTTTAGTAAACATAATAAACACTATGAACTCATTCATCAAATTAAAAAAAAAATCATAACAAATGTTACAAAACAAAATTTAATTAATTTGAAACTAGCTCTCATTAGATTCATAGTAAATTTTATTTTAAAAAATTCGCGTATTGATACGTTATATTGTAAATCAATACATAAACAAATGCAATAAAGTGTTTAAATTTGAACTGAAAATACCAACAATTTTTAATTTAATTCATCTAGATTTACATATTGCTTCGTAGTTACAGGTTCCCTCATGACAAAAAGATGCTGCTTAGAATATTTTGATTTCCTAATGAGTGAAAATGCTTCTTTCTTTCTTTTTTTTTTTAATAACTTTTATAAAACAGCTAAAACAATAGCAAATAACCAAAAACAAATCAAGCAAATTTTAAATAAAACAGCAGTTATAAGACCTATAAGACAAAAATTAGGTCAAAGAGAAACACTCTCCAAGCACACATAAAATTATATCCAAGTAGTTAATTTAGAACACTAGAACAAATTAGAAAATATCATAAACTCCCACATGTATAGTCTCGCCCATAGAAAAATTTCTAAAAATATAAAATATGGATAATGTTAAGCGCACAGTAGGCTAAGTCTGTTAAATTTTTGAAAAATCTGTATTTTATTTCTAAGCCTATCAGAAAACACGCAAAGTCGCCACAAGCTTTAATAAAAATAACACAATGGTTAAGTATTAACGGTATTTACTATTTAGCATATCTCATCTCAGCTATCTTATCTTAAATATCTTATCTCAGCTATTTGTTAAATTATCTATAAATCATGAAGATTTCTAACGAAGAAAAATGCTATATTTGTTTTAAAATGCTGTGAAATTGCCACTGTTTTTTAAACGTAGCTAACATTTCTTTAATTAGATAAACCTTCACAGATATTTCTTGCTCATAACTGAGAGTTTCTGCATTTCCGATGTTATAGCTCTCGTAAACTTCGCGGCGCCCACCTTAAGCAAGCTTCTCTATAACGCAAGACCAATTTTAGTTTGTTTTGCTTAAGTGCTACTATTAAATTGCAAAAGTTTAATAATTTAGTATATTCCTTAAACAAGAACATTTCTGTTAATCACTCAGTGTGTAAAATTAGCAAAATAAATTAAAAATGTATCAATCTGTTGAACTATTTGTACAATTACCATAAAATTAACTGGAATTCTGTCGAGGGGCTAAATCTAGGTGTCATTCCCTCCGTTTTTCTAAGGGGTCTTAGACCGTTTTACCGCACATTTTGAGTTAAACCACAGAAAACTGCGTTTCACAGTGTCAATCAACACAATTTAAACTTGAATTAGGCAATTTTAGTCTACCAGCTTTGAGAGAAGAATCTTTCATCCATTTCCTTTCCCTTCGAGGTTTTCTGTAGCTTTTCTTCAAAACTCACGTGATACGGTCTAGTATTCTTCAGAAACACTTTTACGGAGATTATTCTAACAATATGCATGTTCTTTTAATACATAATAAATCTTCAATCTCACGTCACAATCATCACCACCACATACCTGCTAACATGTGAATCATACTTAAATCATAATTAAACAAACTTTAACGCCTAACGCAACAACTGTCTTCTAAATTTCTGCAGTTTTCTGATTTCCTTCTTATATATATATATATATAAGTGTAATTTAGTCAAGCAACACAGAGTCAGTATATCGACTTGCTTATTCTGTCTGTTGCATATAAATAAGTGATTTGCTTCAAGATCTAATATATTTGCTGAAACTTTTCCAGAACTAAAGGATATGCACTTGTTGTTTCATTAAAAATGCAGAAGATAGATATAAGTTAATTTAAATTGGATTGGATTGAATCGTACATACAAAAAAAAAAAAAAAAAAATACTAACTAAACAAATTTAACATATAATTAATATATTATAAATTCGTATAGTGTCATTTAAAACATTAGTTCCTATGAGTTCCTAGCTATCCTTTATTATATCATTCCTTTATATCAAAATGTACAATAAATTTGCAATTAAACCTTTTATCTGCCGTTAAATTATATCAATAATATTTAACATTTGACTCGACTACACAGTTTAAAAAATGCAATTTTGTTACCAGAAATTCTCTGTAATTTGCGAAAAAAGTCGTAAATTACGTTGACAAAACGTATTTTTCTGTAACTTTCACAGAATTCTGTAATTTTCCCAGAGAATTTCTGGCAACAAAATCGCATATTTTTATCAGTGTAAACGATTTCTACTATAAGATATTTGTAGAATAAATAACTATACATAACTAACTATATTTTGTATACATAACTAATTATATACGTTAATTATATATTTTGCTAGCCTATACTTCATTATATTGCACTTGGTAGTGTTTAATCAGGTACGTGAAATACATTTTTGAAAATATCATGCAATATATACAAATATATTCAAATTTTTGAGATATATTTTATTTAAATACTTTAATTTACTGATTTATCCAATTTTTATGTAATTTTTTAAGCGAGGAGTATCTCCTCGTTCACATTGAACAGAAGTACACGATTATTTCTGTCCGAAGAATCCAAATTCTTTGCAGATTTCTTTAACACCCGTTTTTAAGTTCCTAAGAGGAGAGAAAGGGGTGTTTTTACCAGTCACATAAGGTGTGAAAGAAAACAAAAACAAAAACAAAAATCGCTACATTCTTCGACCACATTTCATGAAACCATGGAAGCATCTGCACAAGTGCTAACTCAAAGAGTCCAATGCTAAAATAGGCGTGACAGTCATCTGACTCAGAGAAAATGAACAATAACACAAAGCGCGGAATTACTGGATGCTTTCCAAATTTCAAACTGTCGGTCAAGCTGGCATCCCTCCAACATTTTGGACGCGTCCTCACTGCTAGTTTTAGGATATGTGGCTGCACTGTACTCTGCTTCATTTGAAGATACTAATTAGTCTACGGCCTCTTTCTAAAAAAAAAATATTATTTTTATTGAATGATTAATTAATTAAATCTTTTCAACTTTCACTTTTTTCTTTCCATATACACTCATTGCCATATAAAATTTCGCACCAAGTAAGAGTTGTCAGAATGCAACGAACTTTTTTTTTTCAAACGTAAGTGTAACGCTAATGTAAGTAAATTATTACAAAATCCAAGCGAAATGGTCATTTATTACAGGAAAAATTTCGAAAGATTGGAGGTTTTAGTAATCTGTTGGGCCACCTCTAGCGTGAATGCATGATGTGATACGGGCAGTCGTTGAATCATACAAGTACCATATGATGTCCTGCGGCATCTCGTTCCACATTTGTTGTAAACGCGCCTCCCTAATTTGCCCAAACTCGTAAGCTGCCGAACTTGCCGTCCCAAGTCCTCCCAGATATGCTCGATTGGTGACAAATCTGAGAATCGAGCGGGCAAAGGAAGGGTGGTTTTTTGACGGAGGCAGTCCTGTAACACCCTTGCTGTGTGTGATTGAGCATTGTCTTGGTCAAAAATGGCTCCCAGCAACCCTGCTATGAGTGGCAACACCTATGGCTGAAGGTTGTCACGAACGTACCGCTGGGCTGTCATGGTGTCGTGGATCAATATTAGGGATGGCCATGTGTAGTATACCATCACACCAGCTGTGGGTTTATGCTCCAAGTGTTTTGTACTTCCGTGGAGGATCAAAATTGTGATGGCATGTCTCCGGACCACCTTTAGGGGTGGGACCCAGACCGTCACCCATCTGCGCAGCACTAGTGCGACGTAAAACCCAACCATCCATCCATCCAAGTGTTTTGTACTCCAAGAAGAACGAAGTTGAACGCCCTTTGGTGGTATTACGCAATGCGCAATCACGCTGCATTTCTAATCATTTGCATATCTGTCTGGTACGTAGCTTCATGCCAAGTTTTGTTACGGTCTAAAAATTATTTCTTGGTGAGAAAATTTTTATGGCAATGAATGCACTTTTGCAAAAATATGTATCAGCGTGCGTTTATGATCCCTAGAGAAGGAATGAGGTAACTTAACTCATAAAGGGCGGATGCCTTTGATTATTGTTTAAAGAATTAAGTCGATTTTATGACAAAGACTTAATATTTCGACGGAATTATTAGTTATATAAATAACTAGTCTACAAAATTTATGTTAAGTATAAAACCCTTAAAAAACCCTATTTCATGTATTTGTTGAAAGTAATGTCGATGCTAAAATGTTTAAAATTAATATATATAACATACATGCATACACACACACACACATATATATATGTGTAATTATTGGATTCAATTCATTAGTTGTTTAATTTTTCTGTGCTCTGTAATTTGAAAACATATAGCAAGAAATGTGAGCTTGCAGAAAATGAATACTGTATGTTTTTATTTCAATCGAAAATTTTAATCATAGATAAAAAATCATTATTATTAATATATTTTAAGATTTGTCCGTACTATAAAATAATTTTTTTTTATTCATTTTGCATTTTTATACACTATGCCAAGTTTCATCGGTGACCTGTGGTTATTTCCTTAACTGTGAGTCCTATAGATATATTTTAAGGATATAGGTTCTAAAGGTATTTAAAAATTTGAATTTATTACCTAAAAATAAATTAAGTCAATAATTGAAATCTTGTAAAAAGTACAAACTTACATTTTCCATGCCATCTTCTTGTCTTAACACGTTCGCTGCCGGTTTCCCGTGACTAAAATTTGAAATGACGTTTTTTTCCTTTAACCCGCCGAATATGCTTGACGTGTTGCACAAGAGAGCTACATCGCCAAATGTTATAGGCTTTGTGTTTACCTTTGCTTGTTTGCGTCATGTGTTACGTCAATACGCTGTATTACGTCAAACGTGTAAAAATTCATCTGCTCGTTACAAGCAAACTCTGGAGTTAATGAGTAATAAGTTAAATTTCCATAGCAAATAGTTTCGTTTGTACTGAGCAGATAAAATATCTCGCTGACGCCATCACTTCGGTTGCATATTGATGATACGTGTTTTATTAGAGAGAAAGTATTCTATTTTGAAATACCCTTCCATGGAGGATCAAATTTTTGATCGCATGTTTCCGGACCACTTCTAGGGGTGAGTCCCCGACCGTTGCCAATCGCCCATTGCTCAGCACTAGTGTGACGTAAAACCCAACCAACCATCTATTTTGAAATATGAATATTTGTGATGTTTGCGTTAGTACTGTTTGGCTGGTTGAATAGGGTTGGAAGGTACTTTGAAGGCTACTTTTAAGAGGTACTTTTGAATTTAAGAGGTTGGTTTGTTGATTGTGTTTTACTTCACACTAGTGCTGCGCAATGGACAATTGGCGATGGTCTGGGTTTCACCCCTAGAGTGGTCCATGGACATGCCATCACAATTTTGATTATCCACGGAAGGGATGACTCTCTCGCTTCGTAGACACCCAGAGGTATAATTAATATGGGAACATGGAAAACATTGCGGGCACGACAGATTTTATGAGCACCAGCCACCATTAGTATACACAATGGTTTTTGGCAGGCTCGAGTACCGAACCCGCAATCTTCAATTCCGAGCCCGGCGCTCTGCCGACTGGACAACCACGGTCCTGAATTTTAGAGGCATATTTTTGAATTTCATGCCAATACTGGTTGCTACAATACAAAATTTTGTATACTTTTTAATTTCATGCATTTTGAGATAGGGGTACAGTGAACAGATCAGAGTACCATTATAATAGATAATCGTTAAAATTTGCTATAATTATCCAGTTGCGGATATTTTTTCATTCCTAATGAATGAGGACTATAAATAAAATATTAATGATAAATAATTTACTATATACAACTTTTGAAAACTTTTAAATTTAAAATTCTTAAGTAAAAAAGTATACTTCATACGGTTTTGTTAAATAAATCCTTGTCGAATCATGTTCTTAGTCAGTGTAAGAACATGATTCGATAAGGATTTATTTAACAAAACCTTATGAAGTGTACTTTTTTTACATAGGAATTTTTGCTAGTGTTCGGACACTTTTGTTACCGACTGTACTTATAGCTGTTAAATTATTGGAAATAAAAACACTATCATCTAAACACTTATCATCAATTACTAAAGCAACACACGTTTCAGGGACATTTGGTGTGATTGTATAATCTAAGTTTTATTTTTTTATTTGTGATTAGTTATAAATTCGTAATTATTTCGTTTTTTTTTTTTTTTTTTTTTTTTTTTCTTTTGATTCTATTTTATGAAAATTTTCCTTTTGTCCTATGTATTATTACTATTCGGATTTTTTTTTTTTCAAGACGTGCTTTCTTTTTAGGTTAGATCGCCGAAAAGCTCGCTTTCGTATGCCGCCGGTGTAAGGTTGCTATTCGGAACACGATGCGAAATGGCGCCGTCTTGGCGATTTTCGAAATTTCGCCAAGCGGCAGCCTAAAGTAAACTTTCACCTGTAAAGCAATACGTCACATCCCGCGCTGGCGCGGGATCGGCAGCGAACGTGTTAAGAACTATGTTAAATGTCTGACACTTCAATTGAAGATTTTTTTTTTTTTTTCTGAAATAATGTTACTATTAACTTTCAAGTCCTGCATTGATACAAATGAAAAAATAAACTGAAACTGATTTAAAAAGCATATTTGCGAGACAATATGTACCACTGTATTACACATAATACAAAAACGCACCGCAAATAATTGTGCGTTATAAAGGAAAATTTCTCTGTAAAGAAAAGTATATTTTAAATTACTTTAATATTTGTATTTTCTTAATACATAAAAATTACATTAGCGATTTTCAGACATCATGTTATTACTGGAAGAAGATAATCTCAGTCGTAAACAGGTATTGTTTTATACTGACTAAAAGAAGAAATTAAGTTAGACATTTCTCCTTGTACCGAATAAAAAGAACGGGAGATATAAAAATGTGTCTGATTGACATTCAGGGAAAAAAAAAAAAAGATAAATCAATAATTAAAATAATACTTTTATGAACGGAATATTATAAGTATAATTGTATATTTCTAGTACGTTTTTTAGGCTGAATTAGAAATTCTGTTTATAAACTCAAATTTTATTTTTTTATTTTTATTTTACTTATTATTATTATTATTATTTTATCAATGTAAATTTAATCCAGTTATTTCATCTATTGTTTAATGGAAGTTATAAAAATAACGCCCCATTAACTTTTACTTATAAAATTTGAACATAAAGAACTAGATAAATAAGTGTACATTTTTGCACAACCATCCAATTAACATAATAAATGTAGATAAGGAAGATAGAGGGGTACTTCTGGTATCATTCGGGTGGAAAAACTTTCATCTAATCAGGCGTAAATTTCCCGGCCGTCTAATTCGTTTTCCAGGGAATATTCTAACGGAGATGAAAAGTTTGAAGCATGGATCCTCCATTACGCTCAAATAAGCAATTTTTGCATTTCACAAGAACTATACTTTGAAATTACATTAAATATCTTGAGCAGCGCAGTACAGAAAACTGAAAAAAAAAAAAAAAAAAGAAAGAAAAAAGTAGTAAATGACTTTAATACTATTTACCTAAACTTAGAACTGTGTATTTCTTTTTTATATTTACCAATAATATTCCAAATATAGATATTTTATTAAAAATATATATATATATATATATATATTAAGCATAATAATGCTTGATATTGATCGTAGAGAATTATTTTAAATGTTTATAATATTCAGTAATTGTATATTTAAGGGGGTCCGGGACACCAAATTTTTGTTCTTATTATTTATTGATGAATTGCTGTAATTATTTTTTTCTGAAATTGAAGCTTTTTGACGATGAAGTTGAGCAAGAAAGAATCTTAAAAAAAAAAAAAAAAAATTAAATTTAAAAAATTTAAATTAAATTTTAGAAATTAAAATTAAAAATTCTTGATAAATTAAAAGTTTGTTATATCTCATGAACTAATGGTTCAATTTACAAACGTTTTTCATCTTTATATACAGAAAGGATTTATCTTCAATTTTTATTCAGAATTTCTGATTATAATAATAATTTTTTTAAATATTGATTTTAATTTGAAAAAAGTACGTATTTCATGCATAGCTTTTGGATTACCAAAACCAAAAAAGTTTTGCTACTAATTAAAAATCCCGAAGAAAAATTGAAGATAAATCTTTTCTGTATATAAAAGTGAAAAAAGTTTGTGAATTGAACCATTAGTTCATGTGATAATAAAATTAGTTCATGTGATAATAAAATTTTTAAAATTTTATTTAAATTTTTACAATTTTATTTAAAATATTTTAAGATTCTTTCTTGCTCAACTTCATCGTCAAAAAAGATCCAAATTCTGAAAAAATAATTACTGCAATTCACCAATAAATAATAAAAACAAAAATTTGGTGTCCCAGACCCCCTTAAAGACATAATAATGCATTATTTTGCGGTTTGGTATGTTTTATAAAGAAATGTTGAATTACTTAATTGTTCAATTCAAACATTATTAATCATACAAGTTGCATAACAATTTGATAATGTATATAAGCACTATTATCTCTTTCTGCTTCATTTGCGTTAAGTAAACACTTAAGCATTTAAATAGTAAACTAAATATTCAGATAATTTAGAAATGAACTAAATTCAAAGTACTGATACAAATGTTTTTCGGTGATAAATCATTTCTTGTCATCAGTTCTATAGCAGTATTATTTCAAAAGCTGTTTAATAGAATTCTATTAATTTACAAGCTATAAACAATTTAAATTTTATTTCTAAAGCAATATGATTTTCATTTAATTACCTTTAAATACTAGTTATTTACTATTCATTCAGAAAAAAATATACTTTAATTTCTTATAAACATTTTACACGTTTTAATAATAATAATAAAAAAAAAAAAAAAAAGAAAAGTTTTATTTATTTTCTGT